>JAMPIV010014623.1:0-570000 GCA_024509875.1 Oreohelix idahoensis
TCATTGACTTCATCTTTTAGTTAATAAGTTTGAGGTGATCCACAGCATGTGCTCGTGTGACCTCCGCATTGGTAGCTTCAATGTTTTGCTCTTCCCAAACAGCAATCTGCTGTGGGGTACCATTCCCGAACTCCGTGAAATACGTCCAATAATAAGTCCGCATTAGGTTTTGGAGTAGACACGCGTGGGCCTCTCCCGTGGAGAAAGGATAGCAATGTGTATTTTATAGTCAGTAGGATACTTTCTAACTGCCACCAAATGTGACACATTTGATGAGACTTTCCAGTACACAGGAAGATCTACAAGAGATATGCTAACCCCGACAGTAGTACCTCCAGAATCAAACAACACTCAGACTGTATTACTATTTACTAACCCCTCATTTAATATAAGAGAACATCTCTCATCATGAGTAACATTAACATGAAGAGCGGTGCAAAGAATACCACAGCTTAAAGTACAACGATTACGATCAAAAAGTACACATGCATTGGATACATTTATTTGCCCTACCAAAATCAAAAGATGAGCATCCGATAGCATTATGGTCTTTATCATTATTAACCTGTTTATCTGCTCCCTGAGATTCTTGTTGAACAGAGTTTGTCTGTTGATATCTTTTTCTCTTTTGTTGCGATCTCCCGCGACCATTATTGCCTCTGCAATTATCATTAAAGTCCCTACTTGTAATTTTTATCCTGGTTGGAGTTTCCAGTTTCCAATAACTGTCTTACTATCTCTATGTTGTTGAGAACCTCTATTATCTTGGTATTTTCCTCTATACCGATTACCTTTGTGAAAATTTCTAAAGTTAACCGGAGTAGAATAACGTGTAGTATTAGGTTGTCTCCAGTTCTGGGAAGAAAATCATACTGGACTGATCACTATATGGTTTCTGGCAAATTTACATTAACTTTTTATGAAATTTTCTGCTACCCTGAAATTTACGCATAAAATTTGGGCCATAAGGTGCTGCCGAAGCAACTGGCAGACCTTCTTTCACCTTAGAGTTACTAATGGTTATGTGCGGATGCGCAGTAACATACTGGCGACAGTATTCTCCTTTCTTTATTTTTTTAGGCTTACCGCTCATGAATAAAAGATAGTAAAACTTCAATTAACAAGAAGGACATAACATTATCCTCTATTAGTTAGTAATCCATAAGAGTACGTCATATTGTATTTTTCTGTCTTAGACAACTCAACCCATCGTAAAAAAGTAAGACGGATGCCTGAGATGAATGCAGAGAATTCAACTCCAGTTTCTGGTAACATGGTTTTAAATGTTACAGACTATATCCGTCCATCCCTAAGTTGGAGGAGTACTTCTGTTAACCAATGCCGCCCTGACAACCTTCAGTAGTGGTTGTTTGTTTCAGGCAATGATCATACAGTACGCATTCCTATAATGTTGTCAAAGCAAGCACCTCTATTATCTTGGACAATGATACACATATAATTTTTATCTAATATTATGTACATTACATTGCAACATTACATAATCTGATTCTAGATATAATGTTTATAGCATCCGATATGATGATTAAATGCTGGTAGATTAAGCTTGAAATCCTTAGCATTAGTCTTATTTGACACCTTATTTGCCTCATTAGCATTACCAGTGTTCAATAACTTTAACTTCTCTAACTCTAAAGCTAAGACTTTTTCATCATGTTCCATTTTTGCTTTTCTCTCATCAGCCTCTCTTTGTAACCTTCTTTCTTCAGCCTCAGCCTGTAACTTTCTTTCTTCAGCCTGGGCCTGTAACTTTTTTCCTTCAGCCTCTATTTCAAGTCTCTTATTTTCAGCTTCTTTTTCAAGTCTCTTATTTTCAGCTTCTTTTTCAAGTCTCTTATTTTCAGCTTCTTTTTCAAGTCTCTTATTTTCAGCTTCAGCCTGAAGCCTCTTCTCCTGAGATTCTGCTTCTCTTTTTTGTTTTTCCATTTCCATTTGAAATCTTTTTTCCTCCACCTGCATCTGCAGTTTCTTTTGTTCTATTTCAGCCTCTATTCTCTTTTGTTCAGTTTGTTCTTTCATTTTCTTTTCTTCCGACTTCCATGCCTTGGCATATTGAACAGTCGCAAATTCTTCTAATTTATCACCTGTCTTCCCAAGGGCTTTACCCTGCTCAATAAAGTACTCAAATGTAGACATGATGTCTAAAATGTGATAGACAGAACCTGAAATAATTAATTATCTTATTTCAATGTTAAATAGCAACAAGACTTAATAAAGTGCTTGTATAATCTCTATGTTGAACCCATCTCTGTGGGAAACAGGAGTTGACACCAACTTGTATTATCAAATGTATAATAATATCACAAGTCACCTCTTAATTAACAGTGCACTACCCAAATCAGTGCATAATCATCAGTTATTTATCATAACTGCACTACAATAGTGCATAAGCAAAAAACACCAGTTTGTTATGATAAGTGCACTATAGACCAATAGTGCATGAGCATATATCAACAATAGTGAAAGCTAACTATGCAAGAACTATGTAAACAATAACAAAGATCAGAGTCAATGTAAACAATAACAAAGGTCATCAACAATGTAAACAATAACAAAGATCAAAGTCAATGTAAACAACAACAAAGATCAGAGTCAATGTAAACAATAACAAAGATCAGAGTCAATGTAAACAATAACAAAGATCAGAGTCAATGTAAACAATCAACAAAGATCAAACAATACGAAAACATTCGCATAAGTCAAATACACAAACAGCAAAACTAAAAAGAAATATGCGAAGATATGACTAACAAATGACGCTACAGTGTATACACAAAAATATACGTAAAGAACTGAATAATAGCAAAGGGGAGACCTACAAATACAAACAATCGAAATCGAAACTAAAAACACAAAGAAAGAGAGAAAAGAAAAAAGAAACAAAATATATATACAAGAAACAAAAATAAAGCACAACTCGTCACAACTAAACAGATATAGCAACGATTGTCGCTAGCAAATTTCACTGTAGGAAATTCGCACAGTCCCTAACGAAAACGCTAACAGTAGAACCTCTGTGACGTGGTATCTTCTACTGCAAGACTCCGCCCAACCGAGAAAACCCGCTGAAATATAAACATATAAATATACAAATAACAAATAACATATAACATATAAACATGTATCATGAAAACAATAGGAGAAAGTGTGAAAGTACAGAAGGCTCAGTTAGAACATAAGGGCACAGTTCACAAACAAAACAGGCCACTTAACTTCTATAAATCCAGCGTCAGCACGGTGCAGAACAGGATGTAATCAGCATTCTGAGGATAATGATCCAACGTTGATTAACTTCTGCTCCCATAAACAGCCATGACGAAGGAAATGAGCTTCTAATACTTCAACAGTTGTTACGGCACTTGACCTTCTGAATCTTCTAAATTGATTTAACCGGCACTTGACCTTCTGAACCCGCAACAGTACCCCTGAGACCGGAACAGTTGTTACGGCACTTGTCCTTCTTTTCACCAGATCAGGAAATCCATTCGCTCGGTACTTGTCCTTCTAATTTTACATAAACTCAATATTGCCGAGCAGCGCCGGGTAGTTTCAAAATCAGCAACTGTCAGAAAATCCGGATACTTTCAATAAAATTTCTTGTAAGGTGGTAGTTGATGCTGTAGTTGTATCTAGTATGATGATGATGTCTGGGTTTGCTGACCCCCTTGATAGCTGGAATCAGAGTGAACCAACCTATGGCCACCAACAATGATAAGGGTGGCCAAAATATCAGATGATAGAACCAGCTCTGGCCACCAAAAAATGATAAGGGTGGATTTGTGCTGAAGTGGTAACTTGCCACCCTTATCGACACCTGGTGTTAAAGTGTAAGATGTAGGTGTCTTCTCTGATTTAGGATGTTGCTGTGTATGTGGTAGTGGAACAGTTCACAGGTTTATCACACAGGCAACATGACGTGTAGAGTCATAGAAAGGGTAACTTCGTTGTATAAGTTTCTTTCATTTATTGCACGCCACAAAACAGTCATGATACTTATGACATCAACATGGTTAACGAGTTCAGCAAGATGATATGGCACATTGAAAACAATTTTCTGTAGTCAGCAATGATAGCTGTTGTATATATGCGTCATAAGACATCACAGTTCAATAGATTCGAAATTCATCAATCATCGAGTGCTAGTTCGTGAAGCTGTATAAATAATAATAATTTCTATAACTTCTGCAACAGTGTCAGCTACAGATCTTCAATGTTCATAAACAATAATAAATGCTCCCATTCTGATGCTAGCAGATCAGTTGTATACAATAAGTCCGTTCACTGTCTGCACGTGAATAGCATACATGGGCTACAGGTCAGCTCGACCTTTATAATGTTCCTAAGTCTAACCATCTGACTTGGACGTGATCTCTGATATAACGAATCCTGGAACACAGACAACAGTCTTGTTGGTCTAGAGCGACCCATATATATTTAACTAGTTCAGGTATACAGATACCGGTGACTTAATCCTAGTCAAAGTACCTCTCCATTTTTGCATCACACAGGCGAGCAAATAGGCGACAAAATGACGAACCTCTAGATGATAGCATAGAGTTCGATACAAGAGGAATTACCTTATTTCGGAAAATCAACCATGAACATATGCCTCCAGGCAGGCTGCATAATACTGGGAAATAGTCTAGTTAGCTAACTAACTCACTAAGACACTGTATTTCCCTCAGAGAATCACAAGACGCAGTTGCGTCTGCTCGCTTCTTAAACCATTTCTAAACTGCCCCAACTGGGCGGAACACACAGAACGAACTCCCGGTTTGACATGCGCAGAACGACAAGCTCTGAGTTGCCGTTCACAATAAGACGATTCGAAGAACATTCGAGATAAAAGTCTTACACAGTCGCGCCTTTTATGGTCATGAAAAGAAGCGTTAAGAAAGGTTTCAGACATCTACCATAGTTGACTGATAAATAATACTTTTACTAATACTAATATAGGACGGGAGAAATCTTGGGTTGAATGCATTCGAAGCTTCAGGTCGTTCTAAATTTAGCAGTTTAAACTATGCATAAAATAAAATGCAATTTGGAAACTAAAGGATTATTACATAGATATATAAAGCCTAATTCCAAGTATAATTTAAGCTTGGGATGCATAAAATCGCATCAGGAATAACGGAGATAATTAAAAAAGTAGTTTTCCTACATTGAACGATAGGCAAAAAGGTACCCATATTTTCTGATCGTGATTACATTCCTCGGGATTCCCATCTCGTACGTCCCATGTCACACTATAAATAGACTTGCCTAACAAACTCGGGTCAGTCAGTCACTTATTTGAATACAGAGAAAGCGGCAAAAAAGGAGCATATGTTAATGCAAGTGTTTGCCTTCTGTGCCTGTTAGCAGACCTTAATCAACAATTAAGGGCTCGTCTGTGTGTGTACCTGAGGGTTTAATCCTTTAACCAAAAGCCTACATCAAATAAGCAGAGACTTCTCATACTGAATTTGCAACGTATGCAGTGCCAGTCTATGGTAGAGGGCCAGCAATATCGTGTGTAACAGTTGGAAAGATTTTCATCTGAAGATTCTCTCCAGCATCAGAGGGAGTGTCACAAAATTAACCGTGATACAACGTTAAAATATCTCCAATGATACAACGTAAGGATAAAAACTAATGCGTAAGCTGCTAGAATACATGATCGCCCACGCCGCGGGTCATCACCCGCCATGGAAATTAAATTGTTAGACTTGACGGCAAAACGGAACGGGATGAGAACGGAGATCAAAAGGAAAAATCTGACTGAACGCGTGCTTGAAACTAGCAAGGCTAAAAGACGCAAGTGGTGGGGAAAGGAGGAAAAAGTCACGTTCCCCAAGTTGACATAAAGTAAAGAAATCGACAAAAGGGACCTTGGATATTATACGCCACAGTCATTTCTTGGACGCTTTTGCGATAACTTAGTCCGTTTATTTGAATGCAGTGATGAACGCATTCCAGAAGATTCTAGAAAATATTTGAAAAGTAACTTTTCTTAATAATAATGTTAGGAATATAAAACCTAGCTGGCCGGATGGCCCATCTTGAGCAGTGAAATAATATGCTTTCATTTATACAGACGGACAGATAATAAGAAAGATATTGACAAAAGACTGTGTTGTTCATATCAGCGAGCGTCTGCATTGAAATAAAACATGTCACTAATTTTCAAAAAATTGTGGCCTTGAAGACGCAAGTGCTAAAATCTAGTTGGAATGAAGAGACGGGGTGGGATGGTGAATTGTGGCTAAAAATAACTTTAAGGGCAAAATTGTGTAGGGGAAGGCAGAGTTGGTTCAAAAAACAAGTGTGTTTTTTTTTTGTGAAACGCAAGTAGAGACGGACGGACCAACAGACAATAAGGCATACTTGACTGAGGTATGACTGAAATGACTTTTTGGTAGGATATTTGAATTTGAAAAAAGAAAAGGCAGTGATTGGCCATAGATGAATATATTATCGGCGCTCAGACGCGCATTTTGTGCCATTCATAATAAGTTGTCCTAGTAGACACAGTGAATTATTAAGTGGTGTAATTCTCATAAGCTATTGAAATATTTAGAGGGACGCCATCATAAGGCCAGCAGCTCAGCTGAGTTTTGCTAGCATTTAACTGTGTTCTATATTCATAATTCTGGTAAGACTGAAATTATTTCTTTGTACATTTTAATATTTGTTTAAGGTTTCGAGTGATTTGATACTGCAATAGCATAATCTGTCCCTTACAATAAGTAAGGATTCGCTCTAGACCCCCCCGCCCCAGTTCAGGGTCTAGAGACAAATAAAATACATAAACTCCAGCAAGGATTATGAAGGACAGATCAAGTGTTGAGATCAGTGGAACATATCACCTATCCTATTCTATGGCAGGAAGCTAATGAACATATTTCAGAATACGTAGTCTGGGAGAACTTATCCTATGTGAAACCAACTTGGTAAGATGTTGTTACGGTATATGATATTAACGCCGTCTGCTAAAGGTTACCAGACGTGCAATTGTAAAGGTTAAGACATTTAATATATTGCGATAGATGTTTCAATTACTGAACGCTTCATACACGATCGATTATGACGTGTATAGCGTTGTTTAGGACACAGTCGGTAACTAAGAAACCATACCCTTTTTACATTGACCGTCAAGCTGTTAAGACGCGTCTGACTTTCCTTCCAATGTTGAGCATGGTATTGCCATACAGATATATTTTATGCAAGTACGGACATGGGTCAGTCCATTGCTATTACGAAGATTTGAAATGATTAAAGGTCAGTACGAAAGTGAAAATTAAGGAAGGATGAATTACAGTCCATAGTATTTGATTTTACCAGACTCATAGACTCACTGTCGGCCGTTGGAAAACCCCAACCGCGCGTGCATACAGCTATGACAATCTGCATACAGTAATTTGATTATTGGACAAGGACTGATAGGATATCTACATATCTATGCCATATATTTTCAAGTTATAATATGTACCTTTGTGATCAACATGATGAATCGTCTTGACGTGTAAACTGTATTAAATATTTGTGGACTCTATGAACCGACTTGTCACATCAATCGTATTCCCAGGTTCAATTATTGTTCAGAATCTTCCACCCCTGCATTCGCGTAATCTTACATAGAAGGCACGATACACGATCACTCAAGAATATCAAGAAGATAAAACAATGGCCAGACATTTATAACTGTTTTATTAATATCACATGGAACATTGTTCAGAGCTAACCAAACCACGCCTTGCAACACGCCACTTGCAACAGTGGTGCCCGGTGTCTGGGGACGAGAAAACAACCAAAAAACAAAAAAAATTTTTGAATGACTTTCGAAGGAAATATTTACGATCAGTTTTCGATCACATGATCCAGCTGAAGATGACGTGGAACTCAGTCTAATGCCTAACAACGCGACGTCACTGAAATTCGTGTAGGTGAAACTATTGGAGAAACTGAAGTCGTTCTTTTAAGCCTAACCAAGGGAAAAATAAGTCATTTGAAGCAGACACAAGAAATGGACTACAGGAGCAGGCAGTCAGGGGCATTAGCCTAGCTGTTGACGACCTATAGCACTGATCGAAGCAACGGGAAAGATAAGTCTAGCTGTTTAAATTGTCGTCATTGCAAAACCGTAATACTGAGTCCATTTTGCTTTGATCAGGCATGTCTATGTATTTTCATGTATATATGTTAAATTTGTTTTCCATCGTATGTATTTGTTACTAATCGTGGGAGGTAGGGAGGATGAACTGAAATTAAATTCTGCGGCTCTCACGATGCCTGAATTAATTTCGGTCGTTTCTTAGGGCAGTTAAACGATTGCACCTTTGGAAACCCCATTGAGGTTTGACATTGGACTTGTTGTCCAAATCTGCTATCGTTTGACGATTTTGCGTTAGCTGTACTGTCCCGTAGATAATTGGTGTATTTTATTCGTATTCAGTTAATAATTGTATTCAGTTCTGTACCATGTTCGTTACTATTTCGTCCATTCTCCTCTGACTATCATTTATTTTATGATTATTATATTTTCGTCCGTTATGAGTCCTGTGACGTCATCATTTTTCGCAGTCATTTTTTTTTGTGTGTACCTTGAATATTCAGTTGACCTCCGGTCAGACCTTGCCCTTCATTTGGTCTGTGACATTTCCGCTTATTTTATTTAGTTCATAAATTCATTTTTAATTGTGAAAATGTCTTGTTTGCGTCTTGACATTGTTTGTACCCTTTAGTTGCATCATTGCTTGTCTGTCCTCATAATATATATTAATATTACATTAATAATATGATAATTATATGCAATAATACACTTGTAATTTAATTTAATTAATTTTTTCTGAAATTTAAGGTTAATATGGGACATTGCATAATTATGCAGTGATAGTCCAAGAAAGTAGCACTACAATTTATCATAGATGCCTAGGGCATAATAATATAATATATATATTGACAAAATAAATAATCTTATAGCTACCTTCATTCGCCTGATGTGACAAATTTTATCAGGTAGACCAGACGTTATTACATATATTGACGACATATGCTTGTTTAGTTCGTCGTTTGAGGAACATGTTTCGGGACTTAGATATGTTTTTGACACTCTAAGGAATTATCATCTAACTGCTAAACCTACAAAGGTGCAAATCGCGTGTAATGAGATAACCTTTTTGGGACATATCATTGGATCGGGATATATCCGAACGTTACCTAGTACAGTCTCCAAAATTCTAAACATAGCAGTTCCTCAGACGAAGAAACAGGTCAGGAGTTTGTTAGGACTTGTTCAATATTACAGTAGATTCATACCAAACTTGTCATCCATCACGGCTGTATTGTCTTCATTGTTAAAAAAAGATATGCCGGTGAAGGTGACATGGACTGGTACATGCAATGAAACTTTCAACAAAATTATAAATTTGTTCTCACATGAACCAATTTTAAGACTTCCCGATGCTTCCAAAAGATTTTTCTTACGAACAGATGCTAGTAACTACGGCATTGGTGCATGCCTGCTCCAGAACCATGATGGCATTCTACACCCCACCTTATATATATCAAGAAAGCTGAAGCCGGCAGAAACGAAGTATTCAACAGTCGACAAGGAACTTTTGTCTGTGATCTGGGCAATAACCAAGCTCGAAAAGTTCCTCCTCGGTGCTCCCTTCACCATACAGACGGACCAACGTGCTGTGGCCTCTTTGCGTCGCTCTAATCATAAGAGCCAGAAACTTGCCAGATATTCAATCATCCTACAGCCATTTGAGTTCTCCATTGAACACATACCTGGCACTGAAAATTGTGTGGCAGATGCATTTTCACGTAATCCTATTGACGACGAATAATCAATATTGACACTCTTAAACTACATCAATCAGAACTACATTGGATTGAACGAAGTATCAACTATAAAGGAACTAACCTTGCCTTTAATTTAAACTGTATAAACACTATATGCATCACAGAATTGAATTAAAAGACAATCAAGGTATATATAGACATTCAAACTTCGTCTAACGTCCATACACGAGATATGAATACTCTTTGAACAATCATGGATTTATGTCTGACGACAAACCGAACTGATGTTCCTGTGTATACTTAATTCTTGGATGCTAGGATAAATGACATTTCTTTCCAACGTAAACGTTTGAACATTTTTGCCTAAAAGAATTCATCAGGATCAAGACTACGGATGGATCATCATATCCTATAATAATTAATTAGTTAACTTAACTTCTTAATTGAATTATTATCAATAAAATGAAATGTGAGAAAAAAATGAAATGAAAGAAAAAAAAAAGAGAACGAAATACTAAAAGAAGAAATTATGAAAAGAGAAAATAAATCTCACACAAGTATTAGATTAATAATTTTTTTTTTTTTAATGTACCTATACATTATTTAGTTAGTTAAATTAGATAGTTATTATTCACTAACACTTAACACACACAATTAAGTTAAACTTATATTCGAATTTATTTCTATTTCTTCTTACTTAGTTTGTCTTTTCTTCTCTCATAACATCGCGTTACATTAGAACCTTAATAATTTAACTCTTAATTTAATTAATTAATTTAATTTTAATTAGTCAAATTAATTCCTATATGACATACTAATACGACACACCTTACTTTAATTTAATTTTATCATTCACTATTAACATTGGACATTTATTTAGTTGATATAATGATATGTATAATATTGATATATAATGTGATTTATGATTAGATGACTATGACAAATAGTTAGTTGACACGACCGCAACACGGTTCTACTCAGAACATCGTCGGCCATATGTCACAATTGTGTTAAATTTTTTTGAAAAATTGTTAAGTCGGATAGATATTGAAAAAAAATCTATCGATTTTTTTTTTTCCCGGTGTACAGGGAATTGTTACGGTATATGATATTAACGCCGTCTGCTAAAGGTTACCAGACGTGCAATTGTAAAGGTTAAGACATTTAATATATTGCGATAGATGTTTCAATTACTGAACGCTTCATACACGATCGATTATGACGTGTATAGCGTTGTTTAGGACACAGTCGGTAACTAAGAAACCATACCCTTTTTACATTGACCGTCAAGCTGTTAAGACGCGTCTGACTTTCCTTCCAATGTTGAGCATGGTATTGCCATACAGATATATTTTATGCAAGTACGGACATGGGTCAGTCCATTGCTATTACGAAGATTTGAAATGATTAAAGGTCAGTACGAAAGTGAAAATTAAGGAAGGATGAATTACAGTCCATAGTATTTGATTTTACCAGACTCATAGACTCACTGTCGGCCGTTGGAAAACCCCAACCGCGCGTGCATACAGCTATGACAATCTGCATACAGTAATTTGATTATTGGACAAGGACTGATAGGATATCTACATATCTATGCCATATATTTTCAAGTTATAATATGTACCTTTGTGATCAACATGCATGAATCGTCTTGACGTGTAAACTGTATTAAATATTTGTGGACTCTATGAACCGACTTGTCACATCAATCGTATTCCCAGGTTCAATTATTGTTCAGAATCTTCCACCCCTGCATTCGCGTAATCTTACATAGAAGGCCCGATACACGATCACTCAAGAATATCAAGAAGATAAAACAATGGCCAGACATTTATAACTGTTTTATTAATATCACATGGAACATTGTTCAGAGCTAACCAAACCACGCCTTGCAACACGCCACTTGCAACAGATGTGTTGTTTGGTCAGAAAGATCTGACCCGTCTATGTGGTATTGTTGTTGTGTAGTGTTGTGTCCAGAAATGGTTAGAGGATGGAATTCTGACACATGACTAATACTTTGATTGCAGAACTGTGAGTTTCAGTTGACACCAATGCGGTGTCAAATGAGTTGTTGAATATTGTTGCGGGCTTCCGGGACCCCCGTATATTCTGGGTGCTTCGATGACTTCTAGTATTTGAGGATGACCAAGTTATTATATGCGTATTCAGTTTATAGAGTCAAAGTCCCTCGGGTTCTTATCACTTTTGTAGGATTCCGTAATACTATCCGTTGGTATCGATAATGTCTGCTTTAACCCTTGTGATACATTATGTGCTGAATATGTTTCATATTAAATATTCGACCCTTGACTGACCTGTATTAGTCTCTTGTCTTATTGATTATATTGGCAGTGTGAGATGCAGCGTGTTAAGACATTAATCATCACTGGTCATGATCAGTTGAAGATGAATAGCATTTAACTCAACTCCGAATACGATAGTTGATAAGACTGTGATTTTGACGACTCAAAATATTTAATTAGTAATTTCATACCATGAGCAGACACCAACTACATGGGAACAAAAGTCACATCACATTCATGTACGATCTGTAAGAGTTCTTATTATTTCGTAAGCACATGTTCACAATCTCTATCTAGAGTCCTGGTTAGAGGTCAGTTCCTTTTTAACGGCCAATGTCCTTTGGCATAAATTCAGAGGCTAACTAGACTTAACTATCCTGCTAGTTCTGCAATACACTTATTATGCTAGGCTTACGTCTACTGCTAGTCGTTTAATATCCGTTACACTAGGCTTACGCTTGCCGCTAGCTGTACAATATCCATCTATACTAGTCTTACACTATTGCTAGTACCGTAATGTTCCTTTGGCATACCACGCCAGGCTAATCTGCCTTAATTATGCAAACTGCGTTATTCATACGACGACTTACGTTTGGTTCAAGAAATACACTGCTCAATTGGCTTCCCAGCCACACAATTAAAAAGTGGACAACGCCACACACTTTCCAGTGGTTATACCACACAATATAAGTGGCAATGGCCACACTTCTGAAACACACTGCCGTTCGGGTCAAAACCCACAAGTCGAATATATAGTGGCTATGCCACACAATCCATAGTGGCGATGCCACACATTTCAAACACTGCCGTTAGGGCCGAAGCCCACACGTCGAATGACGTTATAAAGACATACGCGTCATGCATAGTGATATGCATACTTGTCGTTACTATATTCAATTGCGATGTTCCATGGTGCAGCAATTCGAGTCAGCCAAACTCAAATGCCTGCACACATGCAACAATCATCGACATCGGTCGATGAGATATATCTCTATTCGTTTGAGGTGTTCCATGATACAGCCATTCGGATCGAGCACAAATCCAAATGTCTGTAAGCATGAAACAATCATCGACATCAGTCGCGGAGATATAATCATTTGAGGAATGCGCCATGCTGCAGACATGAAGTAATCCTCAACATCAACCCCCTCACTTCCAAACGTGACACTTGTGGCACGGATGATAGTGATGGAGAAGACGCCCGTCTCCCGAACATATCAATATTAGTACTACCTACATATAACTATGATAATCATTAAGTAGACACATTACATTTTATAACATTAATAATAGCACTTGTCAACATGGTGACTAAAGAGTTAATTCAATTTCTTCTCAGAGACGTTGCGCGATAAAAGATCTGCCAAGTTATTGTCTGAGCCAGCAATAGGCAGAATCGTAAATGAAAATTCTTGAATCAACAAATACCATCGGTGTATTCTAGCGTTACGCATTGTTCTAGCTGTTATGTAAGTAAGAGGACTATGGTCTGTCATAATGTAAAAGTGCGTGCCGATGAGATATCTTGACAGCTTCTACGTACCTTATTAGGACTACCTTTGGTCAACAGTGCGGACAAAGGTGTAGATAGTTGTGCGAAATGCGGGATGAACTTATGGTAATAGTTTATCAAGCCTAAAAGGCTTCTAACTTGTTTCTTAGTAGAAGGGGTAGAAATCTCTAGAATTCTTTTGACTGTATTGTCGTCAGGATACAGTTTGTGGTTACCTATGCGGTGACCAAGAAAATAAATTTCCTGACAACCAATTTGAACCTTTGAAGGTCGCACAGTCAAACCATGCATACGTAATGTATGTAGAAGGGAAGTTAAACCATCAATATGGTCTTCCCACGAGTCATGAAATAGGCAGATGTCATCGATGTACGTGATGACATCTTTACGATCGCCAAGAAGGCGGCGCATCATGCGCACAAACGTCGCTGGCGCATTCACTAACCCAAAACACATATAATTCCATTGGTGGAGCCCAAAAGGAGTTGTGAAAGCTGTGTAAGGTTTGGCATTTTCGGCAAGAGGAATTTGCCAGTAGCCTTTAGAGAGATCTAGTTTGCTAAAAAAAAGTAGCATTAGATAATTCTGACAAAAGATCATCTAAAAGTGACATAGGCTCACCGTCTGTGATTGTAATTTTGTTCAATCGCCTAAAATCAATACAAATACGTAAAGAATCATCCTTCTTTTTAACTATCACCATTGGGAATGCATATGGTGATTCCGAAGGAGATATCACACCTAAACGTATCATCTCTTTTAACTCTTTTTCCACCCTATCTTTGTGGTGTAAAGATATAGGATAGGGTCTAAGTTTGATAGGTTTATAATCAGTAAGAGTAATATCATGGGATATAAGCGATGTCTGACCTGGAAGGTCGGTGAGAACATCATTGAAAGAAATAAGAATATCCCGAACTTGATCTTGTTGTGACGAAGATAGTGAAGAAGAAATAGTCACGTCTTTCCAAGATTCCGATGATTGCAAAGAAGGTAGTTGAAATTGTAAAGGGATAGACGAAGTAGTATCTTCTTCATGAACAACTGCAAAAGAAGCAGTATGATGTGAAGAATCATCAATAGAGTTAATGACAGGAATTAATTCATGTGGTCTTTCAACTGCTAATTTTAGCATGTTGACATGGAAGGTTTTGATTTTACCTCTAACGTTTACCGAGTAGTCAACATCTGTGACTTGTTTGATAATATCAAATGGACCTTGCCATGATATCAGTAATTTGTTATCGTTATGAGGTAGCAACAACCAAACTTTTTCCCCTGGTTTGAATGATCTTAATATTCTCTTTTGATTATGTAATAATCGTGATCGTTGAGTGGCTGATTTTATACTCTGGGATGCATAAGTGCACGCATCGATGATTCGTTGTCGGAGATCAATCACTAACTCGTAGCTGTTTCGAGTGGCTGTATCAATTGACGCTCCAATCAACAAATCTTTGAGTATCATCATTGGTCCGCGAGGATTCGAACCATAAACCAATTCGAACGGAGACCATCCCGTGCTCTCGTGGGGCACTTCACGAAAAGCGAAGAGGGCCGCCGGCAGAAGCCGATCCCATTCACGAGGGCATTCTTCAGTTATCTTAGATAACATCTGTTTTAGAGTGCTATTGTAGCGCTCGCACACACCGTTTGATTGAGGCCTATACGCACTACAAAACGAGTGGTGAACAGATAGCATGGATTCTAAATCCCTCATAATGTTGGAAGTAAATTGTGATCCTTGATCTGACAATATATCCTCCGGAAAACCGATTCGACAGAATATCGAAAATAATGCATCAGACACGGATGCAGTTGTGATGGTTTTCAACGGTATGGCTTCTGGCCAACGCGTGCAAAGATCTACGCAAGTTAAAATATAACGAAATCCATTATTTGAAACAATTGATAACGGACCCACTATATCTACTGCAATCTTTTTGAAAGGTCTCTCAGGCACGTCTGTAATCTGTAAGGGTGCCGTATGGAACCTGCCCTTACGTGCTATACCTTGGCATGTTGTACAAGATTTGCAGTATAACTTTGTATCCTTATTAACCCCAGGCCAATAAAATTGTGACGTAACACGAAACAATGTTCTTTTGATCCCCATATGCCCTGCCATAGGGGAGTCATGACCTGTTTGTAGGACCAATGGTCTGTATTCTTTAGGTACTATCACTTGATGTATAATTGTTTTGCCATCATCATAATATCTAGTGAGTATTGATTTCTTTATCTTGAACCATTGTTTAGCCCCTCTTGTGTATTTAATCGTTTTTTGTTCTGCTCGGCTAAACAATCCTTGTAAAGTTGGGTCACTCTTCTGTTTTTCTGCAAAAACAGAAGGTGAAACAGTGCCAACTTGAGACATAATTGTATCTATTATAGGAAGAGGTGGTGTAGCCATGTCCGTAGCTAACTGTTGTGCTCTCGTTACAACAGCATTTGCCACCTGTGGGTGAGATTCAACCCACATTGCAATCTCCTCAGGAGTGCAATCTTTAACTCCTGGTATGTTTCCTATTATAATTTCAGTTATGGGTGCTCTCAAGCCGCAGGCATAGACAGTGCCTGTGTAAAAAGGAGTATCAATGTATACTCGTGCCACAGGGAAAGTTTCTATATTCCCACCAAATGTGACACACTTAACTGATTTGCCTGTAAAAGCAGAGGGCTCGATAAGCGAGTGCTTAATGCCTATCGTTGAGGACCCTGTGTCCCGCAAAACTCTCACTACCTTACCATCCAATATTCCGGGATGAAATGTAAGATAACCGACATTTACACATGCCGACATTGTTGGCATACAATGACCACAATCAAGTGTAATTGTAGACTTTAATTTGTTTTTCAACTGACACTCATAACATGTATCATTCATTACCATACATGCGTTCGCATGATCATTATCATCATTACCTTTTTCCTTTTTAACACTGCAACTATTTGCATGTCTCTGTTTATTTTTGTCTCTCGACGGAGATCTGGCATTACCTTTGTTATTATTGACTGACTTTTTATTGCTATAATAAAAATCAGTAGAGTCATCTTTCCTGGCATCTCTACCATAAGATGATCTCTGTTTATAGTATCCTTTTTGATGTGAACCATCATAATCCCTGCCTCTGTGATACCCACGATCATGAGGTGAATATCCTCTATAACCTCGTCGATATGAATTCGAAGGAGAGCGATGACGACGGAAGTTATAAAAACCTCTGTCGGATTGATAATAATCTGAACGACAACGTCCATCAAAGCTCTTCGATCGAGGTCTGTGATCATGTTGTGCCGCGCACACAGGCATAGGATCTCGAATAGTCGATCTATGAAGATCTTTATTCTGATGTGCGGTTTGATACTGTCTTCCGAGTTTTTTCATACTCATCGATAGAATTAGGATGTCTTTCCTGTAAAAATGCTTCTAATTCAGTGCTGCATGCGGATAAAACTTTATCTCGCAGCATGAGATCTATAACACCTTCATATGTTTTATTTATACCAGATAGATCAATCCATCTGCTAAGGAAATGTTTAATAGATGCAATGAATTCACCAAAATCTGCATCCTTGCTTGGTTTAGCCGCATGAAAGCGATCTCTGAATCCAGACTCAGTTAACTGGAAACGTCTTAGTAATACCTCTTTTACGACATCGAAATCGCTTCTGCTCTTTTCATCAAGACTCATGAAACATTTAAGTGAGTCACCAGTCAAAAAATCAAGTAAAAGACTGCTCCATCTTTCTTTGGGTATGTTCAGAGCTGTGACCTTCATGATGAATCTAGATATGAAAGAGTCAACACAATCGCGAGTCTGGTCAAAATGTGGCATTTTTAACTTAGGATAAAAAATATTTGTAGCAGCCGCAGTCTTAGTCTGTTCAGACTGCACTTTAGCTAATTCTAAAGCTTTTTCTTTTTCTGCATGAAGTTTTAATGTTTCCATTTCCATGGCATTTTTATGGGCTTGATCCAGTTGCATAAATTCCATTCTCCTTAATTCCATTTCTTTATCTCGTTGTGCCATTCTTTCCTTCTCAAATTCTCTGTCTTTCTCTTGTTGAGCTATTTCCTTATCTTTCTGCTCTCTGTCTTTTTCTTGTTGAGCTAATTCTTTATCACGTTGAGCTATAGTCAATCGTTCTAATTCCAATTTCATGGATATTTCTTTTTCCTTCAATTTCCTCTCTTGGGTTAATTCAAACCTCCTAAGCTCATCAGCTCGTTTGGTCATTTCGCGCTGTTCCATTCTTTCCAGACGCGATAAATATTCATCTTATTTCGTATCTGCAAAACTTTGTAGTTCTGTTCCTGATTTTCCATAACTTTTTCCAATATCAATGAATTCCTGTAGTGTAGACATGATAATAGGTTTCTGAGTACCTTCAATAGTCTATAATATACACCAGGACTATAGAACTCACTATAATATGTACATGAATATATTAATCAATAACAAACAAGTTCCAAGAACATGTGACAAAGACAGTGAAAACAATCAAATGATTTACAATGAAATGATTTTTCAATTATACGACAACACTTTACACTTATAAAGTAAATAAAGAAGACTTATAAACAGTAATCAGTAAAAGAAAGAAAAGAATTTACATCACAAAAATATAACAAGACAAGTCGTCTTAAACGAACGTGTAGACAAAGAAGTTTTAGAACACATACGACAACAATTGTCAACAGTACTGAAATTAGGTTATGTAAATAAAGAGGACGTAACTCACTTGACGAAACTGCTAAGTACACAAAATATGGTTATATTGCGAACTGAGGAAACATTTATATCCTGACTCGAAAGAAAAAATATAATCAGTCAGATCCTCAGTCGGCGAATATAACCATGCAAATCTAATAGAAGTTAACATTCACTGAAGTTTTCCTGGGAAAATTCCAGTCAATATTAAACACGACGAATATACGAATATACGAAAAACATGAATGGGGAAACACAGATGATAGTAAAAAGTAAGTAAAGTGATGATGAACTGTAGACCAAAGCTAATGCAAGGACAATATGATAATGTTCAAGCGCCCAAGTAAAATCAAGAACTTATCTGTTTAGTTGTCCCTCTGAGAAATACATGAATGCATGTAATTCTAATCCAAGTGTCTTCAACAGCTGAGGTCCATTGATGGTAGATCTTGACCTTCGCAGCAGGGTAACCGTTTGAAAGTATTGCTTCGGTCTTGGAACGTAGTTTCTTCAATCGATCTGCGTCGCAGCCTCAGATGAATTTGATGAAGAGATACATTCTCCACTGGTTCAGGTTCTTGAGTGGAAGATTACCGTTCTATCTGCGTGAATCAGTCTCTTTGATGGAAGAAAATTCGGATATTTTCAGGCAATGTTGTCTGCTAACGTTGACGGCATCGATGTAGTGACGTCACTTTCTGTCCTGCGCATTTCAGTTGCCGGTTAGGATTGAATGAATGATTTTGCATTTAAACGTTCATCATCAGTTTAACTTTCTTCGATACTTGAAAGGGGGGAGGGGGGGATCCAGTATTCACGAAATCCAGACACTTTCTGACACCAGTATGTTGCGGGCTCTCGGGACCCCCGTATATTCTGGATGCTTCGATGACTTCTAGTATTTGAGGATGACCAAGTTATTATATGCGTATTCAGTTTATAGAGTCAAAGTCCCTCGGGTTCTTATCACTTTTGTAGGATTCCGTAATACTATCCGTTGGTATCGATAATGTCTGCTTTAACCCTTGTGATACATTATGTGCTGAATATGTTTCATATTAAATATTCGACCCTTGACTGACCTGTATTAGTCTCTTGTCTTATTGATTATATTGGCAGTGTGAGATGCAGCGTGTTAAGACATTAATCATCACTGGTCATGATCAGTTGAAGATGAATAGCATTTAACTCAACTCCGAATACGATAGTTGATAAGACTGTGATTTTGACGACTCAAAATATTTAATTAGTAATTTCATACCATGAGCAGACACCAACTACATGGGAACAAAAGTCACATCACATTCATGTACGATCTGTAAGAGTTCTTATTATTTCGTAAGCACATGTTCACAATCTCTATCTAGAGTCCTGGTTAGAGGTCAGTTCCTTTTTAACGGCCAATGTCCTTTGGCATAAATTCAGAGGCTAACTAGACTTAACTATCCTGCTAGTTCTGCAATACACTTATTATGCTAGGCTTACGTCTACTGCTAGTCGTTTAATATCCGTTACACTAGGCTTACGCTTGCCGCTAGCTGTACAATATCCATCTATACTAGTCTTACACTATTGCTAGTACCGTAATGTTCCTTTGGCATACCACGCCAGGCTAATCTGCCTTAATTATGCAAACTGCGTTATTCATACGACGACTTACGTTTGGTTCAAGAAATACACTGCTCAATTGGCTTCCCAGCCACACAATTAAAAAGTGGACAACGCCACACACTTTCCAGTGGTTATACCGCACAATATAAGTGGCAATGGCCACACTTCTGCAACACACTGCCGTTCGGGTCAAAACCCACAAGTCGAATATATAGTGGCTATGCCACACAATCCATAGTGGCGATGCCACACATTTCAAACACTGCCGTTAGGGCCGAAGCCCACACGTCGAATGACGTTATAAAGACATACGCGTCATGCATAGTGATATGCATACTTGTCGTTACTATATTCAATTGCGATGTTCCATGGTGCAGCAATTCGAGTCGGCCAAACTCAAATGCCTGCACACATGCAACAATCATCGACATCGGTCGATGAGATATATCTCTATTCGTTTGAGGTGTTCCATGATACAGCCATTCGGATCGAGCACAAATCCAAATGTCTGTAAGCATGAAACAATCATCGACATCAGTCGCGGAGATATAATCATTTGAGGAATGCGCCATGCTGCAGACATGAAGTAATCCTCAACAAATATTACCAGAGTGGACCCGTGCAGTAACATTTTGTCAGAGCAGCCTATTATAGCCCCAAAACACGGAGAGGTGGGGCTACCAGACTTCTGATATTGCCCCCAAGCACGGAGAGGTGGGGCCACCAGATCTCAGCACCAGAGCTGCACATTCAAGCTACGTGAGCGTCTGGTCTGCTGAGAATTCACCAACTCAACTTATTTGTTTAAAAACCCATAAAATTTCCATCAAATAACTGGACAATGTGTAGTCACCATAGACAGGGAGTGATGAGGCCACCCCAACAGCACATCCATTAAATGTTCTCCCAAAATAAATTACACTATAAACAGTAATAATATTAACTAGTCTAGTAACATATATATGTACACACCTTGCATTTATTATGTAATATTCATGCATTTCTTTCATAATTGCTAACCCTTTCATATGTTCTGGCCAAAATAAAACCTTGGTTCAGAACAAATAAATGTAAGAAAATTACTATCAAACATTTTTACACACTTGAGTTAGTTCAGTGTATTATAACATTTATTAATATTATTAGACTTAGTAAATATCTGTGTGTGTGTATGTAAACTACCACAACACATTACATATCATTACCCTAGACATTTAACGTAGCCACATTCATTAGTAAAAAAGATAGGTGTGAGGTCGTAGTGGTAGCAAGAAGGGCCTTCTGACAATTCACAGCTACATTTTATCTCAGGAGCCTTCACAGCTGACCTCATGCATCACACTTAGTAATATCACCATCATACAATACCATCAAACCCACTACATATATTGGGGGCTCGTCCGGGATAATTAGCCCATTAAATATATTAGGATCTCATGGGGGGAGAATTAGATTAGGGGAACACATAATAAAAATTAAGTGTCCCTTAAAATTAAAAGTGTCCCTGAAAATAAAAGTTGGTGAATCTTCACAGCCAGTGGTAGTTAATTAATTAATTAGAATTATTTTAGACTAGAGTAATTTGAATTACTTTAGTAGTTGGAAATTTTATTTTGCACAATGCTAGATTTGTTTAAAAAGTATGTCGGAGCTGGCCAAATTCAGATCAGCTGTTGTGCTGACGGCAAAGGAGATGGGAATGGATGGTCAGATTTTAATTCAATATGTAATGGCGGAATGTGATAAGTATATTGAACGGGAGGAAAGAAGATTAGAAAAAGAAGCTGAAAGAAAATTAGAGTCTGAAAGGTTAGCTGAAGAGAAGAGGTTACAAATTGAGGCTGAGACTAAGAGGTTACAAATTGAGGCTGACAAAGAGGCTAAAGCATTGGAGGCAGAAGAAAAACGACAGCAAAGGGAGGCAGAAGATAAAAAGGCCGAAAGGGAGGCAGAAGATAGAAGGTTGCAGAGGGAGCACGAATTACGACTAAGGGAGCTGGAGCTACAAGGCCAGGCTCCTGAAAATGGTGCCAGCCCTTTTGCCTCAGATGCTACGCCCAGTCTGGGAGCCTCAAACTCAGCTATGGGGTTTCATTTAGACCATTTTGTTGAAAAAGACGATGACATAGAGGGGTACCTAGGACGTTTTGAGTTATTAGCTACTACATATGGGTTAGAGAGAGAGAGAGGTGGAGTTTAAAGCTATCACAGGGACTGAGAGGTACTTCTTACGAAGTCTTCGCAAAAATGAACAGAGAAGACCAGGAGAATTATGACATGTTAAAGCAGGCTTTGTTATTGAGGTACGAAAAAAATGGTGAATTTTATCGTAAGAAATTTAGAAATGCCAAACTGTTGTCTGGGGAGACATACCACCAATTCTCTGCCAGACTGGAAACCTATTTGGAGAAATGGACTGCTCTGGGGAAGACCCAAGATCTTAAAGAAATGATCATGATTGAGCAATTGAGAGAGTCCATGGCTCCAGACATGAGAAAATTTCTCATGGAACAAGGTGCAGAGAAATTGGGAGAGGTTTTAAATGTCGCTGAAAGGTATCAGGCAGCCCAGGCAGAGGTAAGTGGTGCTAAAAAGAAGCACATAGACAATTTTAAAGCTCCACAGAAATTTAATAAATTTGATAATAGAGAGCAGGGAAATAAAGGTAGGACAAACTTTGAACGGCCAAGAAATGACTACCGAGACAGAAACTCACAGTTCAATGACCAAAAATCCAATGAAAGAAAACCGTTTAACCAAGGAAAAAGATGGTGTAAATGGTGCAAGAGAGATAACCATAACACCGAATTTTGTAGAAGGAAACCTTCAAACATTGCTGCAATGAAGTCGGGGACGCAAAGATTAAAGGTTAATCCTAAGGGACAGCAGGAACCTTATCACCCCCCAGTTTGTGAGGATGTTATTTGTAATGGGGTCACCATAAGGTGCCTTTATTATACAGGTTTGGATTATGATTCAGTTGTGAAGTCTAGCCTAGTGGACCCAAGTCAGTATACCACAGAAACAGTGGAAATACAAGGGGCAACTAAGGACATACCACTCATGACACTTCCCATCGCAAGGATAACGGTGAAAACTCGCTATGTGGAAGGAGAAATCAGAGCAGCAGTGATAGATGAACCAATCTACCCTCTGATATTGGGGTGTAGATACGTCTTCTTGGGAAATCCCGAGAGACCTGTGATCATGGCGACAGTGCAGACCAGGTCACAGAAGAAGGAGGAAGAAGGTGAACCTATAAATGCTCATCCAGAGGAGATGAGGAAGGCGCAGGCTGAGGATAGGACACTCAAGCCATGTTTTAAAAAATTGCCCAAATGCCACACACCTCCGAGCAAGGGGGAATATTTTATGAAGAACAGATTGCTATATAGGAAGACAGGAACTAGATCCACTGGTCACGGACAGTTGGTTCTTCCCAAGAGATATAGGGCAAATTTAATAAGGAGCTTACATGTTGGAAAAGATGGGGACCATGAAAAAGTCGGTACCATCTGCCAAAAAGTTGCTTGCAAATACTATTGGCCCGACGTAAATGTCGATATTGAAAACTTTGTAGAAGAATGTGGCATATTTCATGAGGGAACACCCACAAAGGGAAAATATGTGCAGGACCTAGAAACGCCACGGAGCAAAATTAGGCCTGGAAGGAAAACTAATGATACTCAAGGAGACAAAGTGCAATGGGAGCCCCCTTTTCACACCCAGTCTTCACTTGAATGGATTAACATGGCCACTATGCGAAGAGTACAAAGAAGAAATTTTACCCAGGATAAGATGACAATCCCTCGGTCAGACTTATATAAACTGGAAGAACAGAAAAGAGAGCGAAGATCTCTCATAAGCAATCTCAAGTGGGGAGACAAACCCAAGAAAAAAATTGGTAGTGGTCGATTTGTGAGTGATGATTCTAGGAAGAAAAATCCTCACTATAGGGCTTCTAATGGAAGGGACCCGACGGGTTCCATAAAAAATACGTATGATAAATTAAAGGTCCAGATGTAGCCCTATTAAGGACCTGGACAGATGAGAAGGCGGAAGAGACTGTTACCTCATCTTATCAATACGTGAACGAACTGACCACTCGTTTGAAAGCTGGATGGAAACTGGCAAATGATAATTTGAAACAAGCCAGGAAGAAACATGCAGCATATTTTAATAGGAAGGCAAAGGACAGAGAACTGGCAGTGGGAGAGAAGGTGCTGCTTCTACTACCCGGTAGCCAGAATAAATTACAAATTGGATGGCAAGGTCCATATACGGTTCTAGAGAAGGTGTCTAGAACAAACTATAAAATTGACAAAAAGGGGAAGGAGAAAGTTTATCATGTAAACCTGTTAAAGAAGTATCTGGACAGACCACTCCAGGAAAGCACCCCCTTACTGACCTTAGCTATCGCAACTCAAATGCAAAAGGAACCACTCACCTCACATGAATACCCATTACATCCTTGTGAAACAGCAGCACAGGTAAAAGTCAGTAAGCACCTGACTAAAAACCAGAGGGAGAGAGTTCAACAGGTTCTGGAGGAACATACAGATGTATTAACAGATAAACCAGGCCATACAAATTTGCTACAGTATGACATGAAACTGGTAGACTCAAACCCAATCTGTATGAGAGCCTATTCTATTCCGTTCGCGAAGGAGAAGGCATTGAAGGAAGAAATAGATTATTTGTTGAAGGAGGGGATTATTTCACACAGTGAATCATCTTTTAGCTCTAGTGTCGTATTGTTGAGAAAACCGTCTGGGGAACACAGACTGTGCATAGATTACAGGAAACTGAATGCTGTCACAGAAGGACAAGTGGATCCATTACCAGACACAAAACAGTTATTTGCCAGACTGAACAAGGCAAAATACTTCTCAAAGGTGGATCTTAGTAAAGGCCACTTCACCAGATCCCAGTGAAGCCTGAAGTGAGACCTTATTTGGCTTTTAGCACTTCGGATGGACATTATGAATTCAACATGCTACCATTCGGACTGAAAAATGCTCCGAGTGTATTTTCAAGGATGATGCGCAAATTGTTGGATCCCCTGAATAACCCATGTATCACGAATTTCATGGATGATATTCTCGTCGCCACAGAGACATTTGAAGAACACATTGAAGCTCTAGAAATGTTATATAATAGGCTCAGAGAGGCGAACTTGACTGCTAGGCCAACAAAATGTTGCATTGGATGCAAAGAGTTGGAATTCTTGGGACACACTGTATATCAGGGTAGCATGACCCCTGATCCCAAGAACTTGGAAAAACTGCAGAGAGCACCTAGACCACAAACAAAAAAGGATGTGCGATCATTCGTGTCGTTATGCGGATTTTATCAAAAATATATCAAAGATTTTAACTCTATTTGTGCTCCTCTGACTGATCTGACTCGCAAGGGACTTCCAGATAAAATTAATTGGACTGCGCAAAGTGAATTAGCGTTCCAGGACTTAAAGGAAAAACTCACTAGCAAGCCTATTCTCAAACTACCTGATTTGACACAGGACTTTGTCTTAAGAACCGCTGCAAGTAATGTAGGACTCGGAGCGGCTTTGTTGCAAAGATCATCTTCACCTGATGGGGAACTGAAACCAGTCGCTTATGCAAGCCGCAAATTGAATAAGGCGGAACAAGGATACTCCACAAGCGAAAAAGAATGTTTAGCGTTAATCTGGGCCATAAAGAAGTTTCAAATCTATCTGTATTGTAGGACTTTTGTGGTCGAGACGGACCATCAGCCACTCGTATTCATATCTCAGGCTAAGCATGAAAACGCAAGATTGCTGAGGTGGTGTTTATTGCTTGAACCTTATCAGTTTAGTATCCAATATATCCCAGGCAAATTGAATGTCGGTGCAGATTTCCTCAGTCGGCACCCCTGTGATCAAAATTAGAGTAATGGCAGGCATAAGGAGAGATTTTATCTATGTGTATCACTGGTTTTAGAACTTGCCTTAGGCATGTTTTCAAGTGGGGAGATGTGTCACAAAATTAACCGTGATACAACGTTAAAATATCTCCAATGATACAACGTAAGGATAAAAACTAATGCGTAAGCTGCTAGAATACATGATCGCCCACGCCGCGGGTCATCACCCGCCATGGAAATTAAATTGTTAGACTTGACGGCAAAACGGAACGGGATGAGAACGGAGATCAAAAGGAAAAATCTGACTGAACGCGTGCTTGAAACTAGCAAGGCTAAAAGACGCAAGTGGTGGGGAAAGGAGGAAAAAGTCACGTTCCCCAAGTTGACATAAAGTAAAGAAATCGACAAAAGGGACCTTGGATATTATACGCCACAGTCATTTCTTGGACGCTTTTGCGATAACTTAGTCCGTTTATTTGAATGCAGTGATGAACGCATTCCAGAAGATTCTAGAAAATATTTGAAAAGTAACTTTTCTTAATAATAATGTTAGGAATATAAAACCTAGCTGGCCGGATGGCCCATCTTGAGCAGTGAAATAATATGCTTTCATTTATACAGACGGACAGATAATAAGAAAGATATTGACAAAAGACTGTGTTGTTCATATCAGCGAGCGTCTGCATTGAAATAAAACATGTCACTAATTTTCAAAAAAATTGTGGCCTTGAAGACGCAAGTGCTAAAATCTAGTTGGAATGAAGAGACGGGGTGGGATGGTGAATTGTGGCTAAAAATAACTTTAAGGGCAAAATTGTGTAGGGGAAGGCAGAGTTGGTTCAAAAAACAAGTGTGTTTTTTTTTGTGAAACGCAAGTAGAGACGGACGGACCAACAGACAATAAGGCATACTTGACTGAGGTATGACTGAAATCACTTTTTGGTAGGATATTTGAATTTGAAAAAAGAAAAGGTAGTGATTGGCCATAGATAAATATATTATCGGCGCTCAGACGCACATTTTGTGCCATTCATAATAAGTTGTCCTAGTAGACACAGTGAATTATTAAGTGGTGTAATTCCCAGAAGCTATTGAAATATTTAGAGGGACGCCATCATAAGGCCAGCAGCTCAGCTGAGTTTTGCTAGCATTTAACTGTGTTCTATATTCATAATTCTGGTAAGACTGAAATTATTTCTTTGTACATTTTAATATTTGTTTAAGGTTTCGAGTGATTTGATACTGCAATAGCATAATCTGTCCCTTACAATAAGTAAGGATTCGCTCTAGACCCCCCGCCCCAGTTCAGGGTCTAGAGACAAATAAAATACATAAACTCCAGCAAGGATTATGAAGGACAGATCAAGTGTTGAGATCAGTGGAACATATCACCTATCCTATTCTATGGCAGGAAGCTAATGAACATATTTCAGAATACGTAGTCTGGGAGAACTTATCCTATGTGAAACCAACTTGGTAAGATGTGTTGTTTGGTCAGAAAGATCTGACCCGTCTATGTGGTGTTGTTGTTGTGTAGTGTTGTGTCCAGAAATGGTTAGAGGATGGAATTCTGACACATGACTAATACTTTGATTGCAGAACTGTGAGTTTCAGTTGGCACCAATGCGGTGTCAAATGAGTTGTTAAATATTACCAGAGTGGACCCGTGCAGTAACATTTTGTCAGAGCAGCCTATTATAGCCTCCAAGCACGGAGAGGTGGGGCCACCATACTTCTGATATTGCCCCAAGCACGGAGAGGTGGGGCCACCAGACTTCTGATATTGCCCCCAAGCACGGAGAGGTGGGGCCACCAGATCTCAGCACCAGAGCTGCACATTCAAGCTACGTGAGCGTCTGGTCTGCTGAGAATTCACCAACTCAACTTATTTGCTAACACATCCATAAAATTTCCATCAAATAACTGGACAATGTGTAGTCACCATAGACAGGGAGTGATGAGGCCACCCAAACAGCACATCCATGAAATGTTCTCCCAAAATAAATTACACTATAAACAGTAACAATATTAACTAGTCTAGTAACATATATATGTACACACCTTGCATTTATTATGTAATATTCATGCATTTCTTTCATAATTGCTAACCCTTTCATATGTTCTGGCCAAAATAAAACCTTGGTTCAGAACAAATAAATGTAAGAAAATTACTATCAAAAATTTTTACACACTTGAGTTAGTTCAGTGTATTATAACATTTATTAATATTATTAGACTTAGTAAATATCTGTGTGTGTGTGTATGTAAACTACCACAACACATTACATATCATTACCCTAGACATTTAACGTAGCCACTTTCATTAGTACAAAAAAGATAAGTGTGAGGTTGTAGTGGTAGCAAGAAGGGCCTTCTGACAATTCACAGCTACATTTTATCTCAGGAGCCTTCACAGCTGACCTCATGCATCACACGTAGTAATATCACCATCATACAATACCATCAAACCCACTACAGGGAGCCATCTGCAGTGACTCAGATAAGTTGCGGCAACTGTGTAGCTTATTCATGATCACCAAAGTTAAAAGCATCCAGTTTGTGATGAACAGAACAGTATAGAGCTTCAATTAACTTGTACTAATAACACTAGTAATTCTTCAGTGAAAAAAATCAAGCAAGCTAGAAGGTCCACAGAATGATAGACATCATAACACAAGTGAAAAACATTTGTTGAACTGTTCTTATTTATTTACTTTTGTAAAAGATTTGAGTTTAAACCCTTTTCAAACAGAAAAGAGTTATTGTATAATTAAATTGTAAATATTTACCAACAGACTTATTTAAATTCTTTAAGTTAAGTTACAGTTCTTGTTGGTGAATTTATTTAAATAATTACCCCTAGCAGAGTCAGAAACAATATTATCTACCATAATCACAGAGGTGGATCTGGAGAGGTAGCAGTTAGGGAATCAGAGTAATACTTTACCATCTTCTCTGGTAACTTACACAGCTTGACCCTACCTTTGTTGTCTATACACCCTTACTTTTCAGAGAAGGGGTATTACTGATAAGCCCTGTATGTCCAGGTTATCTTCTTACTTTCAATAACATCTGAACCTCTCGCGACAACCCACTGTAACGAAACGCTCCCAATTGTCTGAGTATTTCATGATTTTGTTCATAGTGGAGAAATATCAAGTAGGAAAAACCGTAAGACATATGCTACACTGCAAGTGAAAGAAATAGTTTTATTGTAAGCAGTTGGAGGAAATTTACTCTGTAGGTGTGAACAACAACGACCAACACTAGTGCAAACGATTGGAGGATATAGGACGGATTTACCGTGGCTGGTTGGTCAAGATTCACTGTAGCCGATTGTACAAACCTCAGTACACGACAAAGTGCGAAAACGGCCACAGTCATTCAAATTACAAGCCCGGTGTGATAAGGTGGTTCTATTTTTTTGTCCTCATTTATGTTTTTATCATCGTTCTCATTTTATTTCTCCCCGTGTTTGCCCTTTCATCTATTATCGCTCGCAAACTCACTCTGTTGCGTGCAATTTTAATTTTAATTTTTCTTGTCTTGGCGCTTCATGTAACACTATCGTTCATACCATCTTGTATCAGTAGACGCTATGTCAATCGCTGGTTACTGAACTATTGGTTATAAATCAGTTCGGTTGATAATATATAATCCTCTGTTTAAACAAATGTGTTGTGCCATACTTGGTTCAATAGAGTTGGCGGTTGAAGATAAAGGACTTTAGAATGTAGCCTGATTAGCCACGCTTGCACATTCTAGATGGTGCATGGAAGCTTAAATATTGTTTGTTTGAGGCGACAAAGGAACGCCGCCAGTAAGTACTGCATCGATAAGACAAAAGAAGGGTGTCGGGAAGTCTCGAAAAAAGACATAATTCGGATCCTCACGAGATGTAACTATGTGACGAAGGGGCAGATAATTGCTGTATCAGGCGACAAATTACAGCGCAAGTTTTTTTATCACCTGACATAGGACATCCAGTTGAAGATGTAGAATGAGATCTCACACCTTTTATACCGATTGACAGGCGTGGACGCACAAGCCAGCGCGAGAAGTATGGTTGTCGCGAGGAGGGAAACATTAGTGGATGAGTGGCGGAACTAGAGGACCAGCATACGGATTAGGACACAATGGCAGTTGTGACGATACGGTTGTGCGATCTCAAGTCCACTGCGGCAGGATTGCATTACATTCCAGTGTGAGAGATATTTTCTTATTTTTCTCTCCCCTGTCATTATTATGTGGCATATTTTATGCACCATTATTTACTCTCTATGCTGAATCTAGTGGGGGAAATCTCTAACACTCCACTCCCCTACGGAAGAATCGGCTATGGGACTGTATTTATCTTGTTTACCATCCCAGACGTGTTTACGTTCCACCAGGTAATTAGACCGGCCAGCCGATTATACGTTATCACAAAAGCCGGTTGACCCCTTTGAACGTGACGGTCCAACATTCTACCCCATCCCTATGTTTGCACAAGACGGTCGTTCATGATCGAGTCAATAGAAACCACGTTGTCTGCCAGGCGAAGCCATCTGAAGAAGGGGCGATAATTAAATTATCGTATGCACTGGGCCCTGTCTGTACCATTATTACAGACACATTTTTCTGGACACTCAAGATTTGCAGACGATAGCATAAAGGCACACTATTTGTTTTTGAAGATAGCACAAGATACCGACGGAAGTCTGACGCAACGATTTGAAGAGGTCACGCATGGGTATTAAATATAACATTTTGAAACACGTGATGGTTTTTTTAAAATTTGAAGCACCACTACCCACGTAGTACTGAACGAGATTCAATTGGATTGGTTTGATTTGAGAGCCGGAACATACAATGAATTCCATTGGAAAATTCGGCGGAAACACAATCTGTGATTTAAACTGAGAATGAGAGATATAATCCAGCGAACTTAGATATTCAGCAGATCAGTTCGAACAGACAGCTTCGCAACTTCATACGAGCAAATCCCAGAAAGCCAGAAAGAAAAAAAAGACATTGGACTTAGAAATTCCACTACTATAAGTAACAGATCGAGTATTGGGCAACTTAGGAAATTACAAGTAAACCCACATTTTTATTACAAGACTGGAAACTTAGGAATTTGATCACAAATCATAGATGAATTAAACAAATGTTTTCCCAGGTCAGTGATTTCGCAGAACATCCGCAGTCAGAGGAATTAACTCTAATTTTCAGACCTAAGTGATTTCGAAGCATCCAATACAGAGCTTTGTCCAGTCTAAATCTGTGCAAGGAGATTGTGTATTCCCAAAATTTTGGGGTAAGTTGTAAACATTTCTTTTACAAATGTGAATTAACATGTTTTTCTTGCTAAGTGGTTATATATGAGGCTGGCAACCTCAACATATGAAAAGAATATATTCATGAACCAATACAGCAAGTTCTGGTGATTGTTTCTTGCTAGTCGTGCGGGAAAACCCGACAGCAGAGGTGACCCCAGACTCCGGCTTGGTCACATTCAGCTGATTAGATAAAGGGAGTATCTTCAAGCGTAAGGTCTCTTATTAGATGAAGAACTTCTGAAAGAGTGTTGAGAAACTTTGCTAGATACTGTATCATGCCGCAAAATCTGCGAACCTCATGACAATCCTTAGGAACAGGCATATTTAGTATTGTCTCAACCTTTTTCCTGTCTGGTTGAACACCTCGAGCACTAATAAGATGCCCCATGAAGATAAATTGCTTCTTTCTTCTCTTGAGCTTTAGCTTTATTTAGTTTAATGCCTTTCTCTTTACACCTATGTTTCAGTGCTTTAAGTTTCAGATACTGGTCCTTAGTTGCTTGCTGTCTGTTTGATCCACAACCTGCAATGACTATGTCATCAGCAATATTGATGCAACCATGAACGTAATCAGATATTGTGCTAGATGCCTCTGGATAATTTCACTGCTTACATTCAACCCAAATGGTAATCTAGACCATCTGAACCTACCAAAAGGTGTGATCATTGTTGTAAGTTTACTAGTCTTCTCATCAATCTTAATGTTCCAGAATGTTTTATTAACATCTGCTTTACCAGCAAGATGCCTAGTGTCTCTCTTGGGAGGTTTATGGCTGAGTGGTTTTTTCTGTACCATTTCAACTCTTGCTTCAGAAGATTGTACTGTACTATTCATCTCTCTTATGTATTTTCCTTTTTGCTCAAAAACTCTGCAAATGTGAATGGATTTCTTTAGATCGAAGTCAGCTTCTCTCAAGAGCTTCTCTTGTAACCTTTTGTTGACATTGTCGTTAAAGTTGCACATGTCTGCCTTAGTTCTAAGCACAGTCAAATATGAATTAAAAGGCTCTTAAAGAGGTGTGTTCCACAATCTGAACGTATGTAATACTTCATGGCTTCGTGAGCTGCAATGGTTCTGGAGCAAGTCGAGAATTTTATTAGGATTAGAGCGGTATCTTTCATCTGCAAGTTGATCAAAAACTTCAATGGCTTGAGGTCCGGCACAGTGAAGGATGATGGCCGCCCGAACAGGATCAGGTTTCGAGGCAACTTCTGCTGCATCCGAATACAGTTCTAAATGTCGTCTCCATTTACGAAATGTATCTGATTCGACGTTATTTACGTCTAGGCAGGGTGGTAACTGAAACATGGGCCGTTCTGCCATGACAAAATGACTAATAATGGTATGCAAGCAATAACCTACCAACAGAAGAGTTAAACTTGGTTTTACCAGGTTATCTTCCCGTCACCTCAAGTCTATGACGTCAGCACACGTGTTACACGATATTCAGCTGAACAGTTCGAATTTTGTAGAAACAAACACCGCTGCCACCATGTTAATATTTACTGTTGTGTAGAGTCAATGTTGCTAAATGTAATGAGACGTGGTTGGCTGTCAAACATTCTCACATAATAAAGCATAATCACGAAGCCTCAAGGCACTGGATATAGCTCAACACGTTTAATAAATCCATGTTATTAGACGCAGAGAACAGGGAAGAGGAAGTTAGCATCAGGGTAAGTAACTCTAGTAGGAAACAAAGACATATATACAAACGACCCCATCAACACTAGTCATGGGTTAATAATGTTTAGTACGTCTTCCCTTGTGCCAAAGATTAGAAAAAAACTGACAACACGAATATTGTCATTAGTAAACAATCAGGTAGGAAAATAACAGCCGAAAGTAAGAATTTTGTAAGTATAATGCACGAAGACAATATATATATATATATATATATATATATATATATATATATATATATATATATATATATATATATATATATATATATATATATATATATATATATATATATATATATATATATATACTGCGTACCAAATATGTATTATCATAAGCTGGTAGAAATTAGAAAAGTATGTAACCATGAAATTATAAATGTATGTGGCAGATGCCCCGTGATAACAAATAAATTACACCAGAAATGGTACAAAGAAAGACAACGTGGTTGATAGAGATTCAAAATATCTAAGTAGGAATTATTATAACTCGATCAGAGTATTCACTCAAATGATATATTTAATATAAATAAATGTATAATCTGAACTTGAAATATGAATATAATTATATTGACATTGTTATGTGTCGTTAATGTTCAATTATTCCGGAGATATTCTCCGTGGCCAAGGTGGACTCTAGGGGCAGTCACACAACACGTAATCAGTATAACTCTACTGAGCGGACCAACACCTCCTTCACAATTTTACAAACATGCAGTTTATTAGGTTTGACAAACGGCTCCATGGTAAGATATATATACAGCCCCAAAGGCAAATGCAGTGGTATGTATGTCTAGTCCGTTCCCTATCAAACGCTGGTCACTGGCAATCATTCAAACTTTATTTAATATCGTCCTTTGGACATTTTTATGATAAGGCAGACATTTCCTTACTAGAATAAGCCAGGGACACCTCAACCAAGTATATTGATGTCCTGGTGATGGAATAATTCAGGGGAAAAAAAGAATACTGCAGGAGCTCAAAACACATACGTCCGCTCACTTCCTAACACAAATCTCCCTTGCAGACGCTCAACTCACTTCTGCTTCAAATTTGTTCACGTCTGCCAGTCATATCGGCATGACGTCACTTCCTTTATTAATAAGTGACTCCGTATAAAATAAACAAAAAAGGAGCCCCGTTGAGCTGCCTATTATACCGACATAATCGTTATGAATTTTAATCATAACAGACATACATATATAAGACGTATTCCCAAAACTGACATCGCCATCGCTTGTCTGTGTTGTCTATAAAGAGGACTCTCATTATAAATGACGAAAGGTAGCCATTGGAAGAAATCTTTGAGGTTCCTAAAAGCTAAATCATACCGAGGGCATGATTTTGTTGCATTCAGTTGCTTATATAAATGTATTGTCGCATAAATCAGAATAGGTCGGCACGTAGCAGATTCTGCTGTAGAAGCCCTGTCTTATGAAGTAATTTTTTTAAGTCGCCACGATCAAAATAGCGCTGATATCGCCATTCCAGAATCTGGGCACAGTCACCAGCAAGAGAGATCCATCTATATGACTGAACTTTAAATCAAATGGAAATTTCGGTTAAGTACTTCGATAATTATCGTACTTAACCGAAACTTCCATTTGATTTATAATCGGACAAGTAAATCTCCAAACAACCAGTATTATTCCAAGAACCTATAATCGTCATACATTAAAGTATGATGAGGTAGACGTTTGACTGAAAGATACGACATCCCTTATAAAATACACGAATGTGTTAAAAATTTGTAAACTAATTTACACTGAATAGCAAATGTATATTCTTATTAAAGTTCGATTGTATGTGTCTTAAAAGAATTTATTCAGTCTACTGTGTGGGAAACATTTATAAGTCATAATAATTTTCCAACTCATTGTAGTCAGTGAGGGCAAATTAACACGAGCTAAAGCTCATAACTCACACTATACAAATATTGATACTCGTCCCCTAGCGCATAGGATAGATCTAGCGAGAAGGTGATTTACACGCAGTTTTCCCACGGTAGCTATCATCTGACCTGTGAAGTTAACTATCTATCTGCCCTGTGCTATCCGCCATTCCAGATTCTCAATCCTTAGCTATTCACCTTATCTCTCATCTTGCTTTACTGGAGCTCCTCTCAAAATCTCCATCTCGCCTCACCCGCTTACGATTGTAACAGTGCATCCAGTTCTTTCATTTATTTATTCAGTTGGTTCATTCACACATATTGCTGTGCACGCAATCTCAAGCCACACGAAGCTCAGTTCACCAAGTAGCTTAATTCGTACAAAATCACTTCACATACGATTGAATGCTCATGAGATGCAACTAACGTCACATTCTTTCAGCAGTTATTACGATCCCTATTATCATCAATGCCGGACAGCAGTTAAGTAACTAAAGCATCTGCAATGATCATTTTATTCCAGCGCATGATAAGCTCATATTATACGTTCAAGCTTTCCAGTACACATCCACGCGTTATCCAACGATTTTAAGAAGGACAATATATCCAAAGTCATCCATCAAGTCTTTCACCTGCAGTATTTTATGTCAATCCATCTACTGCAGTAGTTGTCCATCTTAGTGATCAGCCTGACGGAAATAAGACTCGCTATACTGAACAGTCACTGTTCGTATCATTGTATAATCATACAGCGACAGTACGTCATCGGGCTATGGACTCAGTAAAGTATAAATATTTGGTGCTTGTTACCGTCATTTTCGACGGTGAAAAAAACACCAACCTAATGTATGTTTGGTTTAATGTAATCAAAGAGAGATAAAAGTTTATTATATCTCGGTGACAAGTTTGACTGGTGATTATCTTCTCCTGTCTTATGTTGTCCTGTCTTAGACATGTCTTAGAGTTGACATGTCTTAATTCTATTTATAGGATCATACGGTGTATCTTTGTCACCCGTTTGGTCGGAAACGGCTGGTTTGGGTTTGCCTCGATCTGGTCCATGCTCTTTGGGCATGCGCAGGGTCTTAGCGGCAAAAGCCGGGAGACCGATATTCAGAGAGTGCGTACCTGTGGCTTAGAACGGATGTCCCGATCCGTAGATTCCTCTCTGCCAAGTTTTCGATAGGGAGTGGAAATTCTGGAAATGGCCGGTTGGCATTCTTCCGTCCCTGAGTGTTTTCTTTATGCCAGTATTGGCTGTATTGTGTTACTTAAGAGTGTCAGGATTCTTTAAAAAAGGTAACTGAAAACGCTATTCGATCTTTTCGTCTCGTTTAGATCTTACAGGTACATGTATCACTGATGGCGGCATAGTGAGCGAAGCTCACAAGAAGTTATTATACTGCACTCCAGTAGGACTTCATATCTACAAGACTAGGTCTAATTGACCTGTTACACACATAAGCCTAGGAATCATCTTCATGGATCCGCAATGCAGGCGGAATATGATTTGGCAGAAAATATATTTTCAATCTCAGGAGCCTGTGTGAACTGAGAGTGACCTGTCTATCGAGGCCCGCGACCTGCGGCCTGATTTCGTTGTCACCATATCTATTCTTCACCAGAATGAAGTATCTGGCATGTGAGGCCAGTCTGAAGTCTTTTTTGCTAATTGTAGGACAATTGCATTGACTTTGTTATATAGATGATATCGCCCTTACTACGCAATATATTTGCTAGGGCTTACCTGACGGGGCTCAGTCAGGGGTTAGAGCTATTGCATAAACTGTAAACACTGATAAAGACATTGTTACATGTCTAGGATCTGTGATGGTTGAAGCTGACCTTCGTAACTACACATATTATGTACCCGATTGTATACTATGGACTGTTTCGTTCATCATCATCGTATTATCGTACGTCACAAATAAATATTGTAAACGTCAACAGCATTCCCTACTTCACTGACTTCTACTTGTGGTTGTGTTAGTTAATGTGAAGACGTCCAAGAGCCTATACGGCCTTCGTGTTATCAGCACTGTTATCTACACACTTACACCATCAACCATATTGTCATACAAGTATTACACGTCTGAATCTGCAGGAATACTGACATTAGAAATGTGTCTACTGAACCCTGGCGACACCTCACGCTAGTGACCTATATTCCTTGCTACTACTTGGTACTGGCCAGAACAACATGACACGCTCAACGTACTACCATTCGTAACACAGAGAACAAACAGTACGTTACATCAGTACATTTACACTGAGCAACCTTATACATCTCCAGTCTCCGTGCAATCGAACTTTACTTCTACTGTCAAACAGACTTTTACATCTGGTGGACCAGATTCGTTGGTTTTTGTCAATAACACGGATTTTCCTGCCCACATCTGGATTTATACATCCGGAAGACAAGATTGACGTTTAGTTGTCAGCTACACAGTAGGGAAAGAGGTCAACGTCTGCTGATCGACGTATACAATCATGGATGATACAGAATCGTTACATGGACCACAGCTGCTGCAGAATTGCTACATGAACCACAGCTGCTACAATAGTGCTACATAGACCACAGTTGCTGACCAAGTTGCTTAACACTGTGACAATCGTCGAAGGACATAAGTGTCAAAGTTCACGTCACAAGTTTACGTGCAAGCTCGAGTTGTAAACATAGAACAGTTCAACCTGCTGTTTACTACTACAGTCTACAAACATTCTCAACTGAAGTCGAGTTTGATTTGATAGCTTCACTTTGGAGACTACTACACCCGTTGTCAAGTTACGGTGACCTTCAACGGTGGAACGTCTACTGGTGTTTACGAGTGTACTCCAATGAACTGCATCATTGTAGTTGTAGAGGATTACGCTTAAAAGATAAGTGGCTTTGGTTTACGTGTTAAACGTAGCCTTTATTTTGTATGCAAATAAGCTTTCCTCGTTACATTTATTATATGCATTCATTTATTTACTTGTTCATTGTTTACTTGTTGAGTTAGTGTGTATTTTTTTTGCGGGTTCAGGTTGGAGGGTCTTACAGTAAATATCCCACTTAACCGAGGGTACTGTAAGCGTTCTTTAGGATTGTGCATATTTCTCACAGTAGAAATTGCAAGCGACTTTTGTTGCTAGTTATTTATTTATTTTTCTTAGCTGTGACGAGATGTGTTAGTGTTGTTTTCGTTATTTTTTCTCCGTACTTTAGTTTTTGATTTGTTTTGGTTTGTATTTGTCTGCCTTCTCTTTTCTATTGTTAATTTCTTTACACCCTTTTGTTTATACACTGTGTGTCATTGTATTATTGTGAATTTTTCGCAGTTATCATTGTGATTTTTCACAACATTTGATTTAGTTAAGCTGTATTTTCTTTTGACTTCTGCGAATGTTTTCGTTTGTTTAGATGCTTGTCTTTGTTTAGTTAACGTAATATTGTTGATATACAGTCTTCATGTATACTTGTTCATGTACGTTTATTTATATGATGCAAATTATATACTGAGCTGATTACTGTTGACTTTATAAATAAGATAATAGTACTTAGTCTTTATAAAAGACTCATTTCCCACTGAGATTGGGATAACTTGTGTTGCTATTTTAGATAGATTGACAGCACATTTGTGGACAGGATGTCTACATTAGATTTCTTCATCCAGCAAGGGTTGGCCCTTGGAAAAACTGAGGAGAAATTGGAGGAATTTTCGCTTGCTCAATGTGCCAAAGCACAAAAGGCTGAAGATAAAAAGATTCAAGCACAGCTTGAAGCTGAAGAGAAAAAGATGCAAGCACAGCTTGAAGCTGAAGAAAGGAAGATTCAAGCTAAGCTAGACAGAGAATTTGAAGAGAAAAAGATTCAAGCACAGCTTGAAGAGAAAAAGATTCAAGCACAGCTTGAAGAGAAAAAGATTCAAGCACAGCTTGAAGAGAAAAAGATTCAAGCACAGCTTGAAGCTGAAGAAAGGAAGATTCAGCAAGACAGAGAATTTGAAGAGAAAAAACATCAAAGAGAACTTGAAGAGAAAAACATCAAAGAGAACTTGAAGAGAAAAAGCAACAAAGAGAACATGAAGAAAGACTCATGGCTTTGGAGATAGAGAAACTAAAAGTGACTAATATAAAGAGTTCTCAAGCGACTTCTTCGAGCACAAAAATTCATGATTATAAGTTCAAACTTCCTCATTTTAATCCTGCAAAAGATGACATAACGTTCTATCTAGATAGACTAGAACTTAATTGTGTAACATATAATGTAGATAAGGCACAATATGTTAGACAACTGTTGAATTCACTTACAGGTTGTTACCGTCATTTTCGACGGTGAAAAAAACACCAACCTAATGTATGTTTGGTTTAATGTAATCAAAGAGAGATAAACGTTTATTATCTTTCGGTGACAAGTTTGACTGGTGATTATCTTCTCCTGTCTTATGTTGTCCTTCTTAGACATGTCTTAGAGTTGACATGTCTTAATACTATTTATAGGATCATTCGGTGTATCTTTGTCACCCGTTTGGTCTGAAACGCCTGGTCTGGGTTTGCCTCGATCTGGTCCATGCTCTTTGGGCATGCGCGGGGTCTTAGCGGCAAAAGCCGGGAGACCGATATTCAGAGAGTGCGTACCTGTGGCTTAGAACGGATGTCCCGATCCGTAGATTCCTCTCTGCCAAGTTTTCGATAGGGAGTGGAAATTCTGGGAATGGCCGTTTGGCATTCTTCCGTCCCTGAGAGTTTTCTTTATGGAAGTATTGGCTGTATTGTGTTACTTAAGAGTGTCAGGATTCTTTAAAAAGGTAACTGAAAACGCTATTCGATCTTTTCGTCTCGTTTAGATCTTACAGGTACATGTATCGCTGATGGCGGCATAGTAAGCGAAGCTCACAAGAAGTTATTATACTGCACTCCAGTATGACTTCATATCTACAAGACTAGGTCTAGTTGACCTGTTACACACATAAGCCTAGGAATCATCTTTATGGATCCGCAATGCAGGCGGAACATGATTTGGCAGAAAATATATATTCAATCTCAGAAGCCTGTGTGAACTGAGAGTGACCTGTTTATCGAGGCCCGCGACCTGTGGCCTGATTTCGTTGTCACCATATCTATTCTTCACCAGAATGAAGTATCTGGCATGTGAGGCCAGTCTGAAGTCTTTTTGCTAATTGTAGGACAATGGCATTGACTTTGTTTATAAAGATGATATCGCCCGTACTACGCAATATATTTGCTAGGGCTTACCTGACGGGGCTCAGTCAGTGGTTAGAGCTATTGCATAAACTGTAAACACTGATAAAGACATTGTTACATGTCTAGGATCTGTGATGGTTGAAGCTAACCTTTGTAACTACACATATTATGTACCCGATTGTATACTATTGACTGTTTCGTTCATCATCATCGTATTATCGTAGTCACAAATAAATATTGTAAACGTCAACAGCATTCCCTACTTCACTGACTTCTACTTGTGGTTGTGTGAGTTAATGTGAAGACGTCCAAGAGCCTATACGGCCTTCGTGTTATCAGCACTGTTATCTACACACTTACACCATCAACCACATTGTCATACAAGTATTACACGTCTGAATCTGCAGGAATACTGACATTATGTATGTGTCTACTAAACCCTGGCGACACCTCACGCTAGTGACCTAGATTCCTTGCTACTACTTGGTACTGCCCAGAACAACATGACACGCTCAACGTACTACCATTCATAATACAGGAAACCAGTACGTTACATCAGTACATTTACACTGAGCAACCTTATACATCTCCAGTCTCCGTGCAATCCTACTTCTACATCAAACAGACTTCAACACAGGTGAACCATTAAATATTATAATGGCAATAGAAGAACATGATAGAACTAATTATGAAGTTGTCAGAGCAGCCTTATTTAAATGATATCAGCTTAAAGAAGATGATTACCGTCTTCGTTTTAAGACTATGTTACCATAATCTGGTGTAGAGTTCTCGGACTTTATAGGAAAGATACGCCTTACTTTCACTTGATGGATAGAGTTGTCTAAGACTAAACATACTTATGAGGCACTTATGGACTTGTTGCTTAGAGACAAAGTAATGTCGTCTGTTAATGAGTCTTTTCTTGCCTTTATACACGAACATAAACCTAGGGACTTAAAAGAAATGGAACAATATTGTTTCCAATATGTCACTGCTCATCCACAACAAACAACGAGCAACAGTAAGATTAAAGAAGGTTTACCAATGGCTTCTGCGACTCCATACAATTCTAATTTCGGAGGTAAAGTTAAAGGTACTCAGCGCAACTTCGATAAGAAAAGTAAGCGTAACTTTGGTCATTATCAAAGTGATTCATGCCAAAGAGGCTCGTCTTCTAGGAATTGGAGGCAATCTGGTAGCCCTCATAATTATGCTTCCAACAAATTTGGTAACTTTAAAAGGGGTAGCCACAATAAAAACTATCCTCGCCATAATTCTTTAGGAAGACAGCAGTATCAATCTGATAGATATTGTCATCAAGGTGTAAATCACAATCACAATTGTGAAAACTGCGGTTCAAACCAAAATAATAATAGCAATAGGGGTAATTACCATAATCCCAAAGGAAATAGTAATCGAGGTAGATGGCAGCATAATAATAACAGATCATGTCATCATACTAACTGTGCTGAACAAGAGTCACAAGGAGTTAGTAATGAACAAAATAATAGTAAACCTAGCGCTAGTGCTAGTTCTTGTTCTGCCTTTGATTTTGGGAGAGCATCCCAATGCCCTCAGTGCACCACTTTATTTGAACCTACTACTATATCCACCTTGAGTTGCGGTCATCCTCTGCTTGCTCTTCCTGCCGCAGCGGCGCATGACGGGAGAGGATCTCTTATTCTACATAGGGGTCTAATGAATGGCGATCCAGTCTCAGTTCTCTTTGATTCTGGATGTACCACTATTGGGGTTAGACAATCTCTTGTAGATCCTTCATGTGCCACTGGAAGAGTAATCAAATGTGTAACATTTGGTGGCACAGTGGAAAAATACTCTACCGCTATCATTCGTATAGCTACTCCCTTCTTTACGGGAGAGGTCCAAGCGTGTCTGCTTCCGAATCCTATTGCGGATCTTTCGGGCGTATACACGGCATTAAAGAGTGTACCCCGCAGCAGATTATTGCTTGGGAAGAAAATAACTTAGAAGCTGCTAATGCAGTTGTAACGAGAGCTCAGGCTCAGAATATGTCTCAGACTACATCGACCGAAGATGTTGAGGTACGTGATCAAGATGATCATGATGTCATTTCACGTGACTCTTTTATTAAAAGTCAACAGGAAGACATTTCGTTACACAATTCTTCGTTCTGGCAAAAAAAGGTGACCCAAATAAGAACACAAATCACAAATCTTGGATCACTATGAAGAATGGGGAGCCGCGCTAGCGTATTGGTTACAACACCGCTCTGGCGACCGGGTGATTCAGGATCAAACCCGGGCGACGGCATTTGAGGATTTTTCGTCGACCGGGAATTGGACTGGATTAACTCGAGACCTGGCGAGGACATTTGAAGGAGTGTCGTCGACCAGGGATTGGCGGCTCCTGAGCCGACCCAGCTGCAATGGGTACCTCCGAAATCGGAGAGTATTTGCCTGAATGGCGAGGGACACCTGTCTCTGTAAAAGAAAAAAGGGATACTCACGTAAAATCAATGTTAGGTTAGACATTAGTAATAACCTGAGATTTCGCCTCGAGTATTAGCGGGCGTACGAAAAAAAAAAAAAAAAACTATGAAGAATGGCGTACTAGTGCGTATGGTACAACACTCTGACATGTCTTTACATTCACAAATTCTTGTTCCGAAAGACATGAGAGTTAGAATACTGCAACATGCTCACGACTCCCAATGCGCTGGTCATATGGGATTTTCACGTACGAAGTCGAGAGTTCTTGCGGCTTTCTTTTGGCCATTCGTCAACAGAGACATCCGTCTTTATTGCCGCTCGTGTAGAGTTTGTCAAGAAGTGAAATCGAAAGGTCCTCGCCATGCAGCACCTATCCAGGCTGCGGACATTCCTATCCGTCCATTTCAGAAAATGGCGATAGATATCATTGGTCCTTTCAAAATAAAATCAGCCAGAGGACATCAATTTATTCTTACATGTGTTGACATGTGTACTCGATGGCCAGAGGCCATACCTCTAAAGAGCATCTCGACTGCCGATATTGCAGACGCTCTTTTGCTGATATTTACGCGGTTGGGATTCCCTAGGGAAATCTTGTCAGACCATGGCACCCAACTGATATCTGAGACTATGTCGCAAGTGATATCTACTCTTAATATCAAGAGATCACTGAGTAGTATTTATCATCCTATGTCTAATGGACTATTCGAACGTCTCAATAGAACTCTCAAAAATTTACTTGGGAAGATAACTGAGGATCATCCTCAAGATTGGGACAGAGTCTTACCCGCTGCTCTCTTTGCTTATAGAGAGGTTCCTAATGAACATACTGGGTTTTCTCCTTTTGAGCTCGTCTTTGGCGTGCGTCCGCGCGGCCCAATGTCCTTGCTTCACGATTTGATAGCTGCCGATGATATTAGTGATGACACACAATCTTCTTATGTGTATGTCATTGCTCTCAGGCAGAAAATCATTGAAGCTTGCAAATTAGCAACTTCCGCATCTGAATTTGCTAAAGCAAAGGCAAGACAGTTTGCAAATAAAAATAGATGCCTACGTCAACATTGTCCTGGAGACAAAGCATTTGTATTACTTCCTACCAGGGAAAATAGGCTCCTTATTGGTTGGAAAGGTTCTTTTGAGATTGTATCTAAAATTTCTGATGTCGACTATGTCGTCGATATTGACGGAAAGCATAAAACGTTTCACATAAATATGCTTACAGAATTTTATGAACGTCCAGAGTACTTACAACCTCTCTTTCAAGCGACGGACGACGCTACGGTCGCTCGTGGTCATTACTCATCGCTGTCTGTCATACAGGATGAGGAATCTACTTTCTCTGATGTTAATCTGCCTCTTCCGATGATTCCACTTCATTCTACGGAATCATGGAAGGATGTTGCAATTTCACCTAATTTATCAACTATAGAACAGTCACAAATCTCTTCCATGTTACAAGAATTTCAGGATGTTCTCACGGACATCCCTGGACACACTACAGTCATTGAACATGACATTGTATTGACTGACCATACTCCTATCAGGGTCAGGCCTTATCCTATTCCTATCCACTTCCAAACTCAAGTCGAGAAAGAGTTGGATGAAATGATAAAGTTAGGAATAATTGAACAATCCAATTCGGCATACTCGTCGTCTATGGTTATTGTCCGAAAGAAAGACAATAACATACGCATTTGCGTCGATTACCGTAAACTAAATCAAGTAACGAAGTTCGATGCAGAACCTATGCCTCTGTTGGATGAGTTACTTATTAGACTTTCCAATTCTCGTTTCTTTACAAAGCTGGACTTGTCTAAAGGATACTGGCAAGTTCCTTTAACCGAACGAGCCAAACCTTTCACTGCTTTCTCCACACCCAGGGGTCTGTTCCAATTTAACTTTATGCCTTTTGGCCTTATGAATGCCCCAGCTACATTCGTACGCATGATGCGTCGAATACTGGCATATCGGTCTGATGTGATTGCATACTTAGACGATATCTATCTTTTTAGCGATTCTTGGGAAGATCACTATCTGGGATTAGATGAACTGTTGTCTACTCTACGTGAGCATAATTTGACCGCTAAACCCTCTAAAGGTTATGTTGGGTTTAGTGAGATTTCTTTTCTTGGTCATCGTGTTGGTCATGGTCTCTTGAAAACAGAAGACCATAACACTTCTAAGATACTGAACATCACTATTCCTAAGACTAAAAAACAGATCCGTAGTCTCTTGGGCCTAATACAGTTCTATGGAAGATTCATTCAGAATCTTTCCTCTATTACGGCACCACTCTCAACCCTATTGAAGAAAGGGTCTCCTAATATGGTGCGTTGGTCTCAAGAATGCCAATCTTCATTGGATCAGATTAAGTCGTTATTTTCGTCTCCTCCTATTTTAAGACTACCTACAGCCGATAGGACGTTTGTCCTTCGTAGTGACGCCTCAGCAATAGGGATCGGGGCGGCACTGATGCAAGAGTATTCTGAGACTCTGCATCCTGTAATGTATGTCTCGAGAAAACTGAATGCGGCAGAAAGGAATTATTCTGTTCTAGACCGAGAATTGCTAGCTATGGTCTGGGCAGTTCTTAAACTCCAAAGATTCCTTCTCGGCGCGCATTTTATAGTAGAAACCGACCAAAAAGCTCTCACAGCCATGCAGAATAAGGATTTAAAGAGTTCGAGATCCACTCGATATGCTATTGCTCTTCAACCTTTTCATTTCACGGTACGAGCTATCCGTGGTTCGGATAATGTGATGGCATACATATTGTCTCGATGCCCACATGAAGCTACTTAGCTCTTTTGTCTAGATCTACTATTACATACCTAAAGTTATGATCTATTTTTACTATAACATGCTTCTGTAACACTTGTTGTCACTTTGTTTAAACTCATGGTTAAGTATTGATTACTCGCTTTCTCTGTTACCGTCTGCGGTAAAACAGAGGAAGGCTTTGTTTCATATGAAATAAAGGTCGAAAAAATTAATGCGGCCACATTTATAGTTTAGATATATATTAAGTGAATCGTCTTGGTCTTCTAACGTCTTCAGATATTGTTGTTAATGTTGTTAATGATTGACCATATGAATTTATGCTTATATATGCATTATTCGTCGTGAGATTTCGATGTTGTTGTAATCTCTTAATGGAAATTGTCATTCACCATTTATACACATTGATATGAATTTTTTTTGTAACATTACCTGCACTTTTGAGTTGGTTGGTAACACCTCCCCGGATATATATTTACTTTGAGAAAATAGTTTCTCCTATCTAGTGAGATTTTTTCTTCTCACCAGACGCTCTTCTGTGCGTCGATTGGATCTGACATTATGATGTTATTATTTTTGGTGATTCTTTCATCGGCGCATTACTCATGCGTTATGAGCTTAATGTACTTGGCTCATAGATGTATTTCCAAAAAGAAAATGTGCCATTTTTTCCCCCGGGAGGTGTGGTAATCTTACCGTCATTTTCGACGGTGAAAAAAACACCAACCTAATGTATGTTTGGTTTAATGTAATCAAAGAGAGATAAACGTTTATTATCTTTCGGTGACAAGTTTGACTGGTGATTATCTTCTCCTGTCTTATGTTGTCCTGTCTTAGACATGTCTTAATTCTATTTATAGGATCATACGGTGTATCTTTGTCACCCGTTTGGTCGGAAACGCCTTGTCTGGGTTTGCCTCGATCTGGTCCATGCTCTTTGAGCATGCGCGGGGTCTTAGCGGCAAAAGCCGGGAGACCGATATTCAGAGAGTGCGTACTTGTGGCTTAGAACGGATGTCCCGATCCGTAGATTCCTCTCTGCCAAGTTTTCGATAGGGAGTGGAAATTCTGGGAATGGCCGGTTGGCATTCTTCCGTCCCTGAGTGTTTTCTTTATGCCAGTATTGGCTGTATTGTGTTACTTAAGAGTGTCAGGATTCTTTAAAAAAGGTAACTGAAAACGCTATTCGATCTTTTCGTCTCGTTTAGATCTTACAGGTACATGTATCGCTGATGGTGGCATAGTGAGCGAAGCTCACAAGAAGTTATTATACTGCACTCCAGTATGACTTCATATCTACAAGACTAGGTCTAGTTGACCTGTTACACACATAAGCCTAGGAATCATCTTTATGGATCCGCAATGCAGGCGGAATATGATTTGGCAGAAAATATATATTCAATCTCAGGAGCCTGTGTGAACTGAGAGTGACCTGTTTATCGAGGCCCGCGACCTGTGGCCTGATTTCGTTGTCACCATATCTATTCTTCACCAGAATGAAGTATCTGGCATGTGAGGCCAGTCTGAAGTCTTTTTTGCTAATTGTAGGACAATGGCATTGACTTTGTTATATAGATGATATCGCCCTTACTACGCAATATATTTGCTTGGGCTTACCTGACGGGGCTCAGTCAGGGGTTAGAGCTATTGCATAAACTGTAAACACTGATAAAGACATTGTTACATGTCCAGGATCTGTGATGGTTGAAGCTGACCTTCGTAACTACACATATTATGTACCCGATTGTATACTATGGACTGTTTCGTTCATCATCATCGTATTATCGTACGTCACAAATAAATATTTTAAACGTCAACAGCATTCCCTACTTTACTGATTTCTACTTGTGGTTGTGTTAGTTAATGTGAAGACGTCCAAGAGCCTATACGGCCTTCGTGTTATCAGCACTGTTATCTACACACTTACACCATCAACCATATTGTCATACAAGTATTACACGTCTGAATCTGCAGGAATACTGACATTAGAAATGTGTCTCCTGAACCCTGGCGACACCTCACGCTAGTGACCTAGATTCCTTGCTACTACTTGGTACTGGCCAGAACAACATGACACGCTCAATGTACTACCATTCATAACACAGAACAGTACGTTACATCAGTACATTTACACTGAGCAACCTTATACATCTCCAGTCTCCGTGCAATCCAACTTTACTTCTACTGTCAAACAGACTTTTACAGTGCTGCTTATTATTTCTGAGGGAGAACGCTCTGTTCTCAGTAAGGGCCTAAAATTTGTTCCTCTTCGTCCGACCCTAGACCCATACAATCGCCTCCAGGATGTTCATCGGTTTCACCGTCGCATGAGGCTAAAGTTCCATTTTAGAAAGGAAGACAGCACTCCGCAGTCTCAGGCTGAATCCGGCATCTTCGCACGCTTTACTCACTCTACGAAACCTCCCTTTACACTTAAACCTGGGGCTTCTCATGCCTTGGACCTGTATATCAAGAACACCATCCATGACATTCAGCAGCTCTGCCCTCGTAGATTGCATTATTCCAATCTCACTTCTGCAGAGTCCCGTGCTCTCTCCATTCTTCGCCGTAGAGACGACATTGTCATCAAACCGGCTGACAAGGGAGGAGCCATTGTCGTCTGGCAGAAGGACTTATACCTAAGTGAAGGAAAAAACCAGTTGACCAATGGTTCTTTTTACAGGCCCAGGACCAGCGATGCAACTGTCTCCAAGAATCGCATTGTACACAACACTATTAAACAGCTCATCACCAGTAATGCACTTCCTCCCCACGCATCTCATCTTAGTTCTTTGGGCAAGCCTGTATTCTACATGCTCCCCAAAATTCACAAGATCGACAACCCTGGCAGACCTATTGTCTCGGCCTGTTCCTGTCCTACTTAGCACATTTCTGACTTCCTAGATAGCATTTTTCAGCCTATCGTTGAGAATCGTCCCTCCTTTGTCAAAGACACTAATCATGCTCTTTTAACTTTCTCCTCTATCCGACTCTCAGCAGACCGCTCCTACCGCCTTTTCTTGTTAGACGTCTGTTCTCTGTATACCTCAATTCCTCACTCTGATGGTCTGCAAGCTCTTCGGTTTTTTCTTGACCAGCGCACTTGTCCTTCTGTATCCACTGACACTCTTCTCCGTCTTGCTGAACTGGTCCTTCAACTTAATTCCTTTGAATTCAATGGTCAGTTTTTCGACCAAATTAATTGTGTTGCCATGGGAACAAAGATGGGTCCTAGCTATGCCTGCCTGTTCATGGGCCACTTGGAGCATCAGATATGGCAACAAAACTCCGGTCCTTTCCCCGGGTTTTACCGCAGATATATCGATGATGGCATTGGTCTCACAGATATGTCCGAGACTGATTTATCCCGCTTCATCGACTTTGTCAACCACTTCCACCCCACCATCAAGTTCACCTCCCTCATCTCCACAGTATCTGTCAACTTTCTTGACATTACTATTACTATCACGCCTTCCGGCCTTAATACCTTAGTATACTACAAGTATACAGGATATATACCACACGACATATCAGTTTTCATAACATTGCCCAAAAACCAAATGCAACTGAATGTTCAGACTGTCGTGAGACATTCTAAATCCACATATATAAATTAAAAAGTACATGTTAAGCCTAACGCATTAATTCAATAAAAGGAAAGAAGAATGGTAAAAGAACAGTGCGGTCACAATAGCGTATGCCTGTGTTATAGAACGTCATACTAGCTAACAAGAAATCCCCTTTTTCTACTTCGTCTGCATAATTGTAACGCTTTCACGTTTACTAGAAAAGCCTACTGCATCAACTACACGCGTTTCAAAAAAATAAAACTGGTACTGTGTTTCTTAGAAAACCTTGAGATAAACACACTGCGTAATGACCTAGATTAATATTCCATTCATGTCATTTTATGCACTAAGTAAAAGAAAAGACAGACGAGCTTAGAAGAGAGAGAGAGAGAGAGAGAGAGAGAGAGAGAGAGAGAGAGAGAGAGAGAGAGAGAGAGAGAGAGAGAGAGAGAGAAGGAGGAACGCATTCAATACTACCACGTTCGTCTCGCGATGAAAAAGTGAACGCGAAAGGCATGAAGCACTAATTTTTTTCAAATAAACAGTGACAAAAAACACTACCAATACACGGTTAGGTTTTGAAAACATGTTTAATGCTTATTAGGAAACATGACACAATACTGTTTTACGTTTGAAATCCTGACTTTATACTGACAGAACAGTAGAAAAGGCAGAACAGGTGGCGGTTCTAAGACAGTAAATAAAAAAACAATTACACGACTACCCTAGATTAATACATATTTGTAACGAAGCCACTTGGCTCCATTAAACTTATATATTTCTGTGCCTTAGGACTTGCTGACAAAGAATATGTTAGGTGTTAAGCAAATAGTCCAATAATTAACAAATTATAGCCAAAATACTATACTGGTGTTGTCTGACAACACAGGATCATATTTGCTCATAATGGCGTGTTTGGACACTGCTTTAGAGAAAATGAGGCCACCACGTTAAATTCGATTTGATTGGCTAGAATTATATGTAAGGCGAAACATGATTAGTCGATGGCAAATACTATTTCTGGTTGTTAAGGGAAACGGTAGGAAGGGTACTTTTTTAAAATGCTTTTGTAAACATGGCCTCATTGGCTAGACCATTTGATATAGTCAATTAGGAGCGTCAGTTCAGTGCCACTTTTTGAAAATCCAATTTGTAAAAGCAAGTGCGTTGAGATCCAGCTCATATTTTTCTAATAAAAGCCTGGGACAGAGGCAGATCGGAATAGTGCCATAACTCATCGCCAGTCAACGTATTTGTTTAATATTTCCGTGAATTGTGGTAAGCTAGACATATTTAATATCTTTTAGATGAAAATTGAATGTGAATTGATAAATTTATGTCTGTATGTGTGTGGTTCAGTAACAAACATGAGGCAAAGCCTAGATATTGCTCTATCATGAGAAAAACTTGTCGGAGAGGAGTATAACTGCATGGGATTGCCAAATAGTACTATGACACCTATCTTATTGAATAGAAGGAATTAATGCTGGAATTGTAGAGGCGTTGTAACCATTAGGGAGAGGAATACTGGTGTATATTGTTCATGAGAAGCTAGCAGTTGTCCTACCGCGCTGAACTCGGTGTTTGTTATGTATTGTGCTTCAGTGTGGAAATAGATTATAAATTAGTTCTGAAGTAGGGGGTACAACCTTCTTGTTTCAGGGACCGTGGTACTAAAGAATTAAAGCAGCACCTGGTCTGAGTTTTGCTGAATCCAGAGGCTGATAGCATACTCCTTGGTCAAGATATCGACCAGTGTTGTTTCTCAAGAAAACTGTGAAGCAAGCGAGCTTAGGAGACTGTTTCCTGCCGCCCACACAGAAGTTAAGATTACGTTGGCCAGAGCAGCTCAATCTTGTGTATACCCCCTCTAAAAGTGACTTTACCTTAAATCAAGAGGGACATTTATTTGTTTCAAATAAAAAGAAACTGTGAACCTTTCCCATATTATTTCCACGAGAAACAAACACTTGAAGTCATGATGACAAACAACCACCTAGCTTGAAAAGCCAGTATTACCTCATAGTACTACAGCACAACTTACACACAAATTGCAATAATAATATATGTCAATACAAAGATCCTATCTATAAATTGTGTACATACAACTTGTGATTTCATTTGATTGTGATTCCTGGTTCACTTTGTAGTTGAATCAGGATATCTATTATTGACAGGAATTAATACATATTTTTAAAAGTTACACTTGACTTATTAAGATAGTCTTATAGAGTGTTCTATGTATGTGAGTGTTACAGTGTTGTAAAGTATTGTGGATTAAATTAAATTGTTTATCTGTCTGTTGGTTGTTGTGAACATACACTTCATCACTATCATAACCCTAGACATTCAACGTAGTCATCACAATATTCCAGAATAAGTCTGACTGAGGTATAAATGTGGTAGCAAAGTAAGGTCATCTGTAATACACCTCACTTATTAGATACAGATACTTTCACAGCTGATCTCAGTCAGTACACTAAGTCCCCTATAAATATTTATATCATCCCACTTTACCACATATACTTCAGAACAATCAGCCTGATGAGTCATGCAATTAAGATACTGCTCAAAATCATACAGGAAAGAATAAAAAGTAAAGTAGACAGCGAAATCCAAGAAGAACAGTTTGGTTTTAGACGGAACAGTGGAACAAGAGAGGCAATATTTTGCCTAAGAATATTAGCAGAAAAATGTACAGAGGTCCAAAAAAGTTTGTATATGTGCTTCATTGACTATAAGAAGGCTTTTGACAGAGTCCATCATGAGAAAATAATTGAATGCCTCAAAGACATAGGTATTGATGGAAAAGATATAAGAATACTCAGTAGCCTTTATTGGGAGCAAACTGTCACAGTAAGATCGGGAAGGAATTATTCACCATACATAGACATAAAAAGAGGTGTCAGGCAAGGTTGTGTGCTGTCCCCTGCCTATTTAATTTATACACCGAAAAATTTTTCACACAGATACAGGAAATACCAGGACTGAACATCGGTGGAAGGTCAATAAACAACCTTAGATATGCAGATGATACCATGTTGTTAGCTAAAAGCGAACAGGAGTTACAAGAACTAGTGAAGCAAGTGAACAGTATAAATCATGAATATGGACTCGACATTAATATTGAGAAAACAAAAACTATGATAATTAGCAAAACAGACGATAAACCCACATTAAAGATAAGCGTAAATGGGAAAATCCTGGAACAAGTCAAGAGCTACGTATATCTTGGTCATATAATAACAGAAGATGGCAGATGTGAAACAGAAATCAAGAAGAGAATAGGAATGGCCAAAGCTACATTCAACAACATGAAACATATACTGACATCCAAACAGTTATCTCACAAATTAAAACTGAGAATCATAAAGTGTTATATATATTCTGCATTTCTGCATGGTGCAGAAACATGGACGATGAATAAGCATTTGGAAGAAAGAATTGAGGCTCTTGAAATGTGGATATATAGAAGAATGGGGCGTATCTCATGGAAAGAGATGAAAACAAATAAGGAGGTCCTAGAAAATCTAGGTATGAAAAGAGAACTAATGAGGGAGGTCAAAGTTCGGCAGCTAAAATACTTTGACCACATAAAAAGGCATAACACCTTGCAGAAGACCATAACAGAAGGGAGAGTTGAAGGCAAACTTGCAAGGGGAAGACAGCGCTATAAGTGGGAAGATAACATCAAGAGATGGACAGGAAAGAGTCTATCAGAGTGCACCACCAAGACAAGATACAGAAGACGTCGGAGATCCATTACAGCCAACCTTCGTTGTGGAGATGGCAACTGATGATGATGATGATACTACAAGCCGACAGATGCCCATAGCTACCTTCTGTATACCTCTTCTCATCCTCGGGCTTGTCGTGACTCCCTTCCATTCTCACAACTCCTCCGCCGTTTGTGCCTAGACGATGATGACTTCCACTTCCAAGCCAATGAGATGTTGGATTTCTTCCGTAGCAGACTTTATCCGGAACATGTTCTCACCTCTGCCCTCCAACGTGTGCTCCCCATCTCTCGTCAGGAGGCCCTCAAACCTCACTATAAACCCACTTCAGATAGAGTCAAATTGATCTTGACCTATCACCCTCACAGTACTGCAGTCAAACAGATCCTTTTCCGCCATCTCCCTATCCTCCAAGCAGAGTCTGTGACCCAGGAAGTTTTCGGTGAAGCACCTTTGGTGGCATATAAGCACGACACGAACTTGAAGGATCTTCTTGTTCGCAGCCGTCTTCCAAAGGAGTGTGATAAACGGGCGCAAAGGCCTTATTGCTCTATCTTTTCCTACATCTTTCGTATTGTATTTTCTCAGACATTAGCTTTCATCCCACATTTGCGATCCCACATTTGCTATTTCATCGTTGTGATTACTCGCGACCGGTATCTAGAGAACCACATTTGTTCTTTCATCGGGGGAAATAAAGTCCTTTGATTGAGTCCCCATACCTGACATTATCGTTTGAAGCCCACATTGCATCGTGATAAATCTGGTGAAAACACATCTGGTCATCCCAATCAGACATCTGGGCATGCTGTGGACCATCGTTATCTTTGTGGCTAGCGACGGGTCACCACATTGGACGCCCAGATTGACCAGGTGAAAACATCTCATGCTGTAATGGTGTTATCTTTGGTCGGCCGCTGTTCAGACAAGTGTTAGGTTACCACATTGGACGCCCAGCTTGGCCAGGTGAACAATAAACAATCAGAGAGTAAGGTGACAGCAATTTGACAGCACGTTTGCATTAGCCCGCCAATTATCTCCATACCTGTTTGTCAAACCACACCCACGTTTGGACTGACAGGCGACAAGACCGATCTTGTGAATGAGTGACCAGAGGGGCTATTAAGGATTGGTTGGTATGGGCGGAGCTGGATGTCAGGGATCCAAGACACCCACATTGGCCTTCCAGAAATATAATCTACCGCGTAGCGTGCTAGGGGAAGGAGTCCAGTTTTTACATTGTGAGGAAGAGATTAAACCCCAAAACGCCTAGCCTAAATACACGCGTTTATTCAGAGTGGATATAATTCAGTTCTGTGATGAATTGTGTTCTTAAAGGATTTTGCGAAGGAAAAGAAGGTTAGTAGATCTTATACAGATTATTAATACATTTTCTTAATTTTTGTTTATTTTAACCTCACAGCTAAAATGTGCGAAAGATAGAGTTTCAAATAATTCTTTGCATAACTGATTAATAAAATCAGACGATTTTCCTAGAAGATGATATGATGATAGGAGGTAATTAATAGTTCATACTTCACCCTCATCATCATCACAGTCTCCCATGCGCACACACTCTCATGCACAAGATATTTAACATCATTAGAATTGAACTAAGAGAGAGATCAATAATGAGCAGTAGTATGAATGAATGTCAACCAGTGATGTTAAATCTGAGAAACTTACGAAGACTTTTGTGTGTCTTCAGTTCATCAGAAGTCTGAGTCTACACGCAACGTGTCTTACGTCTAACCAGAAATAAGTTATCAAAAACGGACATTTGGCTAGCAGAATTCGCCATAGGACATCTTGCATTCCTCAATTAAAGAGGAATATTGTCTCACCCACAAGTCAGAAGGTGGACGCAGCATTTTTCGTCACCATATACTGCTGGCTCACACGTTCAATACATCGTTATCACAAGTTCAATACATCGTTATCACAAGTTCAATACAGAGTCATCATAAATTCAAATCACTCGAAAGATCATTATTATCTGAAGTCAAGCAAAAGAGCTCAAAAGAGGAATCGCATATTTATACCAAGTGCATCACACTCTTAAGCGCATTCTATGAAGCAGACTCTAAAGTATATTTTATGAATCACGACTACATACGCAAGATTATGAGTCTACATATCACTAACATTTCGTGAAGATATCCAGTCTGGCCAGTACCCACAGGAGATTAGACAACAGACCCTTTGTTCATATGACAGCTATTAACTGTTGATCAACACTACAGAGATATACTCAAACAGTGAAGGAATATACATAAATATCTCATCAGCGTTCTCAGTGCGACAACAGTTTTCACCAGAACGTCCTCGGCTTAGAGATACCCCACTCGACATAACGTATAACAACTTGTGACAGTGTATGCATACATGTGAATCGTCATATCAATGCGAAGCATTTAGAGACACATGGACTGTGTAGAGTACTCACCATTATGGTAACACGTATCATATCACATCATCATCATTTCGCTTTACACCAGTTCATTCTTAATTAACTATTACTTAATTACCTGCAAGTTTATTATCTCATCTGTGTGTTTTGTGTGAATCGTCTTTTACCATCATCACGCTCTAACCATTACTAACCCTATATGTGTGGATATTTAAATAATAAACCCAATAATCGTTTGATCATTATCTAGTTTGTTAATGTATCACTCGTGCTGTCGGTGTTACATATTCACATACAGGAACATTTCTCTACTCAGATGAGGTTGGGGGCTTTTTCTTTACGGGATCTAAGGGCTGAAGCTAAATTCGTGGGGAAACAGAATTCTTTCCATAATTAATTAGAAAACACTGTCTAGTGGAAAGCATTCGCATTCCTGTCGTCTTGTCCCTATATCGAATAGGTCTTTATTTATTCTTAACGAGCCAATTTCTAGAGACCTTATATCTAATATCTCATAGACTATTCCTGGCAAAAACTACTGTCGTAGTTGCCCCAATACGCACCACACGACAAGGAGAATGCCACTCAGTTTGGCACACTACCCTGTGGTCGGACACGATGCAACACGTGCAAGTATGTCATCTCAACCAACATAGTGTCTTTTCCTGAGGCTACGTACACCATCACCAGTAGCTTCACGTGTGAGTCGCGCAATGTCATTTACACGATCATATGTAAACGTTGCTGCAAAACCTATATTGGCCAAACAGGCAAACGACTTGGGGACAGATTCAGCCAGCACTTGAATGACATCGCCCAGCAAAAATCCACACCAGTTGCCATACACTTTAATGGTCCTGACCATCATGGTCCCATCGACATCCAGGTCACGGCGATCAGATCCTGCTCCTCTGACACTGCTAGCCGAGAACAGCTTGAAAGCCGCCCGATGGGGTGTCTAAAACCAGCCGGTCTTAACACTCTGCACACCTTTGTCTGAGGTCACCGCCCCCCCCTTTCCTCTCTTGTTCCATTTTGACTCTTTCCACTCTTATCCTATTTTTCTATTTTTCTGCCACCTTCTAATAATATGTATTAATATACAATACACTGTTTTTAATATGTCTTGATTTTTTATTTCATATTTATTTATCTCCAACTCATTCTGTCCTCTTCTATTTCCAGTCCCCACTAATATTACGTTTGGGTAGTTTATTGTTCAGTTTCGTTTTTTTAGTTTCGTATTATGTATTGTATACATCCGGTGGTGACAGTCATTTCCTTTTCCGGGCACGCCAATCCGTTTGCGGGAAGTTTCCTTCAGGGAAGTACCTAGGTTTAATTTTTATATTTTTTATATTTATTTAGGTTCTTATGTGTCCTATCTAGCCTTCACTTTCTTTCCTTTCCCTGACGAAGGCCTTGTGGTCGTAACGTTGGCTATTTTCTTTGTCTTTTGTCCTCGTAAGACGAATTACCTTTTTTCGATTTTTTTTTCCACACCCATCCTTATTATTTGTTTATATTATAATCACTATTTCATTTCCTAGATAATTTTAATCTTATCTTTAATTAATTATTACTTTTCATTCCATTTGTAGATTTTCTCCCACAATTATCTTAACTTTTACTAGCCGTTCATACATACTGAAGCAAATTAAAAACGCACCACCTGTATAATCCAGGAACAGAGTGTGAAATGTAAATATAAGTCTTTACAAGTTTACATATTTGGAATCTTTATTCATTTTCCTATGAATCCATGCTGGTCATTAATTTGTGCATTTGATATTGTTATGAAATTCATTGCATTCTGTGCAGGCAAGGGAGAAAACCAAAAATGCAACCAATAAAAAAATTCATTCACACTATCCTCAGTATCTGGTATGTCCACCGTGTGCTTGCAAACAAGCTTGGCAGCGGCTCCGCATGGAACGCACAAGTCTCTGAAGGAAATTCCGGGGAATCAAGTCCCATTCACGTGTAAGAGCAGCTTCGAGCTGTTGCAGATTAGCTGGAGAACCTTGACTGTAGACTCTGCGTCCAAGCTCGTCCCACAGATGTTCTATAGGGGCATGTCTCGTGATAGGGCAGGCCAATCAATCGTCCCAATGTTCTGCTGCTGTAGATATTGCTGCGTAATGCATGCGGTGTGCGCACGTGCGTTATCCTGCTGGAGAAGCTGCAAGTCTGGATAATTTGTGAACGCAGGAACTACCAATGCATCCAGAACCTCATCTCGATATGTCACAGCATTAACATTTCCACGGAAGACGTGAAGAGGCAAGCGATAGTGAAAACTGAATCCTCCCCAAATGTTAATACTGCCACTTCCAAATCGGTTGTGCTGACGAACACAGCAATATGCAAAGCGCTCTCCACACCGTCGCCAAATCCGCATACGTCCATCAGCAAAGGATATGTTGAATCTACTCTCGTCTGTGAATAGGACAGCATTCTACTGCAGTCTAGTCCATCTGACATGTTGCTCTGCCCATTGCAGGCGCTGCTGACGATCTCTGTGAGTCAAGTTTGGCCCAACATAAGGTCGTCTTGCAGTAAGGCCTGTATCTCTGAGTCGTCGTATGACTGTCATTCGAGAGACTTGCCCACGTCTACCCACTATTGCTCTTGCTGTTTGACTTGCAGGGAGAGAACGATTCCTTAGGTGACTCAGCACAATATGACGATCTTGCGCAGGGGTAGTAACTCGTGGTTGGCCACTCCGAAGTCTATCCCGGGCACTGCCAGTGGTTCCGTAACGTTCATTGAGACGTACAATAGTGCTGTGATGGCAATTCATCCTTCTGGCAATGGCCCGCGAGCTCATTCCGGTCTCCAACATACCAATGGCTCGTTGGCGGTCGTTTTCAGATAGTCATGGCATTTCAAGCACATGTACTGGGTGTTTTGTCTCAACGGCCTTTTTATACCGAGTATACTGCCACAACGCGTACACATGTTCAGGGTCATAGCTGTTGGGAATCGTGTTGCACGTGTAACTTTCATTGTTTTTATGTAGTCTGTACACAAACCCGTGGGTTGAATCATGCACTTTCCATTCCAGCAGCCATTCGCTCTCTACCTCATGACAAACACGGGGAAAATCCATTCCCACACTTTTTTTTCCTTCTTCTCGGCATCAGTATATATAATAGTGGTGCGTTTTTAATGTGCTTCAGTATACATGTACAAAATAAACTTCGCCTTGATGAAACTTTAATTTATCGTTGAGTTATTATATCACGTATTTAGATAGAAAGTATTATTGTTATAAATACACAGACAACATTATTTTCGCAATCACAGTGCCCGCAGAACTTTCTTACACACTGGCACTCTGAACAAATAGTAAGATCCACACTTCCGCATGAACTGTAAAACGAGACAGCATGTAAGAGAGAGAAGTTTCATGCACACTGGAATAGTTCAATGCATTTGTAACAGTTATTACTGTTATGTAAATACTACCACTGCCATCACCGGTGTCAAGACCTTCGAGGTATGGCGGCTTGCGCACCCTGATTACCCCCAGAGCTATGTCAGCGAGAGTTTTACACCTGGAAGGTTCTACCAAGTTGGACAGGTTTGCGCGAGTAGGGGTCAGACTAAAGCAGACACCCTGGTTCTCCAGGTTGGGGGTTTTAGCACAGGGCCGACACCCCTGTCTATGTAAAAAGAAACGAAGTTACAGAAACGACAACAAATGAACAAACTTTGTTTCGGGACGGACATCCGGAATCTGAAGCTCGCATGCCAGTGGTGAAATCCGAAAGAAAGCCGCCACTGACACGAAAACCTGACGTCCTGACCGCAAAACGTGAAACTAGAATAGAATTTTGGAATGTCAGGACAATGAACGAGACGGGAAAGCTAAAACAGGTCACATCGGAAATGAGAAACTATAGATTACACATTCTAGGGATAAGCGAGAGCAGATGAACAGGGACAGGAAAAGTTAAAACAGCAACAGGAGAAACAGTACTTTACTCTGTAAGAGAGATGGACAGCACAATGAAGGTGTAGCCATTATCCACAGAAAGGAATAGAAAGGTAATTACTGGAATGGTAACCCATCAACAATAGACTGATAAGAATAAGACCGAGAGGGAGATTCACCAACATTACAATAATACAATGCTATGCACCAATAAATGACAGCGACGAAGAGGTCAAGGACGAATTCTATCAACAGCTGCAAAAAGAAATTGAAGCCGCACCTAGATATGATCTTACCATAGTAATGGGAGACCTCAATGCGAAAGTTGGAACACACAATACATATTATGAAAAAGTAATGGGGAAATGCGGCAACGGAAAAGTAAACGAGAATGGGGATAAATTAATAAGTTTCTGTAGCATTAACGACCTGGTCATTAGAGGAACGCTTTTACCACACAAAGAAATTCACAAATTAACATGGGAATCACCAAATGGCTGGGGCAGAAACCAGATAGACCACAATATAATTAATTGTTAATGGAGACATGACATTCATTACAAGATGTGGCTGTCAAGAGCTACCTGCTCACAGCTAAAGGGATTATATCATCATCATCATTACAAGATGTGAAAGTAAGAAGAGGTGCAGATGTGGGAAGTGATCATCGCTTAGTAGTAGCAAAATTGAAGGTGAAACTCAGAACTGCTGGACCAATTGTAACTACACAGAAAAGGTATGACATCAGCAAATTGAAGGACCCCCTTACTAGAAAAGCTTTTGTGGCTGATATAAAGAAACGATATCAGATTGCCAAAAGCCAGGAAAAGATATGATATTGACCAGAAATTCAAGACCATTTAAAAATATATAAAGAAAGCAGCAGATCATGCTTGGGATTCCAGGAAAGGAAGAAGCAATATTGGATAACACCAGAAACTTTAAACACCATCGAGAAAGGAGATGAAAAGAAATAAAACCGAAGCGAAGTTCCCCAGGTTAAAGCAATTATGTAGCTAACAGTACAGTCAGCTGTACAAGGAAGTTAAACGCCAAACCCGAGCCAACAAAAGGAAATTCATTGACGATCTTGCAAGTCAGTCAGAAGAGGCAGCACTGAGAAATGAACAAAGCACAGTATATAAAATAACTAAAACCATCAGCGGAAAACGAGGTGCAAACAATATTACATTAGTAAGAGATAAGCAAGGAAATCTCATCACCACAGGAAAGGGACAGGAAACATGATGGACAGAACACAGAGCATTTCATAGAAACTCTGAATAAGGAACCACCAGAGAAACAGTTGAATGTTCCTGAGGCTAAAATGATCTAGATGTTAATACAGACATTCCATGAAAAGAAGAAATCATCACGGCAATCAAAGGGTTAAAGAATGGAAAAGCTTCTGGCCACGATAACTTAAACGCAGAGGTATTTAAGACAGACCCTGAGCTAGCAGCTCAACTATTAGAATCACTATTTGAACAAGTCTGGAAAACAGGGACAACACCAACGGAGTGGAACAAAGGAATAGTTGTTACATTGCCCAAGAAGCGCGACCTTGCAGATTGCAAGAATTGGAGAGGAATCAATATTCTCTCAGTTCCCAGCAAAATACTAGGCAGGATAATTATACAGAGAATTTCAATACCAGTAAACCAAAAACTGAGGAAAGAACAAGCAGGATTTAGAGAGAACAGAAGATGCTTACTTACTTAGTCGTTTCCCTTCTACCGTGAGGTGTAGAGGTTTGGAAGAGAGAGCGCCAGACTATTCTTACGGCTGTCTTCCTCCTGGCCTGGTTCCATTCTAGTCCTTGGTCCTTCAAAGATTGTCTAATGTTGTCCTCCCAGCGGACTTTGGTTCGTCCTGGGGGTCTGGATCCCTGGCTCTTTGTTTTCCATGCTTGTCGTGGTAGCCGATCTTCTCCCATTCTGCAGACATGGCCAAACCATCTTAGTTGGGACTGTTCTACTTGGGTCTGCAGGGGGTGGGATTTTCGGCCTTGACGTAACGTCTGGTTGTGGACCATGTCTCTTCTTGTTACTTCAATCACCTTCCTCGGATACCTCATTTGTGAGGTTTGGATCTGGCTTTTGTGGGTTGTAGTCATTGCCCATGACTCGCATCCATATGTCAAGACTGGGACATAGGTGGAGCGGTATACAGCCATCTTCGTTTTCTTACCAACCTCTCTCTTGCTGAGGAATCCTCGATTTATGGCCTGAAACAGTCTCCCAGCTGCTGCTTTTCGAGTGGCCAACTCTTCTTTGATGCCTCCCTTTCGGTCTATGACAGCTTCGAGGTATTTGAAGTGATCGGCCTGCTCCAGGACCTGTTCTCCCAGCTTAATCTGATGTCTTCTTTCTTCTCGTGATATCACCATGGATTTTGTTTTAGAGCCGCTTGTGACCATCCCTCTTTTCTCCAGCTCTTCCTTCCAGACTTGCAGGTTGGATTTATGACGTGCCTCTGATTTAGCAATCAGGGCAACATCATCAGCAAATGCCAGCTCTGAAATACAGACCTGTCTAATCTTCCAGTACCCCACTGAATACTTTCTTGTTCTCTCCTTACATGCCTTGATGACATCGTCCATGAGGAGTATGAAAAGATAAGGTGACAGGATATCACCTTGTCTTACACCAGTGGTGGTCCTGAACTCTTCTGACTTATGGTTTGCTGTCCTCACATAATTTCTGCAAGACTTGTAGAAGCTCTGTATAGTGTGATAGGAAAGGGAGAGAACTGAGATGGGAATAAGAAGGAATAATTTGTGAGTAGGGGGACTTAGTTTTTACGTCAGCTTTGGTCACGAGATTTGAGTGCGCTAACAGGAGAGGGGAGATCACTCTTGTCTCGTCGTTTGGCTGAGATGGTCAACTCAGAGCAGGTCAGGTAGACATACCATAGTACCATCTGAAACTTAGTGGACAGCTCAAGTATCATTGTGTTATGATACCGCTGCATTTCGCAGAAAGGGAAAGATGTTCCCACGACAATTAAAGTTCATGTCGAGCTGTATCCAAGTGTATTATCAGTAGTTTTATTAAAGCAAACATGGTATGTAAACTCTCGAATAATTAGTCAAGGGCAAATGATCGAGGACAGGTGTTCGTAGTAGTGGTCCAGTTCGGACATATGAAGCATACTTAATAAGACAGCAGTGGTATATAATAAGTTTTCAGCACTGGTGGTAATCCAGATTATTACTTCAAAACCATACTGCATTTATTGTGAACACCCCATTAAGAAGTAGTGTACAGTAGACAGCATCAGAGTAAAGGGTGTTCAGTATTCAACGTAGATCAAGAGTTGGTCAAGTAGTCCATGAACAGTGAGTTACATGATGTATGAAGGACAATGTAGAAGTCTCATGTATGCTATTATCATTTATAATCCGGCACAGGGATGCCAGCTGAGGGTCAACGTAACAACAATCACACAAGCGAAAGAACCTGGGTTAGAAGTTGGGTTGAGAATCAATGAAACTATCACAATAGCATGAATCAGAAGTGTTGGAATGTTCTTCCTTGCCAAACAGTCCCACAGTTTGCTCCAGGGGACCCTGTCAAACGCCTTTTCCAGAAGTATGAAACAAAGATGGATCTCATACTCAAGGGCCTTTTCACTCAGCTGTCTGAGTGTGAAGAATAGGTCTTGATAGTTTGTCTTGCACTAGTACTCAGCTAGGCGTCGGAGTCTTGCTCGGTAGATTTTACAGGGACACTGAGAAGGGATATGCCCTCTATGGTTTATAAATTAAGAGAGGGCATTGTTTTTCCTTCCTCGTGTTCTTTAGGGTCTTATAAAACAATTTCTGGTTTTCTTGCGCATCTTTTTCTAGCTTTTCTCCAAATTCTTCCCATGACTTTTGTTTTGCTGCTAGCACCTTGTTCTTTGCTTCTGTTCTGAGTGTCACATATTCTTTATATTTCTCTATTTGTCCTGCTGTGTTTTCAGCTCCTAAGTATTGTTTCCATGCCATTTTCTTCTCTCTTATTTTCTCTTTAACTTCCTCTGTCCACCAAGGTATTCTCTTTCTCTTGTTCCCAAGTCGTACTTCACCACATGCTTCTGCAGCAGCTGTCTTTATGATGTCCTTGAATTTAAGCCAGATGGTTTCCAAGTTATCAGGTTGTTCTCCTGTGTTTCTCACCGATGTAGCAATAAGCCTCTGATATCTGGTCTTAATTTCTGGCTCTCTCAGCTTGTAGAACTTATTGCTCATTTCTCCCGTTCGTTTACTTAGTTTCTTGCGTGATGTTTTGGCAGTTCCTAGGCTGAGAAACTCTTTCAGTTGTTCTTTTGAAAGTAAGCAGGTAGTGATCACTTCCAATCTCTGGCCCCATCCAGACTCTAGCATCCCGAACACATTTGAATGAGCTCCTCCTAACTATGGCATAGTCGATCACTGACTTCTCATTCTTTGTTGGTTCACATCTAGTGTATGAATGTATGCGCTTATGGGGGAAGCGCAGATCATATATTTACCCTCAGGAACATCATAGAGCAGTGCTCAGAATGGCAGGGACAGATGTACATTAATTTCATTGATTTTGAAAAGGCTTGTGATAGTATAAATAGGGACAGTCTATGGAAAATACTGAGGGCTTATGGAATTCCAAGCTCCATAGTGTCCATCATAAAAAGTCTTTATGACAACGTTACATGCAGCGTTGGGCAGAGCAACCTAACTTTTGAGGTGAAGACAGGAGTATGACAGGGATGCCCCTCAAAAACCACTTTATTTTAAACAGTCGTAGATTGGGTGATGCGTCAGACAACAGAGGGCAGTCAAGAGGAATACGATAGACCGCGTTTTTTTACATTGGAAGATCTGGAATATGAAGATGACATAGTACTAATCGCACATTCTCATCAACACATCTAGGAAAAAACGGATAGACTTAATAAGTATAGCCAGCAGGTGGGTCTGAACATCAATCTAAAGAAGATAGAGATCATGACACTCAATGTGGGCAACCCTGAGCCCATAACAGTAAGGAATCAGAAACTGGAACAGACAGACACCTTCACATATCTAGGATGCATAGCAACACCAGACGGCGGAGCAAGCAAAGACATCAGTAACAGAATGAACAAAGCAAGAACAGCCTTTTTTAGTCTAAACAACATCTGGAAGTCCTCTCAGGACAGCACAAACATAAAATTAAGATTATATGAGAGCTGTGTACTTTCTGTGCGTCTCTATGGTGCGGAACGCTGGAGAGTAACAGAGAAGGAAATTTTGATATTGTCCTCTTTCCACATGTAGTGAAGTGAATCTGTATGACAACACGCTCAAAAATTCCCCGCTCAAAAAGTAGTTAATGTGTTTTTAAAATCTATAAACAACTACAGTATTTGAAATTTGTCTGAGGGCCCAGTCAAATTTACCGCCAACAATTTATCTAGTATAGTTTGAATTTGTCTAGGAAACAAGTCAAAAGTTACCGCCAACCCAAAATTTATCGAAGAGCATAGTACAAAATTAACAATCAATCAAATCTTTTCCTTTTCTTGTAGTGATAAGAAAATTTTGGTTGACGTGGAAATAATGCCTATTTTGTGTTTTTGACCGAACGTAGACAATTTATTTCTTAATAACTAAAGATAATTAACATGAAAGGGATATCTCAAATTATAGCGCTGATATTGCTTAACACATAAACATAAAGATTCCCTCATAATAAAATTATATTAACTTAGAAAAATTTAATTTAGTAATATTTTCACATCAGGGTAAGGCCCAATTTAATTACTTAAAAATTACCCAGATTGAAATGCAAAGAAATAACTAAGGGAAAACTATATATATATATCGATAGAGATTAATTGGCCATTTGAATATCACTTTTAATAATTAAAATCGGTCCTCTAACAACGAAAATATAAAATATTCAAATTTAGTCAGATCATACAGACACACCTAGAATCGCATAAATACTAGTCTCAAAAATTAACTTTTTGACTTTTTCTCTGATTGGCCGGGTGTAATGTTATAAATAGTAACAAACTTTTGTGGTTTTCCGCCATTGAAATCATAAAAATCACGCTGAGCTGACGTATTCTAAAAAGACTATATGACCAAGCCTTTGCCGGTTGGACTGGTAGAGCAGGCTAAGAACCCCTTTACGGCCAGTCAGCTTGAGTGTGTGTGAACATATTTACCTGAGGGTAAGATAGATAATTTTATTTGCATACTTTGTTAAAGAATTGACCTGTAAAGTAAACAGGCTATGTGTGCCATATTTATTCGACAGTGTAACTGCCGGCGGGATGTGTTGTGTCACGCTGACCTAAGTAGGAATGTGTAGGAAGCAGGCTTGTTCGAATTGAAAAAAATGTGTATAGTGTTTGCAAATTGGCAACAAAATTACGACAGTAAGTGTAGTAGCGATTTAATTTAGTGTTTTCTTCTGGAGTGACACACTGTTCAAAGATCATGTGATAAACATATAGGGAAGGTTAGCATGAAGTAATCAATAGGTCAAATGTTGTATTGTACTTGCCATGATTATTGTATGGAAGCCAAACATGGACGAGGGCCCCAAGCATTGAATCAACACAGAGACAGAATGATTACATAAAACTGATGGTAGACAACGGAATTCAAGGTCTTGTGTAACTTGTTAGCACAAATAACTGACCATGGTAAGTTTTAATATTGTTTAGGGGTGAATTGATTGAGGCAGACCTCTACATGGAATGGGTTGTCCTTCTATTCCAGGTTATATCACGAAGTTACCTCGTGGCTGCATTAGAGTGAGAAGAGGAACGTGAGGGAGTTGAGAGCTCCTCATACACCTGGAGCCAGACCCCATCTTCTCAGCCAGGAGTCAACAAGTTGGTGATCCTGACTACTATTGAAAGAACAATAGCAGCAACAGTCTAAAGATAAGTCCTTTAAGAAGGCTATGTCAGTTCATCCAAACTCATTCACCCAAGAAACTTTAATAACCATGGTATGATGAAAGTATCAGACCGTACAAAGTAAAGACCTTACAGTGTAGTACTAGCAGCAGTATCAATATTGGGAACAGGAACTGTGTGTATAATTATTACTGTGACCCCTTTTCAAGAATGGAACAGATTTTTCAAACTATTTATTTTACTATGTAAATAATCTTTTCTTGATTTTGAGAATTCCTGACCAAAAAGATTGAGGTTCAGGAAAATTAAATTGTATATAAACTTTCCAACAGTCTTTCTTAATAAATGTATTACAGTTAAAGTTCTGTTTTGGAATTAAGTATTAGTAAAATTACATTTATCCCTAGACAAATATTGAGTCAATACAACAACCAATACTATACATTTTAATTTTGGTGAGATCTTGAGAGGTAGCGGATAGGGACTCAGAGAAATTTATCATCTTCATTCCTTACTCTGGGAACTTACATAGCTTGACCTCACCTTGATTGTCTATACACCCTTGCTCTTTTCAGAGAAGGGGGTATTGCTTTTAAGTCCAGTCTCTTATCTAGCACTATCCTGGTATCCTCTGATACACCTATTTGTTCAGGATAGCCTATACTTTTATTAACATCAAACCTCTTATGACATATTGGGGGCTCGTCCGGGATTATTTTTTCCACCATACTCTGGGGCTCTTACTGTAGGGAATAATAAATCAAATAATAATGATACCAAACATGCTGGTGGTTCACTACCGATACAGGTATACTGCTATGGTGGTAGTGACTGGTGATGTATCGTGCTGTAATATGGTTTATCGCGAATGTGTGACATGGAAGTTCGTCAAGGTGGACATCTGTGTAGCAGTGCAGACTTGTGTCACAACAGGTAACGTACAATAGTGTGTGGTGCATTCATCACATTGAAAGGTGTAGATGTGGAGTTGATGGAATCGTATGTTGTACTTGTTACAGATATGGAGTCAAAATATAGGTGAACAGCTGTGTACGTTTTCATCATTTATTATAGTCACAGCAACAGGACGTAGACAAACTCCATATAAGCATGACACAGGAACATGGCGGATATGAAAACAGTTCACTACAATGGCATGTACATAAGTTCCAATAATTATATGATTATCAAAGTGTTGCAGATTCCAATATATCTCTCAGTCCACAACTAGCAGAAAAACCCCGTATTACACAACGGGTAAATACTGTATAGATATTCAACAGTTTCATACTGACTCATCTTAAGTCTTCTTAAGTCGACCTCCCAAACATTGCGGGCGACGAAATTAGCATAGTCCATCCCTCTAATCGGACGTATCGAAGATCGGCTGTCCTTTCGAAGATAGTCTTATACAACTCCCTTGTACATCAGGCGAGTTTTCATTTTCAAAGTTATAGTAGCAATAACTAATAACCCATCTGTTCTTCCACTCCAGATAGTTATATATATTAGGCCTCTATCAAACAGTAAACATTGTGGATTCCTCATCTGTAGACATAAGTGTCTAAGTTCAAAATATCTATACCGCTAAGCATGCGGTTTTTTTAGAATAACATCTATTCTCATGGGTCTCTGTGTGTAAATCTAGACCTAACGGTCTTAGATGGCTCCAACGAGCATAACAAGTAGAATACTCTGCCTTCCAACCATTCGTGAGCTCTCGTCACCGGTTGACTCAAAATATGATCCTTACAAAGGAAGTGTGAAAGTTTCGTTATTTTACCTTGCTACGAATTCCTAACACAACTTAGAAACAACTGCCGTCTTCCTGACAAACAGAAATAACACAGGGGACTTTCAATAATAGTGGAAGAGTTTCCATCCCCAGAGGCAATGCAGAGACGTAATCAGACATTCCGTCTGATAGACCCATTTCAACAAAAACGGCCTCCCGCCGGAAATCTTCTACACACACTCTCTAGTTTGGACATGCGCAGTTCGCATCCCCTCTGACCTCTCCAGTCAGCTGGTATAACCTTTTAAAGAGGAGTAACTACATATTTACTTTCCCTCAAAGCAAAAAAATGAGTATTCGCCCTTAGATTATGGTTCCAATGAAAAATACATTAGACCCAAAAAATCTTATTCAAAATATTTCCAAACATAACAAGCATACAGACAGACTACATTATCAGTTATTAAAACTGCACGTAACAAATAATTAAACAACTTGTGAATTGGGTGAGCTGTCATTGGCTATATTTAAGTAAATTAGTTAATATTTGCAAATTGATAATATAAGTTTTTAATAATTTGTGTACGAGTGAAAGAGAATGACAGACTTTGCAAAATTTAGATCTGCTACAGTGCAGGTGGCAAAGGACTTTAACCTGAGTGGGGACGCGATGATTCAGTATGTTACTTCTGAATGTGATAAATTTATAGACAGAGAAGATAGGAGGTTAGAAGCAGAGAGAAGACTACAAGCAGATAATGAAGTTAAAAGATTACAATTAGAAGCTGATAGGGAGGCTACGAAATTAGAGGCTGACAGGGAGGCTGAAGTTAAAAGATTACAATTAGAAGCTGATAGGGAGGCTAGGAAATTAGAGGCTGATAGGGAGGCTGAAGTTAAAAGGTTACAGTTGGAGGGTAAAAAAAGGCTAGGCAGATGGAGGCTGAGGCTAAGAGATTGCAAATGGAGGCTGAGGCTAAGAGATTGCAAATAGAGGCTGAGACTAAGAGATTGCAAATGGAGGCAGAGGAAAAACGTTTGCAAAGAGAACATGAGTTAAGACTAAAAGAAATGGAACTTCAAGGACATGTTATAGATAATGGAAGCAGCCCAACTACCTCTGACACTAGTGTAAGTCAGGGTGCCTCAAATTCAGCCATGAATTTCCACTTAGACTCTTTTGTAGAGAAAGACGATGACATTGAATCATTTCTAAATAGATATGAGAGACTAGCTACCAACTATGGGCTAGAGAAAGAAAAGTGGAGCTTAAAATTGTCACAAGGGCTGAGGGGAACATCTTATGAAGTTTTCTCCAAATTGAGTAGGGAAGATCAAGAAGATTATGACCTCCTAAAACAAGCAGTGTTAGTTAGATATGAGAAGAATGCTGAATTTTATAGAAAGAAATTTAGAACTACTAAGCTGCTGTCTGGAGAAACATACCACCAATTCTCGGCAAGACTAGAAACCTACTTGGAGAAATGGACTGCTCTGGGGAAAACCCAAGACCTGAAATAAATGGTCATGATGGCTCCAGACATGAGAAAATTTCTCATGGAACAAGGTGCAGAGAGGTTGGGGGAGATTTTCAGTGTTGCTGAGAGATATCAGGCAGCACAGAAAGAAGTAGCTGGTATTAGAAAAAAACAAACAGATAGTAATAAAACCCCACCAGACCAGGATGATTATAATAATAGGGATCAACCACATAGATTTAAACAAAGTTATGATAGGCCTAGATTTGATCCTAGAGACAGAAACCCTCAGGTAAATGAAAAGAAACCCTACAGACCAGAAGGAAAATGGTTTAAAATATGTAGGATGAACAATCATAATACAATTGAATGTGGTAGGAAAGTTCCTCCATATAACGCTGCATGCATGATAACAATGGACAAGGGAAGGAGGAAACTGACAGACATTCAGATCGATCTCCATCATCCCCCCATCTGTGAAGAGGTGACATGTAATGGTACTAAAGTCAAGTGCCTTTACGATTCAGGTTTGGAATATGACTCAGTTGTGAGTGCAACCCTGGTGCACCCTGACCAGTATACCACAGACAAAGTGGAGATACAAGGGGCATTAAAGGATACAGCCACCATGACACTTCCCGTAGCCGAGATCAATGTCAAGACTAGGTACGTGGAAGGAGTGATTAGAGCAGCAGTGTGTGACGAACCTAATTACCCGCTGGTGTTAGGAAAGAGATATGTGTTTCTAGGGAGCAATATAAAACCTGTGATCATGGCAATGCTCCAGGTCAGGTCGACCCCTAGTAAGGAGGAGGAACCACCACTAAATATTCATCCCAAACAGATGAAAAAGGCCCAGGCAAAAGATAAAACTTTAAAACCTTGCTTTGGCAAATTGCCAAGCAGCCATAACCTCCCTAAGAAAAGACAATTTTATTTGAAGGAGGGACTGCTCTACAGGAAGGCTGGAGCAGGACCCAAAGGATATGGATAGTTAGTACTGCCATCGAGTTATAGGGAAAAGGCTATGAAACAAGCACATGTTGTATCAGACGGTGGACATCAGAAGATGGGTACCACCTGTCAAAGGACATCTGCAAAATTATACTGGCAAATGTAGCTGAGGACATTGCCCAGTATGTACAAAGTTGTGACCAGTGTAGCAAGGTACATTCCACATGTTGGAAAAATAATAATCAAATGCTAGAAAAGCATTGTGGGAAACATGGGCCTGAAAGTAAAAGGAGAAATAAAAATGATAAGGTAGATGTAGGGGATAAGATGGCCCTTTTTCACAAACAATCTTCCAATAAAACATTTACAATGGCAACTCTACGTATGGCACAAGGAGTAAAAATAAACACAGACCAGTTTCACCCGACACACGGTAGATCGGAATTCCTGGAACTGGCTAAAAATAGAAATGAGGTTACTGGGCCAGCCTTGAAACCGAAACTGGAGGGAAACCCCAGAAGAAAAGTTGAGAGTGGGCGTTTGGACAATTGGGAAAATGTACAGCTCGCTTCAGAATACGGCTATTAAGTAGCATTATGAACGGCACCGGCGACAGTTGACCGACCCTATACAGTCCATTGGAAGTATTGTACGGACATTGGATTGAGATCACACATATTATAGCAAATGCTAAAGGGAGAATTGATTCTGGGTGCCGGAACTCATTTCCCCATATTTATATCATATGATTTCGCCATTGACGTTAGGCGGAGAAAAATAGCTGGTGAAAATGGACTCTATCTGAATGGCAGATTAAAGAGTCATATATGAATAATAGTAAAGGGTTTTTCCAAATTCCAATCAAGCTTGAGCTCAGACCAATTGTTGGATGTGATCATTTCGGAGGAGCACATTGAATTCATATGTTGTTTTTGGATTGAGAATACTCCGAGAGTTTTATCCAGGCTGATGAGGAAATTATTGGATCCCCTACATACTCTGCTACCACCAATTTTATAGATCTCCTCCTCATAAATATTGCAACCTTGAGGAACATCTAAACACCTCTGGACATGTCATTGGACAGACTCAGAGAAGATTAATGGTGAATTTTGATTAATAATCAGCATTTGACAGGCAGTAGCACCTGCAGCTGTTTATTAACACAACCTGCAATAGGTACTTGGATTGCAGAGGTCGGAGGCAAATTTCTTGTGTAGTGCCTACTTGAATGACCCACCTGCAGGAATCCAGGATCACACTAAGGCAGAGTAGAGTCAATTTGACATAATTTGAACGTGATTGTAATACATATATGAAAGCTGCACTAGTGGTTAGCGCTTTTCTAACGGGGGAGATATGTAGTGAAGTGAATCTGTATGACAACACGCTCAAAAATTCCCCGTTAAAAAGTAGTTAATGTGTTTTTAAAATCTATAAATAACTACAGTATTTGAAATTTGTCTGAGGGCCCAGTCAAATTTACCGCCAACAATTTATCTAGTGTAGTTTGAATTTGTCTAGGAACCAAGTCAAAAGTTACCGCCAACCCAAAATTATCGAAGAGCATAGTACAAAATTAACAATCAATCAAATCGTTTCCTTTTCTTGTAGTGATAAGAAAATTTTGGTTGACATGGAAATAATGCCTATTTTGTGTTTTTGACCGAACGTAGATAATTTATTTCTTAATAACTAAAGATAATTAACATGAAAGGGATATCTCAAATTAATAGCGCTGATATTGCTTAACACATAAACATAAAGATTCCCTCATAATAAAATTATATTAACTTAGAAAAATTTAATTTAGTAATATTTTCACATCAGGGTAAGGCCTAATTTAATTACTTAAAAATTACCCAGATTGAAATGCAAAGGAATAACTAAGGGAAAACTATATATATCGATAGAGATTAATTGGCCATTTGATTATCACTTTTGATAATTAAAATCGGTCCTCTAATAACGAAAATATAAAGTATTCAAATTTAGTCAGATCATACAGACACACTTAGAATCGCATAAATACTTGTCTCAAAAATTAACTTTTTGACTCTTTCTGTGATTGGCCGGGTGTAATGCTATAAATAGTAACAAACTTTTGTGGTTTTCCGCCATTGAAATCATAAAAATCACGCTGAGCTGACGTATTCTAAAAAGACTGTATGACCAAGCCTTTGCCGGTTGGACTGGTAGAGCAGGCTAAAAACCCCTTTACGGCCAGTCAGCTTGAGTGTGTGTGAACTTATTTACCTGAGGGTAAGATAGATAATTTTATTTGCATACTTTGTTAAAGAATTGACCTGTAAAGTAAACAGGCTATGTGTGCCATATTTATTCGACAGTGTAACTGCCGGCGGGATGTGTTGTGTCACGCTAACCTAAGTAGGAATGTGTAGGAAGCAGGCTTGTTCGAATTGAAAAAATGTGTATAGTGTTTGCAAATTGGCAACAAAATTACGACAGTAAGTGTAATAGCGATTTAATTTAGTGTTTTCTTCTGGAGTGACACACTGTTCAAAGATCATGTGATAAACATATAGGGAAGGTTAGCATGAAGTAATCAATAGGTCACATGTTGTATTGTACTTGCCATGATTAATGTATGGAAGCCAAACATGGACGAGGGACCCAAGCATTGAATCAACACAGAGACAGAATGATTACATGAAACTGATGGTAGACAACGGAATTCAAGGTCTTGTGCAACTTGTTAGCACAAATAACTGACCATGGTAAGTTTTAATATTGTTTAGGGGTGAATTGATTGAGGCAGACCTCTACATGGAATGGGTTGTCCTTCTATTCCAGGTTATATCACGAAGTTACCTCGTGGCTGCATTAAAGTGAGAAGAGGAACGTTGTGGGAGTTGAGAGCTGCTCATACACCTGGAGCCAGATCCCATCTTCTCAGCCAGGAGTCACAAAGTTTGTGATCCTGACTACTATTGAAAAAACAACAGCTGCAACAGTCTAAAGATAAGTCCTTTAAGAAGGCTATGTCAGTTCATCCAAACTCATTCACCCAAGAAACTTTAATAACCATGGTATGATGAAAGTATCAGACCTTACAAAATAAAGACCTTACAGTGTAGTACTAGCAGCAGTATCAATATTGGGAACAGGAACTGTGTGTATAATTATTACTGTGACCCCTTTTCAAGAATGGAACAGATTTTCCAAACTATTTATTTTACTATGTAAATAATCTTTTCTTGATTTTGAGAATTCCTGACCAAAAAGATTGAGGTTCAGGAAAATTAAATTGTATATAAACTTTCCAACAGTTTTTCTTAATAAGTTTATTACAGTTAAAGTTCTGTTTTGGAATTAAGTATTAGTAAAATTACATTTATCCCTAGACAACTATTGAGTCAATACAACAACCAATACTATAAATTTTAATCTTGGTGAGATCTTGAGAGGTAGCGGATAGGGACTCAGAGAACTTTATCATCATCATTCCTTACTCTGGGAACTTACATAGCTTGACCTCACCTTGATTGTCTATACATCCTTGCTCTTTTCAGAGAAGGGGGTATTGCTTTTAAGTCCAGTCTCTTATCTGGCACTATCCTGGTATTCTCTGATACACCTATTTGTCCAGGATAGCCTATACTTTTATTAACATCAAAACCTCTTATGACACCACACACTCTGCCTAAGAAAAATTCTCCGAATCTTTTGGCCGAGTACCATCACCAACCAAGAACTGCTTACTCGGAGCTACCAAGAGGACATGCACACCATCATAGCGGACAGACGCTAGAGTTGGGTTGGCCATGTCCTCAGAGGAGACCCCGATGCCATCACAAGAATAGCTATGCTATGGACCCCTGAAGGAAAACGAAAGAGAGATCGACCAAAAATAACTTGGCGGAGAACTGTGGAGGCTGAGATGCAAAGAATGAATTAGAGATGGGGCTCTACACGAAGGATGGCTGCCGACCGAGCAAAGTGAAAGCAATTTGCTGCCGCCCTACAAAGACGCCACCAGGCGTGATGGCCACTGGCTGCTCTGACGGTCGCCTACTAATGATCAAGGAAAGAAGAAGAAATACTACCAGTTATGATTGCGTCATTACTTTGTGTCTTTAAGACTGGTGCATTACTGGGTTTCGGAAAACATGGTTGCTCAACTTGCAAGAGGACGCCTTAAGAAAACTAAAATGTTAGATTACTTACTGTACTTCCTCGGTCCACTCTTGTTGTGAAGCGTTAAAAAATGGGTGGGGTAGGGGGGGGGGGGGCTAACAATTTTTTGGTCTTGAGCCAAGTGTTTCGTTTGGTTGCGATGAGCCCACGTTTTTGTAGAACTTCTGTAGTATTGTCAATTTCTCTGACTCTTGATCTCCCCCATGTCTTAAACCCTGATCTTGCACTGTTGTAGGTCCGTAATTGATCGGACGCCATTCTCAAGAGATGGCCAATCAAAGTGCTTTTGTTTCTGTGTATATTTGATTGCAGAATGTAGTTCCTACACTCTTTTTAATATCATCATTTCTCATTATGTCTGTCATGTAATGGTTCCTCTTAGCATCTCATCTCCCTCGATGTGATTTTCCTCTCCTAAGCTCTGGTCATGAAGCATGTTTGACACTGATAGTAAAGGGTTGGTAAGAATATATTGTTTACCATTTGGCGTTTCGTTTTCATACTGATATTTGGATGTTTGAATAGTGGTAACAGATGGTAAGTCACTGCAATGGCTTTTAGACACTAACACAAGCTGCCCTTTCTCATGTGACACCGTGTAGTATTGGTGTGTGTAGTTGTGTCATGTATTCTATGTGTGGGGAAAGGCACTACCTGTGTGATGGCACGTGTGATTGTCTTAGAGTTTGTAAACGTCCTTGAAGATCACACATCCACTCATGAATGAAATAACAACGACATGGTTCAGTCCCATTATACATTATAATAAACTATGTTATGAACATTGGTATTATCCAAGGAATACATATAAAACAGTGCTACATTGAATATATCGCAATTCGTAATTCAATTCAACTTCTCCATTTAAGAATAATAAATGATACAGTCAGCTCGCCCAACATTCAGCTCGTAACTCCTCTCAAGAGATCCAAAACTTAATGAGCACTGAAACTTTTATTCTCACGTGACTTTTACTGACATTTACACCAACGAGACAAGCTCACAGTCTAGTTATGTCCCTAGCGTTAACCACCCTGAACAGTATTAATTCCCACTTACTAGACATACAGGCCTACAAAAAAATACAATATACCACTCACTTAAGAGACTTCTCCATTCTTTACCTGTTACCTTACATACACACATTCTTTATCATCATCATGCGACAGACACCAGGTTTCAGTTTCTAATTCGGACCTTTCATTTTGTGTGAATGTGTGTCCCAAATACTTTTATTCTGAAACCTGTTTGAACTCAACGCTGATTGCAAGTATGGTAAGTGAGCCTGGTGATTTGCTGAGTGTCATAGTTTCTGTCCCTGATGTGCTGAGCTACACGTTGTATATTCCACTAGGTCAATTAAGTGCATTTGTATGATTTTACAATTCACAATTTGTGTTCATCTTGGTACTTTAGAATTTGGTCAGCTGCAAAAAATTAACTCATTGAGTGAGTCGGATTCCTCATTTGTTGGGTGTACTACATGTTCTGGGTGTGCTTCTATGTTTGCTTCTTATGTTATTTTGTCCATACGTAGCTTAAACAATAGTAGTGACACCATAAAGTCCTGTCACATCGATGTGGTTGTATCAAATGCACCAGAGAGCGTATTAGTTGTTCTTACTACACTTTTGCATGAATAGTGCATAGCTTTCATGTTATTTTGTAGTTATTCACTTGTTCTAGTCTTCTAAAACTGACCAAAGTTTATACTGCTCCATCGACAGCCTTCTGCTGACTTATGAATACTTCATTTAGTTATCTGTCGTATTCGATTGTTCATTCACTTAACTATCTTAAAGTGAATAAAGCATCAGTACATCCTACTCCTTCCCTAAATCAAAATTAGGCCTTTCTCTGCTATGGTTGGTCTATGGCTCTTATTCTGGGGTCGAGTATTTGTGCATATAATTTTTGTGTGTGACTTTCAGATGCCACTGAATGTGAGAAATTCCCTTTTACTATTAATTTTTTTTTTTTGAGATTAGTAATGTAATGGTTGGTGTAATGATGGGGTTTTTGTCAGTCTTCAGGGACTCTTTTCTGTCCATGCTGCTGTAATAATTTTTTTCAGTCAGTTTATTCCTTGTGCGAAAATGGCATGCTAATAAAAAAAAAGGAGAAATTTAATTCTGAGAAATTGAATGGGTCGCATGAAAATAACTTGACCAGGAGAATTATAAATACTGGCTCCATCCCGGCGTAGTGTACGTAATGAAACAAAGACATACGTTCCACTTACCTTCCCATATTAATGGTGCCATTTCTGGGCGAAATCCTGTGAGCCTGTATTATCCATACCCACAAGAATACTCCAAGAAACGCTGGTGAATGCATGAAGAAAGGTAGACGTATTCAGCCTCGCTACAGTTAGTGTTATCCGTCAAGGCAACAGGTGCAGACGGCACGATATGTTTACTTGCGTATAGTTAAAAACAATTCCATTAGGGCGAGCATTGTTTGGATTTACTTTTTAAATTATCAAGGATAGCTACCAACATAAATATAAGTTATGTTTACCTACACAATACTGTATGATCGATATTGCCAAAAGTTATTGCAAAATAAGGCACGAATAGCATCACGTGATACGATATCAGTAACTGTGGACGTTGTATTTGAGCTTGGGACATCTCCTTTACCAGCGTCTTGACCAGAAGTAAATTCCACGTTGTAGGCTAGTTTCACACGAGATTCTGTACTGTCGAAATGATCCAAGCAGATGTTTGTGCTTTTAAAATAACAGTTACTGACTACTGCTTTCTTTGAGAACATTCAAGTGGACGTCTGAGAGTGTACGAAGAAGAAGAAGAAAAATAACAGTTGCGGTTTTATAATATTAAGACCATAGTCAAGTGTCAAACACCAAACATTCATTGCTGGTAAACTCCTGAATAATTATGAGAGGTTGCATTACATTCAGCAGTTAAACATGTACTAGATTTCCGAGCAATGACATGTCAGATGTTTATCTTTAAGCAACTCCTGTTTTAATTATTTATGAAGCGTCTCACTGAAATCAGAATATTTTCCTGAGCATCAAAATCCAGTCAAATCGAATATGTTTTCCAGTACAATAAATACGAACAAGAAGATGAATAACTTGTCTCAGTCAGTGAACACGGCTCAGGTTGCGTTTTTTTCAAATTAGTTAGTTTACATAACTTGATCTTTTACTTTAGACTGCACATTATATATGGTTTCTCCTCTCTTGACATTTGACCTGAAGTGAGAGAAAATAATAATTAGTAAAGGAAATAACAAAATGTTGGGACCAATTGCATTGTTATTACTAAATGCAGTAAAAATGGAAACGCATTTTTTATACATTTATTGCATAGAGTAAAAGAGGATGGCTAGTTACCATAATACAGTAATTGTTCATACTGTTCATACATTTTAATTTTTGTAAATATCGAATTCCTTAGCAGGTCTCTCTTCTAATATGTGACGAGCTGCTGAGTATTTACGACTCTTTTCTGCTACTTTGCCATGACACTTATCTTTCTTTCTTGCTAAGTGTGGTACGCCTTCTAAAAATGCTAATAATCTACTCTGTCGTAATCATTGTTTGTCAGGCTGTCTGTACCAAAACTTTTACCAGGAACATTTATTGGTCTTTCTATTATCGGACATTAAAAAACATTGCTTTTCGATCTACCTGTTACTGGACACGTGAGTGTGTGTATGTGTGTGTGTGTCTGTGTGTGTGTGTAAGCGCGCTGATACCAAATTTCATATCTTATTATTACTGGTACATGTTATTTTTACGATCACCGCTTCACCCTCTTGAAGGGTCCATCAAGTTTACAATAAAACGTATTTATTGTTATAAGCTTTGACTAATTATTTAACGCGTTAGTCTGTTTTATGAAGTAATACATATGCTGTCATATGTTTATCTTTATACGCACTTCTCAATCACAGAATGGATTGGGGCGACCCCTTCTTCTTCCTAATCTCTGTTTCACTACGGCAGTAATCGGTACATTTGTGGTACGGATTTTATTGCGTGCTTTCAATTGTCGCACTTCCTTTCTTTCTTTCTCTGCTAAGTAGCAGATATTTGATATTGTCAGATCATTTTGACACTCCTTGTAGGTGAATCACATTTTACTTGATGCGGCATAGATTTGCTGAGATTAGAGCAGGTGAAAACCAATGTGGGTTTGCTCGGTTTCGCATGATTCTGTTTGCTCAAACTGGGCAGGGTGATAAAATTACTCGCCCGTAGTCGATTTTCGTTTGCTCAGGCAACAGATAACACGATTATTTGTCTGTGCGACACATCTGGGTTCGGACACGTATGATATAATAATTTTCTGTCCACGATATTACTTTGTAAGAAAGTAATAAGCGCTACATCTGACACACGTTGTTGTATGAGTTTAACAACATGTTTGTGAGTTCATATAGGGGCAATCGAATGTTTACAGTTCATTTTCAGAAAAGTAATGTTTGAAATTTTGCACTAGATGAGCCATGCAAAATATTCAAATCAGATTGGCTGAACATTTTAGTTCCATAACAAACGGAGCGGGGTAGGACAGTGAATATAACCTGACGCTTCAATCAGTCTAGTTCACTGTAAGATTCACGCTGACATTTTAAATAAGGAAAACCGGAATATCTGAGGAAATTGAAACACACGGAGTCAGAGAGGGGATTATCTTATTAAAGAAACGACACCCCAAGAGCGTGTAATAGGCCAATTCAAGTCTTTTTTTTTATCTGAGCAAAAACGTATGAGAGCCAGGATTGGCGTAAGTTGTCATTTTACATTCTATATTTTATTACTAACATGTGAAGTAACATATATATGTATATGGCCATGTGAATTTTAATATGTGAAAATCGCTAGTGGATGTCCTAGTCATTTGACGCTGGCAACCTCAGCGTATAGAATGATAATTTCATGAACCACCACTGTACGGGTTGGTGATTGCTTTATTGCTAGTTTCTTAAAGAGAACTAAAAGCATAATGTAGTCCTAGGTTCCATAAGGAGCAAGGAGAGAAAGATGAAAGAAATGATGTACATTTTAATTATAATGCTTACAATTTCAAACCAGTGTAAATGTCGATGTTAACATATGCACTTTAAAATTAATGAAAGTTTCAAACTTTTCAAATCAGTGTAAACATAAAGGAAAACATATTCAATTATTATTGTGAACACTTTTCAATCAGTGGAGATGTAAATGTAAACATATTCTATCTGTACTATTAACCTTTTCATTTAAATGTAATGTAAAGCTAACGCTATTCAATTTAAATGTAAAAGAAAGTTTTATCCCGAGAGATTAAACTTAATTCTCATCGAGGATAAATTCTGAGATAAATGGGATGGTAGAATAGAAGAAAAGGGGACATATAAATATGTTTCAAGAAACGCAATATTCAGAAAAGCGTTTCGTTTCTATTCTTTATCATAGTCATTGGTGGTACCAGTAAAAAGTACTATCTCTGAAACAGGAAGGGAACAGTGGCCTAAGCTTTAAGACGAGGGACCAACTTTGTTGACATTTCTTGGAAACGAGCTACACCCGATAACCTTGACCATAGACGAGCGTGAGCAGTGTAAAAAGAACCAATCAGCGGGAGCATAAACTACTACTGGCAGCTAAGTGTAAAATATATGCCAAAGTTAACCTTTCTTTCATTGTCTCTATTACCAATCAATGATGAAACTTTTCTTCTAAACTATTCAAATTATTTTCGAACTGTTAAAACTTGAGTGCTTGTCGTGCTTAGATAGGTTTTAAAGTTATTGAAGGTCCCGCCTGAGTATAGGGGATGGAAATAATACGTGAGAAGTAAAGGTGTAATAAATAGATTTTCCACGAGTGGATAGTTTAAGGAGAAGATATGTCTATGGTCTGAGTAGTTTCTCTAGTCCAGCGTATCTATACGACTACAATTTAGTATAAGACAATCTTGCACCTCCCTATATTGAGAAATATAAGTTTACCTAACACTCACAAACACAGCTTTGTGACAACAAGTCACACAAACATGTAAACACTATGGTTAATTTGGGTATGGGTCTGACCAACACACAAAGTTTAGTTCTTTTGTTGTTTATTATCATTAAACTTTACAACATCGAATATCTAAAAGAGAAAGATCAAATACATCAGAATTACATATATAGAAAAATAACAAACTACATGTGCCCTCCCCTCATTGAGAAGATAAGAACCCAAGAAGTTAATAACCCAAAAGGTTAAAAGTTTAGCACTAGGTTACAGTATAGACAGTAAAGAAAGAACACAGTTCCCACTAAACGTTATCCAATAAAATTAAACAATAGTCAAACATCGTGCAGATGCTACAATGTTTCCTGTAATTAAGAAAATATCTCACTCTCTCTCTCTGTCAGACGTGGCCACACAATCTCGCTTCTTACCCTATTCTTGGTGAAACAATCTGTTGGACGTAAAAATCCATGAATATGTATATAAGGTCCAGAGTAATTATCTTCCGAATTTCGCCCCAGTCCCTCCTTTGCAATAATTAAATTTTATAAGGGGAACGCCTAATTTGGTTGTTGATTTCCTGGTTAAACAATGTCACCTTGAATTGTTAGTGCCGAGACTATCTGAGAGCTGGTGTTCACCGTAAACAGTAGGAAAACATCTGATTGCTAAACTGTTAATTATTGTTAATTGATGATGGTGGTAAATCCTATCGGCTGTCTCTGTAGTGAGTGCTGATTTTTAAACAGCGTAACTTGCTGGTTAATCCGATGAAAACGACTGTCAAAAGTCGGGAGAATGTTATATCTTTTAAACCCCAGTGGGCTGATAAAATTGCATAAATAACTTCTGGTGTTTATAGTCCAGTTAATTTACTATTAAAATGTCAGTTAGTCTATGTGGCCGGTCCTGTTCACAACTGAACTTGGAGACGCATAAGCCAGACGAAGACAACTTTAATCCAATTAGTAAATGGAGAAAAGGCCAACATAGACCACAATGGACCAAAATATAGACCACATAAAGCCTAATAAAAAACCGCTGGTCGCCGTTGATCAGGTCGTGCCTCAGGATAGAGGAACATTATGAAAAAATTACTGCTAATAAAATATCTACATATAAGCACCCGGTGTCTCTAGCCTGTTCCTATCTGGTCAGTTATCGTTTAATTATCCATATGCGCACTGTAACAAATATTGCCTGTCGCTAAGTAGCTATTAGAGGGTCGGCGTCAGTGGGTTAAGTCGTATGATATTTAAACAACAGTCACTTACTAACATTACACACAATGCAATAGAACATGAATTCTATTCTGTCAATTATCAGTCACCTAGCATTTTAATTCAGTCAGCTAAACCGTATCTTTCTGTGTGATAAGCGGGTGGTAAAGTTATCATTAACTGCACAACTGGTACACAAATCGCTACGCGTTATTTATTTCACTAGTTCTAACACCTAGAAAATCACAGTGAATTTAGGATGATAAAACTTTTAACACTTTAGTACGCTTAAGCACAAATATATATATAAATTACCAGAAATACAGAAATGAAATCCCCACGAAACTATTAACACATCTATTCACAATGGTTCTAGATAACGTGTTTAGACTCTCCGTAAAATTCTGTACGAAAACTGATAACAGATTTTAGAAAGACGCAGTTTATATACCATCATGTTATGATGGTCTCTAGAGGGTGTTAATTTTCACACTCTGTATCCTAGCAGAGAAATCTGAAACTACGTTTCCCCCAGTTAAAAGGTTCACGGTCGCTTCTGTCGGCCGTTGCTAACCGACAACAGAGGCTAAAACCGTGTAACGGGCTTCCTTCCGAGATTTTCCACGCTTCTCGAGATCAAAAAGTTTATCTCCCCCTGTCTGTACGAGCATCAAAGGATTCTCGTGGAATTTGTTTTAGCCCGTGCGGCTATTTCAAAAGAGATCCGATGTTTCCACGTGCATCTGTCTGGTGTCTAATGATTGACAGATCAGCTCGCGTGAGAAACTCAGGTAAACAAACCAGATTAGCTCCCCGTTAGGACTGGCAAGTCGCGGAAGTTGGTAATATGTCTGTTTGTTTACGTCTCAAGAAAAAGAGACGTGGATTAAAAGGTGAGTCAGACAGGCACAGAAATGCGTGACTTTGTTAGCGAATCCTAGGACGCTATCGGGAAAGCAAAGGCTGTCAGATACTGTAGGCTCTATTTCCATTATACGTCACAGTGGTTATTAAATTTTGTTATTTGTAATTTTACAAATTTAACTTCGATTTAATCCTTTTAAATATACTGCATGTTTGTCTCAGTCAATTTACTACACACACTATAAACAGAACTATACCAGAATAATAAGAATTCCCCTGAGTTAATTAGAGGTGGAGGCGTAAATGAGCTAACATAAACTATTGCCTAATCCTTCACAAAAGTTGTCGGCGGACTCTAGAATTAACGTGCTCTGCTAAAAGCAGCATTGTTTTCGTTTATCTGAATATCTTATGAAGGCTTCCTTTGTGATAGAAGTGTCATTACCCTTCTATCTACATCTCTGCCAAGAGTAATCTTGTGCGAAGGTAGACATCTTTGAAGCCCATATTAGATACTCTTGAGTTTTGGCCACTGTTGGACCACTACTGCAAAGCAGGGGAGGCAATACCGTCACATTCTCACCGGCATCGCTCACAAATCGGTCACGCATCAAATATCAACTATTTTCAGCATATTATTCACTTGAACAAAAATAGAGCATCAGCAGCTTGCTAGTCATCACAATTTGCAGACAGCAAGGCACACTTGTAGACTAAACACTTCATTGAACTCACAGCTACATCACGTGATGACCGACCACTCAGCCATACAATGTGATAGATACACACAGTCAGTAAAACTTATACACGAGTCTGTAAGTAGCTTTTACTAACCTAAATCCATTTCACATAACCAATCACTCATCTAGACTCATATGTTACAGGTGCAGAACAGTATGCTCGTTATACATAACCTTCTCAAGTAATGTAGAAGGAAATTTTTGTTTGGGGTCTGAACTCTCTAAATTACATAACAATACTTTCACAGTCGAACGGATCAGTTAGAATAGTTTCGTACTGTCTGAACACACAGTCAGGAAACTTGCGAATTTCGTGTGATAATATAAGTCGAAATCTACCTACATGCAAATATTACAGTACTACTTATGAACAAGACATCCGAAATAAGGAAATCTTTACAAAAGGAAGACCAGGGAAGAAAGAACTATTAAAATATGTGTGTGTCTCCTTGAAATTCTGGCACACCAAAAAAACTACCTGAGGCATAGAAGACAGCAGCTGTTATCCATGTACAAAAGTCAGGTAAGGAAGCACGTGACGTAAGCTCTTACCACCCACTAACATCACACTTAGGAATAATGTTGGAAACAATCATTAACAACAAAGAATTTTTCATTCTTGAAACGTACAATATATGCACTTCAACTCAGGCAGAAATTAGAAGGCATCATATCCCAATAGAGCAGCGGTCGGCTGCTAAGTTCTGCCAGTGTCTACTTCAGAAACACTAAGCTCTGTCAGTGTCTACTTCAGAAACACTATGCTCTGTCAGTGTCTACTTCAGAAACACTAAGCTCTCTAAAGACCCACACTGATAAGATCATATCTATTTTCCAGTTTCAGAATATTTAGAATCTTTAATAACTACAGCGTAATTGTAAAGTTTATCTCTGCTAGACGATCTACTTCCATAGAGCAAGAAAGAATTCAAATGAAACGATATTTTATTGAAAGTTAACTTCACTTCAAAAGAAAAAATCGCTTTCCTATCTAACGCTGTTCACCATTAAGAAGAATGTTGATAACCTCAAGAGATGGACAGGAAAGAGTCTATCAGAGTGCACCACCAAGACAAGAGACAGAAGACGTTGGAGATCCATTACAGCCAACCTTCGTTGTGGAGATGGCAGCTGATGATGATGATAACCTACCTGTGCATTTCTACTGGGGGCACCGAAAAAGTACCTTTAAATGTGTCGTGACAGAGCTAGTTCAAAATTTCCCTAGATTATAATTTCTTTCTTTTCCCTCTTTGGCTTAGAGATCTACTAAACCATCCCCTTTGATCTAACGATAGTCCACGATCGATAGGTAGACGACCCCTGCAGTAGAACGTTTGCCGAAATTAGAACACTACGTTAAAGGTGGGATGTCAAAAATAATGGAAACAACTGTAGCAATATTTTTAAGCGGCACGTGCATATGATGAAAGCTGGGGAGAGGGCGCTCAATATAAGATCAACGACACAGGTGAAACAGGTAAAGCTTATAATTATGTAAAAGGTTATAGGCAGAGCGATGCTTCATGGTAAATAAATACTGATTGATCAGATATGTGTGAACGAGTAAATGGAATTCTTCAAGGCTCTGTATTATCACAAATGTTCACAATTATGGTAAATGACGTAGGAGGCGAATTTAAAACGCTAAAGAAACAGTGTACCTCCGTTCTTAGATGATACAGCATAATGAAAACAGCTAATAACCTACCATTCCTTTATCAAACAATACACAAGTAAATTGATAAGGTATCCTACTGGAAGCATAATTGGGATTTCATTGAAATACCTTAGCTTGGTAAACTTAGTATAACCAACATAACATTACCAACAAAAAGTATGCTGGGCTTTAAGGACCAAATGCCTAGGAATTATGTTAGACCAACAATGGAATAAGCAAACTGAAACACTTGCAGACAGCAATAAAGGACTTCGTAACATGCCAAGATGAGGGAAATAGGTGAGGGATATCACTGAGACAATGACCATCTTTTATAAGTAATTCGTTAGAGGAAGACTGGACATTGTCAGTGTTGTTTATGACTCAGTCGCTTCAAACAATATAACAAAATGATAAACACTGCAAAATCAGGAACTATAAGTCATAGCAGGGACTTCAAACTAATCATCAGCAGAAACTTTAGAATTAGCTATAGTCATCATAGCACCGGAGCTGAATAGAAAATACTTACTTACTTACTTAGTCGTTCCCCTTCTACCATGAGGTGTACAGGTTTGGAAGAGAGAGCGCCAGACTATCCTATCGGCTGTCTTCTCCCTGGCCTGGTTCCATTCTAGTCCTCGGTCCTTCAAAGATTGTCTAATGTTGTCCTCCCAGCGAACTCTGGGTCGTCCTCGGGGTGTGAATCCCTGGCTTTTTGTTTCCCATGCTTGTCGTGGTAGCCGATCTTCTCCCATTCTGCAGACATGGCCAAACCATCTTAGTTAGGACTGTTCTACTTGGGTCTGCAGGGGGTAGGATTTAAGGCCTTGACGTATCGTCTGGTTGCGAACCATGTCTCTTCTTGTTACTTTAACAACCTTCCTCAGATACATCATTTCTGAGGTTTGGATCTGGCTTTTGTGGGTTGAAGTCATTGCCCATGAATGAATCGCATCCATATGTCAAGAGCGGGACATAGGTGAAGCGGTATACAGCCATCTTCGTTTTCTTACCAACCTCTCTCTTGCTGAGAAATCCTCGATTTATGGCCTGAAAAAGTCTCCCAGCTCCTGCTTTTCGAGTGGCCAACTCTTCTTTGATGCCTCCATTTCGGTCTATAATAGCTCCGAGGTATTTAAAGTGGTCGACCTACTCCAGGACCTGTTCTCCCAGCTTAATCTGATGTCTTCTTTCTTCTCGTGATATCACCATGGATTTTGGTTTAGAGCTGCTTATGACCATCCCTCTCTTCTCCAGCTCTTCCTTCAAGACTTGCAGGTTGGATTGGAGATGTGCCTCTGGTTTCGTCGTCAATCTACGACGTAAAATCATTGACGCTTCTCAGTTGGCAACTTCTTCTTCTGAGACTGCTAAAGAGAAAGCTTGCCAGTTTCACAACCGTTATAAACGACTAAGACACATTTTTCCTGTTGATGAAGCTTGTGTGCTTCTCCCTAGAAAAGAAAATACGTTACTCATTGCTTGGAGTGGTCCTTACAAGGTCATTTCACGCATTTCTGATGTTGATTATGTACTTGATGTTAAAGGTAAACACAAAACGTTCCACATAAATATGTTGAAAGAATTCCACACTCGACCTGATTATCTTCATTCTGTTTTTCATGCAGTTGACGAACCTACTCGTCGTCCTGTTCAGTTTTCTTCCTTATCAGTCATCCAAGAAGAGGAATCTTCCTTTTCTGAGTTACATATGAACCGTCCTGTCTTGCGTCTACGGGCTACTGAGACATGGAAAGATGTGACTATCTGTTCGGATCTGTCATCCGACAAACAACAAGTTTCTAATCTTCTACAATCATTCCATGATGTTCTTACATATATCCCAGGTCGCACATCCGTTATCACTCATTATATCATTTTGACGGAGGACTATCCTATTCGGGTACGACCATACCCCATACGTTACATTTTGAAGATCAAGTTGAGAAGGAACTTGATGACATGGTACGTCTAGGTATCATTGAACCTTCAAACTCTTCATTTGCTTTTCCCTTGGTCATTATTTAAAAAAAAGATAAAAGCCTTAGGCTATGTATCGATTTTAGAAAACTTAACAATATTACGGTTTTCAACGCAGAACCAATGCCACTGCTTGATGATTTATTCGCAAAATTATTTAAAGCTCTCTTTTTTTTACGAAATTCGATCAATCCAAAGGATACTGGCAGGTACCTTTGTCTGATAGGGCTAAACCTTTGACTGCAACTCCTAAAGGTCTTTTCCAATGGAATTGTATGTGTTTTAGCCTTATGAACGCTCCTGTCACCTTTGTTAGGATGATGAGAAGAATTTTCTCACATAGGTCTGATGTCATTACTTATATTGATGACATATGTCTTTTCAGTAACTCTTTGGAAGATCATTTTTCTGGCCTCAGTTCTTTACTTGATACCTTACGTTCTTATAACGTAACTGCCGAACCTTCTAAGATTCATATCGGTTTCAGTGAAATATCATTTCTTGGTTACAGAGTTGGCAATGGTTTACTTAAAACCGATGAACACAATGTTTCAAAAATTCTTAACATAACTGTTCCTAAGTTTAAGAAGCAGCTACGCAGTCTACTTGGTCTTGTCCAGTTTTATGGTAGATTTATTCCTAATGTGTCTACTATCACTGCTAACTTGTCAGTTCTATTAAGGAAGGGCTAGCCTAATAATGTGCATTGGTCCCAGGAATGCCAAGCTACGTTAGCTCAAATTAAGTTATTTTCCTCGCCGCCAATACTAAGATTACCAGATACAAATTCACCGTTTATTCTTCCTAAAGATGCTTCGCTGAAAGGTATCGGAGCGGCATTGATGTAGAACGTAAACGGTACTCTACATCCCATTCTATATGTGTCCATAAAGCTGACTGACACAGAGAGTAGATACCATGTCGTAGAAAAAGAGCTCCTAGCCATAATTTGGTCAGTTCTGAAGCTCCAACGTTATTTAGTCGGCTCCCATTTTACAGTCGAGTCGGACTAGCGTGCACTATCTTTCCTCAAGAAAGCAAACCATAAGAACACCAAGCTTGCTCACTATTCAATTTCTATGCAGCCTTTCCACTATAATATAAAGGCTGTTTGAGGCCCCGACAACGTACCAGCAGATGCTCTATCCCGTTGTCCACAGCCAGACATTGACGATGTGACTTAATGTTTACTACATTCGTGGTCCAGCGCATGTTTATATGACACTAACCTTTTCTGCGCTGCAACATATGGACCTGATTTGATACGAACGTACAGCTCCTCAGTAACATTTATGCCTGCATGTTTTATGCAATGCTTCACGTGAAACTGCCTTGATAAACACATTCATCCCTCAATGACATTCATTGACTACGTGATTTTGGAGATGCTTGGAACAATCTGATGCTGTCAAGCCCATTGTTTGCTTCTTACGATGTCCTACTCGATAATGAAACCGCACACAAGGCAAATTATTTGGTCAATACAGACAATGTACACCTGTTGATGCCAAGTGCCCATTATGAACCTTGCAGTAATACAGTGAAATGTTTTTGCTCAAGTGACTTATTTTCGCATAACTATGTTGGGCATTTCGCAACTACATATTGCATTTGTGACTTTGGACAGTTGTGATTCTACAAGATATCGTGGCCAATTCAACAATTTACAAGACTTTGCCTTTGCAAATGTTGCAATACAATCATATTAATATAAACTTGATACTCCGTCAAGATATTGACAGTCCCGGTTAATAATTGCCTAGAGGACTTCTGTACTGTTAAGATACTACAACCAAGAACATTTAATTACCATTATTGCATATATATGTATTCATACATATCTTTAATTAGTTCTTTTTCATTCATTCTCACATTTTTTTTTCATTTTTCACATTTTCATCTATTATAATTGCCTTTTTAAGAACAGTTTTTGCTAAGGGACATATGTAACTTTAATGTTACTCATTGAACAGTTAGTTACTTCCCTTAATATAGGAATGTGTTCTTATTAGTGTCTTTGATCATATTTCATTCTTTTAAACTCCATTTTAGGATTTCTTTTATTCTTTCTATTTTTATTTAAAAGATAATTAACTTTTCACTTAGCTGACTGACTGTCGACAGATTGTTCATATCATTTTCGTTATATTTATGCCCTGTGATTGGACGGAGACTCGACCGTGACTACACATTGTTATGACTATGTATCGATGTCACTTTTTGTCCGTTTCAATTCCGGAAAAAAACTTTGTTTTTTTTTCCTTCGGGGAGAACGGTTGATGTTACGTAATGCGTTTGCACACAGGGTATGCAATTATCTTCAGAGATACAGCTGTATGCATTAGCGACATTTTTGTACGATAAAACACTATTATTGAACGCCGCAGTTTTTGGTAACGATATCACGTAATTTTAACTATGTGACGTTAGCGTCGTCTGCTGGTAAAGGCCAACCGTTATTTCTCTCGGCCTATCTCAAGTATTCGTTGAAGTGAGAGGACGTATTTATATTATGGTCCCAAGCAGTGAAGATTTTTCAAGATATTAATGCCGTTTCTATTTGCTTGAGACTGGTCGCCACTATATTATTTGGCCATTACGATTTGCAGCTTCTCAAGTAAGTCATGCAATCAATTATTATAAATCAAGACAAAGATGTCTTCAAATGTTTAACCTGCCGTAGGACCTCGATCAAGTCAAAACATGGACTGATCTAAAGTTGAAACGGTCAATCTTAGTCATCTATAAATGCATGCTAAGCCTTTTGACTTTTGACGGACGAAGAATTGTATTCTACGAACCAGTATATTTTGCATGTCCACGAATATGGAAAATGTTAATAAATGTGGTGAAATGACCTTCAATTGCAAACTGACGTTACTTGCTGAATTGTACCTATGTTAATGGTGGACCTTTTGGACTTGTTTAATCGTTACATGTCAGAACCTAAGCAATTCGCGTTATGCCACCAACTCTACTACAACTGAAATTCCACCTTAACAATATATATATATATATATATATATATATATATATATATATATATATATATATATATATATATATATATATATATATATATATATATATATCACAGAAGTGACTGATGCCAATGACGTAGGCAATCAAATGTTACCGTTCACCGTCTAACTGATCCATGAATGTGTGTGTCTAAAGCCGACCAATCGCTGCAGAGAGAAGTTTGTAGCTAGAGCCGGACGCTGGAAGGTAAACAACTTGTAAAACGTACGTAATCGTAGTTTTGTTTGCTTCAGTATGCAAAAGGAAATGGATTCCATCATATTAGGTTAGTGAGATATGATAGTAGACATCCTAATCTGTATTTAAATGGTGTTTAAAGGCGGTCATCACAAGGATCGTAGTAGTTTTAACCTGTTCCGACAGCCATAGTAAAAGATACAATGGATTAGGGGGGGGGGGGAAGAAAGGCAGTTCGATAGCACGATAGAGACAAACTGTCGGATTAAAATAAGACCGAGATTAAAGAAATTTGTTAGAAATGAACGATGTAAGAATATATAGAAGTTTTAGTACATGCACACTTGTGCTAGTAGCTGTCATTTCTTGGAAAAATTGAGTGAACGAGTAAGGCATAAACAAACCAATGGGAACCCTTGTCCTCTCTTCGTCCTTCTTGAAGGAATAAAAAGGGGAGAGAAAACTTCGCAAAATATCATTCGCCGCTATAATTTGAATGGAAGACACAGAACGACAGTGAATCACCACCCAGCCCTTGTCATCCATCAGTGTGTGCTGCCTGTAATTGCCTTTAGATGCTCTGTGTTATTGGGATTGAGGGTAAGAGAATTTAAGTAGAACTATGTATATAGTGCTGATCACTTGGCTCTTCTGTCCCGTAACCGTAATCAGATGCAGGACAAATTGAAAACACTCGATGAGTGGTCACAGCAATTGGGTCTGAAAATACACAGGGAAAAGACAAAAATAACGAGAATAAATGCAAGTAATGATAACAGGGTTGAAATTGAAGAAACACCAATACAAGATGCAGAATCGTACACATATCTTGGCAGCAATATAGACAACGTTGGAGGGACAGACAGTGATATCAAAATAAGAATACAAAAAGCAAGAGGAGCTTTCATTGCATTGGGAAATATATGGAGATCAAGAGAAATCGAATCCAACACGAAAATAAGAATCTTCAACTCAAATGTGAAGTCAGTCCTATTATATGGCTCTGAAATATGGAGAACAACAAAGATAACAACCAAAAAGCTACAGACTTTCATAAATGGGTGCTTGTGTAGAATAGAAGGATTAAAATGGTATGACAAGGTTACTGTAGCAAAGTAAATTGCTGGAGAGGTTATGATGGTAAAGATAAGAATGATAGAGTTAGATATGTTAACCGTGTGAGGTCAAGCTATGTAAGACCTTGAGTCTAGTGGTTGAAGAAGATGAGTTCTCAAGGGACCTAACGCTACCACTCAAGATCTCACACGGTGCTGTAAATTAATTCTAATGTATGGTGTTTGATGTGGCTAGTGTCTAGGGGATGAAATGAAATGATGGTACATCAAAACAACACAGTATAACTCTCTAATAGAATCTTAATAACTCTGTTGTTTAGTTTTCAATTTGGAAATTTTTTTTTTTGTACAATTTATTGTGCCTGTCTGTAGTAAATTTATTCTGAGAGAAAGAGTCTTAGAAATAGTGGTCCGGTTTAGAGTGTAGAATGATGGTGAACAGCTCAGTGATAGAAATGTAGAGAGTAAATAGTTGCTTCACAGAGTGCTGGAGGAGAGTAAAGACAGACTTATTTACGACAAATCGTTTCTCTCAATCTACTCTTCAGGCTCTCCTGTTCAACCAATTATTTGCCAGTTTCCAGACACACACCTGCTCTCACACCGATTTGGTGCTTCAAACACACAGACGACGTGGATACAAACTATCTTAAACAAATAGGGGAAATTATGGGCTTTGGGTATTCCAACACAGTAAAGATTAAGTTTATGTTGTTTATTAAAGTTAAAAAAACAATCACTACAAAAATCAGGTGTTTACATAAAAAAATTATCATAAGTACAGAAAAATGCAAATAACAAGGTAGGGAGGGGGTAAAGACGATTGGTATCGACTAAGCCCGTCCCGCTTATTAGACAAAGATAAACCCAGTCCAAAGATAGATAGTTATCAGGAACATAGGTACGTTAACCTAACAGTGAAGTTAATCACTCTGAAAGAGGTGGTTCACAATTAGGTATGGGTGGTAGAAAGAATCCTGTTTTTCCCAATTGTTCTTCCCTCTACTAAGCAAATGAAAAGGAGGGGTTTTTAAACAAATTATCAACTATCCCACTTAAAGCAACAATGCAGGGTATACAGAAATTTATATTACCAGGTAAGCAAGTTAACAAAATGGTTACAAAAAAAGATTAAATTTCCTGTCATTCATACACGCGAGTGAGGATCCACACTCATATGTTCACACACTTACCGATTACAGCATCAGACAATCCAATAGAATTATATAAACAGCAATTACACTCTTGATACATGAAAAGGTCTGGTACTTCCGTGTCCCGCCCCAGATGTTGCGAGGTTTGCTGATAGCAACTATTCTCACTTATCGCCGGACTTGAAGCCTAAGAGTTATTGTGTTTTATTATATAAAAAGGAGTCTATGGGATGGCACTGACACAGTTCGACACAGGGGTGAAAATGAAGTGGTCTCTTTAATCTTCCGCTAGTGGTAAAATTCCTTCAATGCGTGATGATAGTAACTGACCGGTAAGTTTATTAATCCAGTGAGGAAAAACTTAAGCCGTCACAGTTCAGGAAAATATGTACTCTCTCACAGTAGGGCAGTAAATCAAGTATCGCTACTGGCACGGTTCAACTTCCAGTTTATCTTACAGATTTGTAATTTTAATATGATGATTGTTCTTTAAATAGTCTTGGGTAGGCTTTCTTTCATGTAATTATGATAGCTAGGTTGCATTGAACCGCCACAAGATTAAATTTAAAAAATGTTTCATCAATATGTCTGGAAGTTTTTAAGATGATTTCTTTATAGCTGGAATCGCAAGGTTACGGTCACTCTGTATGAAAGAAAACAGACATGTAATATACCGAAAAATCAAATAACATTCTAAAGCGCGATGAATTTCCCGTTAAGACTATTTATAAATATATATATATTCGCGTATTTAATTATGTATTTAATAAACACTGCGCGAGTTCTAATGGTTAAACACACATCTATAAATATAGGACTTAACTAAATTTATTAATTATAAATTCCTTCGCGACTTTAAAAGTCAATTAAAGCATTTCAGCCTCTATTATCTTTTTAACTAATATAATAGATATATCATTACATTTACAACTGGAACTATTGAGATGGTTTAATTTAATAGGTTTAAATTAACACAAAATCCAGTGAAATAGAATGAATGAACTAGACCACTGATCACTTTACACAATATATATTTTACCGTTTTGCACAGAAATAGAATTCACTGCAAATATATATAAGAATCCAGGGGATAATCTAGCAGGATTTCAAATATAGCTAGTGCTTCTATAAAGGTCTGGCCAACGAGTGATAAAGTGTATTTCTACGTGGTCTGTATATATCTAACTTAATTGCAAGATGAGTGGGACATGAGAAAATTGACACCTTTTTAGATCTCAGGACACTTTTGGGGATCTGACCGCCAGACTAAAGAGAGATGCCGCCCCTGGTCTTCGTATCTCCGCTCGCTGCTGCGATCGGTTCTGTGTTTAACACCGAGATGCGAAATACCTGCAGGAACTTGCGTCGCTCGTTTCAGGGACCACTACTGTCTTTGATCGTGGCGCTAGTCTTTCCTGAGATCCCCCAGTCCGTGTCTTTGATCGTGGTCGCTACTATCTGTTTGATTCTGGCGCCGCCCCCTTTGGGCCAAGTTAATGAAAATACTGCATATGATTGCTCAAGAGATGTCCATGGGCGTGATTTAATCTCTCCTTAAATCAATGCGATGACCAGAATGAACGATAGATAAACTGTCCACATATTAATCAGCAAACGTGTTTGCCCTCTGTGTGGAACGGTTGCATAGCTAATGAGTCCAGGTGAAAAGAAAAATCCCGTTTACGAAAGGTTACAATATTCGGGGGCACTGATGTTATCCAAGGGGTCGCTACGAAGGTCGTACTATATCATCCAACACTTCAGGGTCATTCAGGGTCGGCTGGGTTCGTCTGTCACAATCGTCCCCTCTTTTGAGACATGAAAACCTCTTTTCATGTTTGATTTATGACGATGAAGCTGCCCTAAACGGTAGCTTTAGGATGATTGGTATCTTCAACTTCCTCTTCTTCCTCCGTAGTCCAGTTTCTACTCAGGAAATCAGCCCCGACATTCTGTCATCCCGGAATGTATTCCACTTTGAAAGAATAAACGCTTAGAAGAAGGGCCCAACGCATGACCCTTGCGTTAAATTCTTTATTGGCACCAAGAAATGCTAACGGAGCGTGGTCTGTTCGCACTGTGAAAGATGTACCGTAGAGAAACTCATGATGGCTTCTGATACCGTCAATCAGAGCGAGGCATTCTCTTTCAACTACGCTGTAGTTCCGTTCAGCTTTATTTAATTTCCGACTGCCATAGGCAACTGGAAATAGCATGTTCAGGTCACTGTCCTCGGCTTGAAGCAGTGTTGACCCGATGCCCTGACCTGACGCGTCGACCCGTAATACAAAAGGTTTCTTGAGGTCAGGCAACCTTAAAATGGGGTATGCAGACAACTGTCCTTTCAAAGTGCTGTATGCGTGTTCGCACTTTTGATCCCACATGACCTTATCCGGACGCCCTTTCTTTGTGAGGTCAGTCAGAGGTGCCGTCAGTCCGTTGAAATTCTGGATGTACTTCTGATAGTATGCACATAGCGATATGAAGGAACGTACATCTTTCTTCGTTCGGGGTCTTTTTGCTGCCACTATTTCCTCCACGTTCTTCTTAATAGGCCAACTGCATCCGTGAGAAATAGTATGCCCCAGGAAGTCTAACTGTTCAAACCCGATGAGACATTTGCTAGGTCTGGCTGTGAGACCAGTTTCCTGTAGTCTCCTGAGGAGCATAGCAACCTTAGCAATATGTTCTTCGTAGGTTTCCGATGCAATTAATATGTCATCCATAACATTATGGATATGGGGACTTTGCAAAGGTTCTAGAAGCTTCCTCATCATCCTGGTGAACACTCCTGGTGCGTTATGCAAACCGAACGACATCACATTAAATGTGTAATGTCCTTCACTAGTGCTGAAAGCTAACAAAGGTTTAATTTCTTCCTTGACTGGTATTTGATAATAACCTTTACTGAGGTCAATCTTGGAGAAAATCTTTGCTTTGCTGAACTTGGTGAACAACTAAGAAACAGTTTGGAGAGGTTCGGGCTGGATATCCGTTACAGCGTTTAGCAGCCGGTAATCTATACACAGCCGAACTTCCTTATTGGGCTTCTGCAACAGCACTACACTGGAACTGTAAGAAGATGAAGACTCACTGATAATTCCTGCCTGACGCAGCTTGTCTATTTCTCCGCGAAGTGCATCAGCTTTAGCGTACGGGATGGGGTAAACTCTGGTTTGAACAGGGGTCTCATTTGTTAATTTCATATCAAATTCAATGAAATTTGTTCGACCAGGTACATCCGTTAAGACTGCACTGTACTGTTTTAGTAGAGCCCTGGTTTCTGTTTGTTGTTCCGGTGAGAGACTGTCGCCGAACTTGACATCTTTAAAGGATTCTGTGGGTTGCAATAAATACTCCATGCAACCATTGATAAACGTACTTTTTCCCTTGTGGTAATAGTGATAATGATAAAGGCTGTTATTCTTGGATGCTGTGTACTGTGTTTTATCAGTGTACGTTGTAAAGATGTACTGGGACTGAATAGTCAACTCAGACAACCGAGCACAGTGTCAGGTATACATGTCACCTTGTCCTGGGACACAATGAGGCCCTGACATATAATACAGTGTTGACAATGAGTGTTGTAATAAATGTCAATGCGCGAATGTGTGACTGTTCTGTGGAGTTGACTGAAGGTTCAAACACTCATTCATGCGTATCTAGAAGTTACTTATGCAGACCACTGTAGACGTTTCAATAGTTTAATTTGACGCATACACTTGACAGAATGGGTACAGTTACAGGAACACAGGTTGACATCAATAGCATATTGTTGACCCACGGTGTACAATCATAAATTGGCATTCATGTTGAGGACAATCACAATGGAACATCAGAATACAAACGTTCAGTGTTCCATATCTCATCTAAATATTCATCAGGCCTTACTGACTGATTATGTCAGTTAATATATATAATGTTTAACAAATCTTCATCAGGCCTTACTGACTCCTAGATAGAACCTCCTTTAGCAAAAGTGTAGCTTGCACCCTAGCGGAGATTTCTTTAAATAGCATTCAGCAAATATCTTCTGAGCGAATGTTAAATCACCCAAGAATAGATTTTTCTTTCATAAGTGTGATCTCTTTATCATCACCTGATAATAAGGGCGTCCCTGTTCTCTGGTAAATGATCAACAATAAATAGCATTCCGAAAATGGCTTCTCGTCTTGGAAACATCGCTCACCCTAACGATGTACGACAAAGCTTCAATAAAGATTCAATTCTTGAATATCAAAGTTTCCACAAGCATCAGCATAATCTGTCCTCCTAATTGCTGTATAGAAACATAACCAGTGCTGCTAGATAATATGTCGTTCTGACATACTGATATAGGTAGATTCATGTAAACGTCTGCCCATCTTAAGCCTAGGAATGAACGAAGTCAGCAAAAGTGCGTTTACCTTGACATAGGAATACACTAGCAAGCACAAACGCTCTTCTCCTGGCGTTATGGAATGAACACTAGGGAACTCATGGATTTAACAATCCCTGAAGAAACTATCTTCGTTCCCATAATCAAAAAGAGATCACAAACTTTGGGCAGGTCTACGACATGACTCCCGCCATAGGCTTCATCACCGAAGAACACTCTAACGTATCGTCCTCCGCCGAAAAGCATCTGACCCCTAAAGTACAGTACAAGAAAAATAGTTCGACATAAACATACAAAGATATCAAGCTATAGGATATACTCGTCCTACATAGACAAGAACTACACATAGATTCGGGCCATAGACATTCTGAAGCAATAACAATCTATTTCTAATCAAACACAGAATAGATTAAAGTAAGTCTAAATTCCTCCGCCGAGTTCGACTTTCAGGAACGATACTAGGAGCGACAACTCACAGAATGAATACCCATCGCCCAATCTGAGTTCTGTCCCTTTAGACCAAAACATGCATCCAAAGATAAATATATTTTTATCAGTTAAATAAATACATTTTACTTTTGTATGCGTAATCCGTGCGCCAAAAAATATGTGCGCAACACCATCATCATCTTCCTCGTCTTCCGTTGCTATGGCGACAGCCAGGAGATGCTCGGAGGATGGCACTTGTCTCTCCAAATATTTCTTAAGGAGATTTACGTGGCAGACCTTCTCCTTTCCTTTTATCGAGATCTTGTAATTAGTACGTGAGATCTTTTTAAGGACGGTAAAGGGTCCTTGCCATCCGATGCGAAGTTTACTGCTTCCGATTGGAAGTAGCAACAAGACATTCTCCCCTGGTTGCAGTTCTCTCTCTTTTGCAGCTTTGTTGTATCTTTTTGCTTGTTTAGCGCGGGCTTTCTTAAGGTTGGTAGTAGCTAGATCCCATCCTAGCTTCAGCCTTTCCTTGAGCTCAGATACATACTTGCTTGCAGAGACGACTGTCTCGTCAGCCTTTTGGTCAGTCAGGGACCGAATTAAGGCTTCTAGTGGCCCCTTTATAGGTCTGCCAAATAAAAGTGTAGCTGGCGCGAATTCCGTAGACGCTTGGGGTACCTCTCCGTAGGCGAATAAGGCAGCCGATATATATAGGTCCCAGTCTTCCGGTTTCTCCTGACCCAGCTTACGTAACATGGTGGTGAGGGTGCCGTTAAAACGTTCCACGAGCCCATTTCCGGCCGGATGGTAGGGACTTGTGTGGATATGTTTGGCCCTCAAGATCTTGAAGATCTCCTCCATTAACAGGCTACGGAATTGGGATCCATTGTCCGTCAAAACTTGTTGAGGGAATCTCAACCGTGTAAAATTTTTCACGAGGGCTTCTGCAACATGCTTGGAATCTTTGCATGTTAGCGGTATAGCTTCGGCCCACATTGTGCAAGTGTCGACTAAAGTCAGGATGAACCTGTTCTTTCTTTTGGTCCTTTCCAAGGGTCCAATGATGTCGACAGCAACCCGTTCAAATGGAGTACCCACTATTGGCATTTGCCCCATAGGTACTGGGGGTGTCAAGTGCTTTGGTGCTACCCGTTGGCACTGGGCGCAGGATTTCACATACCTGATAATGTCAGAGTTCATTCCTGGCCACCAATAGTGGTTTTTTATTCGCTGAATAGTTGCATTTTGTCCCATGTGTCCGCTAAAGGGAAGAGAGTGCCCCATTTCTAATATCTGGATTCTGTACTGCGTCGGTACTAGGAGCTGGTTATTCCCCGTGTCCGGGTTGTATGTTCTACGATACAATACGCCGTCCTTAGAAAAGATGTCTCCGTTGTGTCTGGGGTCCTTAGCCATGGGCAGTTTTCTAAAGCAGGGCTCCAGAGTAGGGTCTTTTTGTTGCGCCTCCTTCAGTTAATTCGGCAACAAATTTGGCGCAGGCTCCCACTCCTTCTTGGCTTGCCCTCTTGTGGTTACCGCTGCCACAATCGGCTCCTTTGGTCTCCCAATAAACACATATCTACATCCCAGGATAATTGGGTAGATAGGATCATCCATAATGGCCGCTTTAATAACTCCTCTGACAAAGTCAGAGTGTATTTCTACCAGTGCGATAGGAAGCGTCCTGGGTGCATCACTCCTGAAAACTCCACTAAGTTTGACGGTTTCCTCTGTCTCCTTACCGGGTTTGACTAGGTGCCTAGCGACAATACAACTAAAGCTTAGTCCAGTGTCAAAGAGACAAGTAGTTGAGGTACCATTAAAAATTACAGTTCCTCGAGTTGAGGGTCGGTCCGCATCAGGTTGAGAATCACTGACATTGACTCTACCTTTCGATGCTGTATGCAAACATCCGATGCGGTTTGGACCGGTTTGTTTGCCCTGATCAGACGTTCCTGGTGTAGGGGTCTTCCCTTTTCCTTGACCTTGGTGGCCGCGCTGCCACGTAGGCTTGGTGGGTTGATCAGAATTGTTGTTAGGGGGGTATCGGGTTTTGTAGAATTTCGATTTTTCCTGGGGAGGTCTCTGGGTATTATTTTCTCGTTGGTTATAATTCTGAGAGGAATTAGAGGAATAGGATGACTGCTCTAGATTTTGTTTACGAGATGGCTCATCTGTGGGTTTATGTTTAGTGCCGGGAAGTTCGGCCATTGCATTGGTATAGCGTTCTGCCTTATTGAGTATGTCCTCAAGCCTGACTGCGCCCTGTTCAGCCAAAAATCTACGGGATTCGTTTGACAAAGTTGATTTTATCTGTTCCACAAGAACAAGTTCAAGTAGTCCCTCATATGTAAGAGGTAGGTCAGATAATTCAATGCACTTTGTCAAATAGCCCGTGAGACGTGAAGAGAACTGCGGGAATGTTTCCGTGCTCTCTTTCCGGCTGTTTCTGAACATTTGCAGAAATTTTCGGGCGGTCATCTCAAACCGCTCTAGCAAGGCCTTTTTCAGCATGTCGTAATCATGTTGGTTGGTTCCCAGCTTTGTATATACGTCATAAGCAGTACTTTTTAATGACGTTGAGAGTTTAAGTGCCCAGCGGGAACTCTCTAACCCATACAGATTTTCGAGCTTCTCGAATGTTTCTAGATAGCTGTCAATTTTCTCATTGGGACTAGGAAAAGACTCTAAAGCAAAAGACATCGCAGTTAATTGGGCAGATTGAGTGCTGGAGAGGTCCATTGACTGAGACTGGGGCGAAGACGGCTCTCCGTTATTCGATGTAGAGGCGCCCCGACTCTCTAAATCATTAAACGCCAGTTCATGCTTCTTTCCTTCTCTCTCTCTCTCTCTCTCTCTCTCTCTCTCTCCCTGCGAGCTTCCATCTCTGCCTCAATATTCTTCTGCTCCAATTGACGCTCTTCCGCTTCTTTCCTATCTGCTGCTGCTCTTTCCTTCTCTTCCTTCCTCTCAGCTTCTGCTCTCCGTTGCTCCGCGTCATATATTTGCAGTTCCTGGTTGACAAACGCGTTTGCAGCTTCTGGGTCTAATCCTGCCTCTTTCGCTTTCAGCCTCAGGATGGACCTCATCTTTATCCTCTCTGCCATTGTCAAAGAATAAGATGTAGTATGACTAGAGAATAGTACGAAAGAACAAGAAGGGAAAAAAACCCAAAGCCGCTACGAGAAAAAAAAACACAAAGTATAAATTTACTTGTGTTACCTCCTATTTGAAATGTGCAAACTATCGTTGCTATTATTGTCACTTAAGACTCTTAAAGCAAGCGACTATGCCACTAAAATGGTAAGTTACACTAGAAAAGAATCTACTTTTACTAACAGTAGAGAAAAATGTATATTAAAAGAATTTAGAAGGAAAAAAAAATTTTCCCTAAAATTTTAATTCTCCACTACAAAAACTCCGCCCCTAAAGTCAGTTTATGAGAAGAGACGATGTTAACTAGACTTAAAAGTCAGAACAAGGCATCTTTAGCTTAACACATTAACTACCGCAAGCCGCTGTCAGCGGCTCACAAAATAATCACATTTGGACCGGAAGCCGCTCAGAGCGCCAATCTAATTTTAGTAATAAAACGAATGAAAAATGTACTGAAATACTCTCTGATCTGGTTCGAGATTTTAAGTTGCCACCGGAAAACAAATTCCCAAAGCATGGTTGTTGTAGAACACTGCAAAATTGATATTATGTTCATATTTTTCAGCGTTTTGGGTTAGTTACCAAATCGTGTAAAACTGTTTACCGTAGCAACTAGTGATAGGACTACAAAAAATGCGTGTACATCTCGTCTAACGGCTGAATTGGATAGAAACGTGTTTCAACAATTGACTGATAGATCTAGCGACGAGGACAAGAGTGAAAACGGTGTGCACATTGATTGAAATTGTGAATTTGATAGAGATGGGGCGCAAGCAGTTATAATTGTGAAAATATTGCAAGTCCTCGGCCATCGGAGGGCCGTTAAATAGAAACAACCTCTATTAGAGTTACAACCGGTGTTTATTGTAATAGTACATTCATTTATCTTTAAAATGACGTGTAATTCATAAAAATCTGTAAACAATTATGAAAACTACGGCTTACTTTGTGCGAACACCTACAGGATGAAAATGGGAAATAATTTAATTCGGCCACAGTGTGTTTTTCAATTCGGTAGTTAATGTGTTAAGCTCAACTCTAGTAACTTCAAAAACCTTTAGTGACTGTAAAAACAATCACGGAATCCCAGCAAATCTTATAAAGAAAAATGTAATGTTTCTCTGCCAGAGAATAATCTAAATAACAAATATTTTTGTTTATCCGTACTTTCTACTGCTGTGGAAAGAAAACAACCTGTAAATATGCTGTGTGGACGACCCAAATTCTAAAAGACGTTGTCTAGGGGTGTAATTAATTATTTATTTATTTCCCTAAATCACAAAAACAGACCACTCACACTCTATCTAGTTAGACCCAGACTTAGATCAGAATCAAAATATCTTTATCCCGGCTATGCGATTGCCTCAAATGTAGCTCAAGATCCCAGGACCAGCCCACAAATATTGTCGTAAATTTATTCTGAGAGAAAGAGTCTTAGAAATAGTGGTCCGGTTTAGAGTGTAGAATGATGGTGAACAGCTCAGTGATAGAAATGTAGAGAGTAAAGAGTTGCTTCGCAGAGTGCTGGAGGAGAGTAAAGACAGACTTATTTACGACAAATCGTTTCTCTCAATCTACTCTTCAGGCTCTCCTGGTCAACCAATTATTTGCCAGTTTCCAGACACACACCTGCTCTCACACCGATTTGGTGCTTCAAACACACAGACGACGTGGATACAAACTATCTTAAACAAATAGGGAAAATTATGGGCTTTGGGTATTCCAACACAGTAACGATTAAGTTTATGTTGTTTATTAAAGTTAAAAAAACAATCACTACAACAATCAGGTGTTTACAGCAAAAAATTATCATAAGTACAGACAAATTCAAATAACAAGGTAGGGAGGGGGTGAAGAAGATTGGTATCGACTAAGCCCGTCCCGCTTATTAGACAAAGATAAACCCAGTCCAAAGATAGATAGTTATCAGGAACATAGGTACGTTAACCTAACAGTGAAGTTAATCACTCTGAAAGAGATGGTTCAAAATTAGGTATGGGTGGTAGAAAGAATCCTGTTCTTCCCAATTGTTCTTCCCTTTACTAAGGAAATGAAAAGGAGGGGTTTTTAAACAAATTATCAACTATCCCACTTAAAGGAACAATGCAGGGTATACAGAAATTTATATTACCAGGTAAGCAAGTTAACAAAATGGTTACAAAAAAAGATTAAATTTCCTGTCATTCACAAACGCGCGTGAGGATCCACACTCATATATTCACACACTTACCGATTACAGCATCAGACAATCCAATAGAATTATATAAACAGCAATTACACTCTTGATACATGAAAAGGTCTGGTACTTCCGTGTCCCGCCCCAGATGTTGCGAGGTTTGCTGATAGCAACTATTCTCACTTATCGCCGGACTTGAAGCCTAAGAGTTATTGTGTTTTATTATATAAAAAGGAGTCTATGGGATGGCACTGACACAGTTCGACACGGGGTGAAAATGAAGTGGTCTCTTTAATCTTCCGCTAGTGGTAAAATTCCTTCAATGCGTGATGATAGTAACTGACCGGTAAGTTTATTAATCCAGTGAGGAAAAACTTGAGCCGTCACAATTCAGGAAAATATGTACTTTCTCACAGTAGGGCAGTAAATCAAGTATCGCTACTGGCACGGTTCAACTTCCAGTTTATCTTACAGATTTGTAATTTTAATATGATGATTGTTCTTTAAATAGTCTTGGGTAGGCTTTCTTTCATGTAATTATGATAGCTAAGTCGCATTGAACCGCCACAAGATTAAATTTAAAAAATGTTTCATCAATATGTCTGGAAGTTTTTAAGATGATTTCTTTATTGCTGGGATCGCAAGGTTATGATCACTCTGTATGAAAGAAAAAAGACATGTAATATACCGAAAAATCAAATAACATTCTAAAGCGCGATGAATTTCCCGTTAAGACTATTTATAAATATATATATATTCGCGTATTTAATTATGTATTTAATAAACACTGCGCGAGTTCTAATGGTTAAAACACACATCTATAAATATAGGACTTAACTAAATTTATTAATTATAAATTCCTTCGCGACTTTAAAAGTCAATTAAAGCATTTCAGCCTCTATTATCTTTTTAACTAATATAATAGATATATCATTACATTTACAACTGGAACTATTGAGATGGTTTAATTTAATAGATTTAAATTAACACAAAATCCAGTGAAATAGAATGAATGAACTAGACCACTGATCACTTTACACAATATATATTTTACCGTTTTGCACAGAAATAGAATTCACTGCAAATATATATAAGAATCCAGGGGATAATCTAGCAGGATTTCAAATATAGCTAGTGCTTCTATAAAGGTCTGGCCAACGAGTGATAAAGTGTATTTCTACGTGGTCTGTATATATCTAACTTAATTGCAAGATGAGTGGGACATGAGAAAATTGACACCTTTTTAGATCTCAGGACACTTTTGGGGATTTGACCGCCAGACTAAAGAGAGATGCCGCCCCTGGTCTTCGTATCTCCGCTCGCTGCTGCGATCGGTTCTGTGTTTAACACCGAGATGCGAAATACCTGCAGGAACTTGCGTCGCTCGTTTCAGGGACCACTACTGTCTTTGATCGTGGCGCTAGTCTTTCCTGAGATCCCCAGTCCGTGTCTTTGATCGTGGTCGCTACTATCTGTTTGATTCTGGCGCCGCCCCCTTTGGGCCAAGTTAATGAAAATACTGCATATGATTGCTCAAGAGATGTCCATGGGCGTGATTTAATCTCTCCTTAAATCAATGCGATGGCCAGAATGAACGATAGATAAACTGTCCACATATTAATCAGCAAACGTGTTTGCCCTCTGTGTGGAACGTTTGCATAGCTAATGAGTCCAGGTGAAAAAAAAATCCCGTTTGACGAAAGGTTACATTATTCGGGGGCACTGATGTTATCCAAGGTGTCGCTACGAAGGTCGTACTATATCATCCAACACTTCAGGGTCATTCAGGGTCGGCTGAGTTCGTGTGTCACACTGTCCTGCAATCTCTTTTGGACAGGTCTTTTAAAACTGAAGAAAATGTATGTTACACTGAAAAGTGAACTGAAAATAAGGACTCTTGGTCCAACAATAATACTATTAATATTAAAATGTTCCGTAAGGTGTTTCACAGCCTGGTAAGTAATAAGTAATAATGTGAGTCAGTTATTGGAGAGACTGTTTATGTCATCATTTCCCCGAGAGTTTTTGTTAATGGGTAGGGAAACAGTTTTCTCCAGATAAAGTGTCAGATTGCCCAGATTGTGGCACATAACCTGAAATTTCCTTCGTGAAGATTCAATCGTTGATATGGCTCTGTAAAGAACATCAGCTCTCAGAGCTCCACTTGACAATTATTATACAGAATACGCTGTACTGGAGACGTTACTGTCTTCACTCGTACTTCAGCTTTCCTGTCACCGGCTGGTAACAGGAAATAAAACCCTGCAACATAAAAGACATCCTGGCCTTTTCATATCTGTTATATTTTTCCCTCAACTCTCTACATGACATGATGGGGTTCAGCCTCGTGTGCATTACAAGTGCACCAGCCCCTAAGATTTTTGAACTCACATCATATTGTGACCACACCTCAGGTCCATATGGCAGATACGCCACTGTCATTTTACATAGTCTTCTTCAACACAATTTAATAGGAGTATGTACATCTCCTTATATGCATATACGATTTTTTTTTCTATTACAAAATATAAACGCTCCAGGCAATCAATAGTGTTCAGCGAACACAGAGGCTTGCTATTTTACTTTAGTCCTACAATAATTTTTGATTCCAACATTGCAATATTCAAACATAAATCAAATAGATATACCCAAACAGTCTCTTTAGGCATGTCATACACTTTCCCACTTTTTGCCTTTGCACATATTACATAATAATATAGATATTCTTCTTACCAGAATTCAATGAAATAAGCACAGGTGCGATGGATGGCACAAATTCAGCTTTGCTGCTGGCTAGACTATGACAAATACTTTTTAGTTTTAGTTACAAATAAAAGTCAAACTTCTAGGATCACATCGACCAGCTTCAGCGACAGCTTTACAAAATGGCAAAAACCTAACTAAGTTTTCCATAATATAAAGTGCGTTGGCCAATCAGATCGGAAGACTAAGCTTTTCAATTTTGAATTTGAAAATAAAGTCAAAATTACATCTCAATTTTTCAAATGTACGTCGGTCACATTTTGGCATTAAAAGTTAAAAACAGTCTTGGTTTTTGACCTAACAAGTTCTGCGTCTCATTCACTTCAAGATTTCCACTAACAAAATATATTTAGTTTTAGGCCATCCCATAATATCTCTCCCCTTGTCTACCCCTCCTCCAACAGAATACATGCTTACTTGTCTCATTTCCAACAACGCGTTCAAAATTGTATTCGTTAGTGAATGCAAAAACAAGCATCTGTTCGTTCATCTGTCTGGGCATATCTAGCCCTTTTTCAATATCTTTCTTATTATCTGTGGGATTTTGCGTTTTTAAACATATTATTTATCAGGAGATCATAAGCTATAAAACTAACCAACTTTTAGGCCCTAGTATTGGAAATAAAGAATTCCATATATTTTCCATGTGAGTTTCAATCGCTAATATTACATAAACACGCCATCTCTCTCCTCGCTTCTGTGTAGTTCAATTCGAAACAACAAGTCAGTGACGTCATAAAATGTACCAATTTGCAGACAGAGCTAGGCGTGTGTGTTTATACCAGTCACTCTGTGTGCTTATGGAACGAACAAATTTTGGACTTAGTGTCGTAATTTTCCATCTGCCGCTAACAATATCGCCCGTGTTTGCCTACAATTTTGCGTGTTTCAACCATTTGTGTCAAAGTCTCATTCTAAAAATACACTTGCCTCTCTCCTCCTTTTCCCCCTTTTGGTCTGAAACAAGGCTAATTCCGTCAAAATTGTTACCGATATTTCCAAGGTCACTGGCAAACGATAGTATCTTTACACTACGATTCTGTCTAGCTAAAATCCGAGCGCTGACTGGCGTGGGGAAAGAAGACGCGTCATAACCCAACTATTTTTATTTCTATACTATCTTACTTTATAATTACAAATAATAATTTTATCGGTGTACCAATGTAATTTTATCACAGTTACCAACGTGGAACTGATGACAAGAACCAGACAAGTGCCAGTAGAACAAGAGCTGAGAAGAAGACGATGGCGATGGATAGGACACACACTGAGGAAACCTGTTGATTGCATTTCAAGGCATTGTTCTGGAACCCCCAGGGCAAGAGAGGCAGAGGTAGACCAAGAAACACATGGAGAAGAGAGCTGGAAACAGAGGTGAAAATGATGGGGAGAACGTGGAAAGAATTTGAGATTATAGCACGTGACAGGAGGACTTGGCATGTGTTTGTTGAAAGCCTATGTTCTTTTGGGAGTGGAGGGTTATGATGTATATACTATTATATTTGTGCATATGGAAATGGTTGTAGGTTTCGATTCAAATGGAACAGTTCTTGGAGGGAAACCGCCATGGTGGGATGTGTATTTCTTTTTTTTTAATTATTCCAGAAGATTTTTTTGGAAAAGAAGAACAGTTTTTCAGAAGTCTAAGTAAGATTTTTCTGATTACTGGATGGAACAGGACTTGAAGGAACGCTGAAAGTTTAAGAGGAAATGTTTCACTGTGTAAATAGAATATATGGTTAACTATTACAACAAGGCCTATTGATGCGTGATGCCATATGATGATGGATGGTATCCGCATGTCTGGTTTTGTGTAGTGTGCAGATGTGTTCAGTCAAAACAATGTTCATACAAAAATAACAGGGCAATCCACATAGGACGTCAGTAAACTCACGACGTATAAAGTCAATGATTCTTGAAACAGCCGTTGACGTTTTTCTTCATTATTTATTGTGGACGCCACAGTGACAAAATGGTTACGCGAATATGTAGACACATCAAACAGTCATTATCACAGCAACATTCAATACAGCAATAGACGGTAGACAGCATTACAATGATGAGTCAGATGCATGTTATATTTCATAGTGCTGTAAATGTAGTCAGGTGGAAAACTCCATCCCTTTCTATAACAGCCAGGAGATAACCAGATGTATGAGATCAGTTCACTCTCCTTAGTTTGACTTCAGCAAGACAGACACGTCTGCCGAAGTATAAATAATGTCCTCAAAAATATCCTCTAGATAATAAAGGTTTTCCAAACCTAGTTCATTTAACAAAGTAGCAAGTAATGGTCCTTGGTACCTGCATCAACCGATGCAGTACAATGCAGCGACATGTGAGCTAGGAAAACATCTCGTGACGACGACTTTCGAAGACAGGCTATGAACCAGAAATCGTTCACGACCAAAAATCGATAGAGTTAATGAAAATGTTAATTTACCTTGCCTTCCGGAAATACACAGAAATATTATGCCTCCCGGCATGTGCAAATACACTAGAGGTATTATCTCGAATAAACGAAATATCCATAAGAGGACTCTCACATTCCTGACAGAACAAAAAAATAGCGGAGATCCCCTCTTCAACGAGGCATCTCTTTCGCCATTCCAAATCGCTCACTCCACTAGTGGTGGGCGGAAACCGATCGACCAAGAAGCAAGACAAGTCATGCGCAGTCCAGCGCAAAATGACCACAGCTCAAACTTAACTGCATTCGATACCAACGCGAGAAGACAAATGCTTACCGAGAAAAGTGACTATAAATTTCAAGCAGTTGTTGCCCTTGCGTTATAAAATAGATATTGTAATAAAATGATGTTGCGAGAATTTATCACGCAACATATCACCACCTCCTCCCGATAAAAAAAAAATGTGGAACATATTTTTTTTTTTAAATATCAAAGAGCATGCGATAAGCGGCTCAAAACGCACGAATTATGCGCTGATAATTAACTAAATTGCCAAACAATAGGCTAATTATAGAGTGTCTGGTGAGGATATACCTCAACAGAAAAATAAATATGTCTAAAAAAATATTCACATCGGGGAGGTGTCACCAACACACATCACGTTAGCATGTAAACACAATATACGTATGCAAGTTACTATAATCATCATTAAACAGCATACTCTAATATTGTCTTTAAAAATGGATGTACAAATCTGATAGGAAAATTTAAATAGTACATTCTTTGACATGTAATGACAAAAGTACATAGTAAAGTTAAACTACATGACGATCCAGGACATATGCTCTGGTATATCGAGGGTAAGTACACAATCTAGAACTCGTCATGCTTGATACTAGTAAGGTAAGTCCTCAGCTCAACAATGACATTCTGAGAAAGTACAAGCAATATAATGCTAATTAATAACTAATATGCTTCATAAGGTACAATACATTATTAATAATTGTGGCTGTTTAGTAAACTAACGGCCCTTATATTAACTACTCAGTCCTCCTCTATCATCTTAAAAAACGAACAGAAGAAGATGACAACAAAGCACGATAGTGTGTACATATAAAGTAAGTACAGATGTGCTAATCTATTGTAGAAATATAGGTGTGTTATGACTCTGTAATATATGGAAATATAGGACAGAAGTATTAGTTGGAGTCATGTGGGCATCTAGACAAAATGTCAGCCATCACATTATCCGCACCACGGATAGCTCGTACCGTGAAGTGAAAAGGTTTGAAGAGCTATAGCATATCGAGTGGATCTCGAACTCTTCAAATTCTTAGTCTGAATAGCTGTAAGAGCTTTCTGATCAGTCTCTAGAATGAAATGTGCGCCCAGGAGGAATCTTTGTAGCTTTAGAATTGACCAAACCATCGCTAACAACTCACGGTCTAAAACCGAGTAGTTCCTCTCTGCCGCATTTAGTTTTCTAGAAATGTACATAACAGGATGCAGAGTATTTGCATATTCTTGCATCAGTGCTGCTCCAATCCCAGTGGATGAAGCATCACTCCGAAGAACAAAAGTCCTATCAAGAGTAGGTAATCTTAAGATGGGAGGAGAAGAAAATATATTCTTGATTTGGTCTAGTGAAGATTGGCATTCTTCAGACCAACGGACCAGATTAGGCGAACCTTTCTTCAACAATGTTGATAGAGGTGCCATGATCGAAGATAAATTTGGAATAAATCTCCCATAAAATTGAATTAAACCTAAGAGACTCCTAACTTGTTTCTTCGTTTTAGGAACAGAGATGTTCAGTATTTTGGAAGTATTGTGGTCTTCTGTCTTCAAGAGACCATGACCAACACGATGACCCAGGAAAGAGATTTCACCAAAACCAACAAAAGCTTTAGAAGGTTTTGCTGTCAAATTATTCTCACGCAGAGTGGACAGTAAGTCATATAACCCTAAATAGTGATCTTCCCAGGTATCACTGAAGAGACAGATGTCATCTAAGTATGCGATGACATCCGAACGATGTGACAGAATTCGACGCATCAAGCGAACGAAAGTGGCAGGGGCGTTCATGAGACCAAAAGGCATAACATTCCATTGAAATAGACCCCTAGGTGTAGAAAAAGCAGTAAGAGGTTTGGCATGCTCTGCTAAAGGCACTTGCCAATAACCTTTAGACAAGTCAAGTTTAGTGAAGAATCTAGAATTAGAAAGTCTAATCAGTAGATCTTCTAACAAAGGCATCGGTTCAGCGTCGAACTTGTGACCTGATTCAATTTGCGATAATCAACGCAAATTCGTATGTTCTTATCCTTCTTCCGGACAATAACCATGGAAGAAGAATATGCTGAAGTCGATGGTTCAATTATATTTAATTGAATCATTTCATCCAATTCCTTTTCCACTTGCGACTGAAAGTGTATAGGAATAGGATACGGCCTAACCCTAATTGGCTTATTGTCGGTAAGAATTATGTCATGTTCTATGACATCTGTGTGTCCAGGAATGTCAGTGAGAACATCCTGAAATGTTTGTAACATCGACGAGACTTGTCGATGTTCGTCACCAGAAAGATTAGGAGAAACAGAAACGTTTTTCCAAGATTCCGTGGAATGTAATGGAACCACTGGAAGGGGAAGGTTGACACCAGAGAAGGTAGCTTCCTCATCCTGAATGACAGACAGGGATGAATAATGACCGTGAGGTGCAGGAGCATCATCCGTTGCCTGGAAAATAGGCAGCAAATAGTCCGGACGTTCGTGAAATTCCGAAAGCATGTTTATGTGGAAAGTTTTATGCTTTCCATCAATATCGACCACATAGTCAACATCGGAAATCCGAGAGACTATTGCATACGGACCTTTCCATGCAATAAGAAGTCTATTTTCCCTACTGGGGAGTAGGACGAATGCTTTGTCACCTGGACAAAGTTGTCGTAGACATCTATTCTTGTTAGCAAACTGCCTTGCCTTCTCTTTAGCAATTTCTGATGAAGCAGTTGCTAGCTTACATGCCTCAATGATCTTTTGTCTAAGAGCAATGACATACTCATATGAGGATTGAGTTTCATCGCTAATATCATCGGCAGTGATGAGATCGTGTAATAAAGACATAGGGCCGCGTGGACGCGCGCCAAAGACAAGTTCGAAGGGAGAAAATCCTGTGTGTTCATTAGGGACTTCTCTGTAGGCAAAGAGAGCCGCGGGTAAAACCCTGTCCCAATCTTGAGGATGATCTTCAGTTATCTTACCAAGCAAAGTCTTGAGCGTCCTATTCAGACGCTCAACTAACCCATTAGACATAGGATGGTAGATACTACTGAGAGATCGTTCAATATGTAAGGTAGACATTACCTGTGACATAGTGTCAGATATGAGTTGAGTGCCATGGTCTGACAATATTTCTCTGGGGAACCCCAAGCGAGAAAATATCAACCAAAGAGCATCTGCGATATCTGTAGTAGATATGCTCTTAAGAGGAATAGCCTCTGGCCAACGTGTGCACATATCGACACATGTAAGGATAAACTGATGTCCTCTGGCCGACTTGACCTTAAAAGGGCCAATAATATCTATGGCAATTTTCTGAAACGGCCGAATAGGAATGTCAGCAGCCTGGATAGGCGCAGCATGTCGTGGTCCTCTAGATTTGACCTCCTGACATACCTTGCATGATCGGCAGTAAATACGAATGTCCTTATTGACAAAAGGCCAAAAGAAAGCCGCAAGGACTCTCGACTTCGTACGGGCAAAACCCATATGTCCAGCACATTGCGAGTCATGAGCATGTTGTAATATTTGGACTCTCATGCTCTTGGGAACAAGAATTTGCGAATGTGCCGACGTAGTCGAATCTTGTACCATACGTACAAGTACGCCGTTTCTCATTGCAATCCAAGATTTTCTATTTGTATCCTGATTCGGATCACCTTTCTTCGCAAGAACGAAGAATTTTTTTAAAGAAGGATCTTCTTCTTGCAATTTTATGAAAGAGTCACGAGTGATTACTAAGTGACTATCTTGGCTATCAACTTCATTATCACTATTCAGTGAAGTTTCGGGTGTTTGTAGAGCTTGTGCTCTTGTAACTACTGCATTTGTAGCTTGCATGTTATTATCTTCCCAAGCAGCAATCTGCTGTGGGGTACACTCCCTAACTCCGTGAATACGACCAATAATAAGGTCCGCAATAGGATTAGGTAAGAGACAAGCATGCACACCTCCAGTAAAGAAAGGAGTGGCAATGCGAATTACAGCAGTAGGATATTTTTCTAGAGTGCCGCCAAATGTGACACATTTAATAACCCTTCCTGTAGCACAAGATGGATCTACAAGCGATTGTCTAACACCAATAGTGGTGCATCCGGAATCGAAAAGTAGTGAGACCGGAGTATCATTAACAAGACCCTTATGTAGAATTAAAGAACCCCTCCCGTCATGCGCAACAGCAGCAGGAAGAGCGGGAAGTGGGTGACCACAACTCAAAGTAGTTATGGTACCCGGTTCGAATAAAGTACTGCATTGGGGGCATTTGTTTGCTCTCTCAAAGTCAAAAGCAGAACCAGTGACAGCGTCAAAGTTTTTTACTATCAACAACATGATTACAGGCTCCCTCAGTTTCCTGTTGTACAGCATTAGCCTGCTGATATCTCTTTTTTGTGTGTTGAGATCTACCCCGACTATTATTACCTCTGAAGTTATCAAAGTTATTATTATCTCTGCAGTTATTATTGTCTCTATTGTAATTGTTATCCTGGTTCGAATTCCAGTTTCCACGATTACTATCATGTTCACATTGATGCGAACATCTATTTGTTTGGTTCTGAGGTCTTCGGCAGGAATAACCTCTATTACCATATCCTCTTTTGAAATGCCTATAATTATTAGGGTGATAGTAACGACCACTATCAGGTTGTCTCCAATTCTTCGAAGAAGAATCACCATGAAATTGATTTCCATAATTTTGACAGAAATTACCGCTACTCTTTCTATCAAAATTTTGTTGGAATCTACGAGCAAAGTTTTGGCCATACGGAGCTGCCGAAGCAACTGGTAAACCTTCTTTCACCTTAGAGTTACCCATGGTTATGTGTGGGTGCGCAGTTACGTATTGGCAACAGAAATCTTCCATTTCTTTTATTGTTTTAGGTTTACGTTCATGAAGGAAAGCAAGGAAAGACTCATTGACAGACGACATGACTTTGTCTCTAAGTATTAAGTCCATAAGTCCTTCATAAGTTTTTTTCCGTCTTAGATAGTTCAACCCATCGTGAGAAAGTAATGCGTATTCTTGCAATAAACTCGGAGAATTCAACTCCATTTTCAGGTAACATGTTTTTAAATTGTAGACGATAGCCGTCTTCGTTAAGCTGATATTTCTTTAACAAAGCGGCCCTGACAACCTCATAATTGTTCTTGTCAGGTTCATCCACCATATTTAATATACTTAGAGCTTTACCCATCAGTATCCCTGATAACTGATAAACATATTTTGCTTTGTCTATGTTATGAGCTGTACATGCTTGTTCAAATCTGTCCAGATAGAACATTATGTCATCACTGGAAGGACTAAATGTTGGTAACTTAATCTTAAAAGTATCATTATTAGCTTTCCCAGAAGATGAACCCTTGTTTGAATCATTACCATTACTCATGCTCGTCAATTTCAATTTTTCCAACTCTAAAGCTAAGACCTTTTCTTCATGTTCCATTTTTGCTTTCTCTTTCCTCTCATCAGACTCTCTCTGTAATCTTCTTTCCTCAGCCTGAGCCTCTTTTTGAAGTCTTTCATTTTCAGCTTCTTTTTCAAGTCTTTTATTTTCAGCCTCTTTTTCAAGTCTTTTATTCTCAGCTTCTAGCTGGAGTTTTCTTTCCTCAGCTTCTGATTCCCTTTTTTGTTTTTCCATTTCCATTTGGAATCTCTTTTCATCCACCTGCATCTGCAGTTTCTTTTGTTCAGCTTCCATCTGCAGTTTCTTTTGTTCAGCTTCCATTGCTTTATCATATCGAGCAGTTGCAAATTCTTCTAACTTATCACCAGTCTTCCCAAGCAATTTACCCTGCTCAATAAAGTGCTCAAATGTAGACATGATGAGTAATATATAAGTCCAAAACCTGAAATAATTAACTAATTTATTTCAAACCTAAGTGTAACAAGTCTTAATTAAGCACTTGTATATTCCCATCACATTTTATTATCCCAGTCTCTGTGGGAAACAAGTCTCCAATCAAAGAACTTGTATATGAAATATCAACAATCAATTCTTGATCATAAGTGCACTTCTCATTCAATAGTGCACGACACTATTCATCATTCATTTATCATCAGTGTAGTAGTAACAGTGCATTAGCATAGCCCATTAACTAATTACTATAACTGTAAACAATGACTATGTAAACACATGCAGAATGTAAACATTGAAAATGTAAACAATACAAACAATGTAAACAATAACAATGTAAACAATAACAAAGATCAGCAACAATACAAAAACGTTCGCAGAAATCAACTAAAAATAAAGCAGAAATTAATGAAATATCACAAAAAATGTGACGATATCTGCGATAGAATTAAACAAAATACATGACACCACAGTGTATAAACAAAAATGTTGTATGAAACTAAATTATAGACAAGAGTAGGCTAACAAATACAAACAAATCAAAACAAAACTAAAGAATGCGAAATAATAACGAAAACAATATTAAAACATGTCATCACAGCTAACATAAATAGCAACAGAAGTCGCTTAGCAAATTCCAGTATTGGAAATTTGCAAACCTTACAGAAAACGCTCACAATAGACGACCTCTATGACGTGGCATAATCTAACGGAGACACCACCCAACCGAGAACCCGCTGAAATATAAACATATAAATATACGAATAACATATAAACATATAACATATAGAATGAGATGATACACAGAAGACTCAGCAGAAGTATAAGGGCACAGTTTACATACAAACAGGCCACTTAACTTATAGGCTTCCAATCGTAGAACAGCAGAAAAAACGGATGTCAATCAACGTCCTAAAGAGCGAAGCTCCAACGATGATGGCACATCTGAACTGCTTCCACTGCTAACACGATGGTACAAGAGCTTCTGAAATACTGTGTGTTGAGTTGTTTCGGCACTTGACCTTCTAATCCAAAAGTAAGTTGATGGAAATCGGTACTTGGCCTTCTTCAGAAAACAACCCGTTTCAACCGGCACTTGACCTTCACAAAAACGACAGCACTGGAACCTTGACAGCAGCAACTTGCTTGACTTGCGTAAAAGATAACAGCAGTCCGAGTTATCCGGCAACATGTAACAACGCCGGGTACTGTCAAATTCTTGTTTCCGTCAAAAAGTTGAAATTTTGACTTTTACCGGGCAACGCCGAGTACTTTGAAAATTTTGAAGATGTTGACTGTATTGAAGAATGTTAATTTCTTGAAGGATGCTGATGAATTCTTGTTGAAAATGAAGTGGGTAAGGGACCCCGTGTTTGCTGGTACCAGAATCAAACCAGCTTATGGCCACCAAATGATGCGTGATGCCATATGATGATGGATGGTATCCGCATGTCTGGTTTTGTGTAGTGTGCAGATGTGTTCAGTCAAAACAATGTTCATACAAAAATAACAAGGCAATCCACATAGGACGTCAGTAAACTCACGACGTATAAAGTCAATGATTCTTGAAACAGCCGTTGACGTTTTTCTTCATTATTTATTGTGGACGCCACAGTGACAAAATGGTTACGCGAATATGTAGACACATCAAACAGTCATTATCACAGCAACATTCAATACAGCAATAGACGGTAGACAGCATTACAATGATGAGTCAGATGCATGTTATATTTCATAGTGCTGTAAATGTAGTCAGGTGGAAAACTCCATCCCTTTCTATAACAGCCAGGAGATAACCAGATGTATGAGATCAGTTCACTCTCCTTAGTTTGACTTCAGCAAGACAGACACGTCTGCCGAAGTATAAATAATGTCCTCAAAAATATCCTCTAGATAATAAAGGTTTTCCAAACCTAGTTCATTTAACAAAGTAGCAAGTAATGGTCCTTGGTACCTGCATCAACCGATGCAGTACAATGCAGCGACATGTGAGCTAGGAAAACATCTCGTGACGACGACTTTCGAAGACAGGCTATGAACCAGAAATCGTTCACGACCAAAAATCGATAGAGTTAATGAAAATGTTAATTTACCTTGCCTTCCGGAAATACACAGAAATATTATGCCTCCCGGCATGTGCAAATACACTAGAGGTATTATCTCGAATAAACGAAATATCCATAAGAGGACTCTCACATTCCTGACAGAACAAAAAAAATAGCGGAGATCCCCTCTTCAACGAGGCATCTCTTTCGCCATTCCAAATCGCTCACTCCACTAGTGGTGGGCGGAAACCGATCGACCAAGAAGCAAGACAAGTCATGCGCAGTCCAGCGCAAAATGACCACAGCTCAAACTTAACTGCATTCGATACCAACGCGAGAAGACAAATGCTTACCGAGAAAAGTGACTATAAATTTCAAGCAGTTGTTGCCCTTGCGTTATAAAATAGATATTGTAATAAAATGATGTTGCGAGAATTTATCACGCAACACCTATGTTATTTCAGTGAAGTCAATCATGGACAGATATGTAATTGAGTTTAAAGATTAATGATTAAGTATTTATTTTGAATAAAGCTAGTTGTTATCTGTTACTGACTAGATCTGTCTATCCTGTTACCAATTACCATTCTGAAGCCTCACTTTCCTTTTATCTGTGGTAAGGAAAGATATGGCCACATATATAAGTAAAGGACATTATGTCTTACATGTCCTATGATCTCATGTTATACAACCCTGCCAGCCAGACAGTGATTGAGGCCCTAACTGTGTGAAGAAACTTCAGGCACTCAGTTAAGTTGTCAATCCGGTGTGGGAGACCCTAATTTTGTCGGCTTCTCCTAACCCTGTTGCTGCATGAAACATTCGGCGTGATCATCAAAGTTAAGTTGCCTACTACAAGGCTGATGCAGATTATAGTGTCCACCACACTTCATATTATTATTAGAGTCTAGGGATGAAAAGTCTAATTGAGTGACTCCTTATTGAGTAAGACAGAATATAATCAGAACTTTAACCGAGTGATTAAAGAACAGAACAGTGCAAGCTTAAGTACAAGCAAGTGAGATTAACATTGTTCAAATAAATAAATTTGAATTCAAGACCTTTTGAAGAGACAGAAAAGAGACACAAATAATTTAGTTTAAATCTTTAGTTGAAATTTTCTGTAAATGGTTTTGTAAATTCATACTTCATCAACATCACACCATTTTATAATATACAGAAGATCACTATACATTTAATAAATTGTAAATTTATCACTAGAGTCTTGAGTAACTCATTTTAGTTGTGTTTTGAAGTTACTTTTCTTTGTTATTCCCATAGAAAATATAATATTATAATATAATATAATAGGATAGTGGTAGAGAGAAGGCGATTAAGTGACTGGTACTACACTTTACCATCTGGGCCAGTTAACCTTGTAGTCTCGCTATACACCAACAACTATACACAATTACTCATTTCTGAGAATGGGGTATTGCTTATAAGACCAGAAATCTTCTACCTCTGGTAAGTGTATCCTGATATCACCTGATACATCTTGTTTAGTATTTTCACCACCTAATCAAATATCTCGTCACTATATATATATATATATATATATATATATATATATATATATATATATATATATATATATATATATATATATAATAGTAATAAATCGGAAATAACTTAATTAAAGTAAGGAAATTAATTAACTGTAAAATGAAAGAGGTGCCTGTAAGATGGTGAACGATGATGTGTCGATGCGTTTTTTCAAACAAGTAGGTCATCCTTGAGGCCAGGTTACTAGCCAATCATTTGCTTTGAACATAGTGGTTCATTTTAATCTACTATGTTGTGACGACCTGCATTAACACCTTCGATTGTGACATTTGCCAGTTCATCTAAATTTTAGTGCGGGTATCTTCTCTTCTTCTTCTTTGATCCTTAGTCGCCGACTGTTAAAGCAGTCAGTGGCCATCACGACTGATGGCGTTTTGTAGGGCAGCAACAAACTGCTTCCACTTTGCTAGATCGGCGACTAAAGTGTGAGTAAGGTAAGGGATTGTCATGATTTGATTGAAATGTCTGTCACTTTTAGCCGAGTGGTCTGTCCTGTCCTGTTCACTATTTTGTCTACGCCCACTTTTCTGTCTTATAGCTCATAATAGCGCTATGTCTGGCATTGATCATGTCAATCTTACGTTGGACAGGCTAATCCCACCACTTTACACGTGGACAATGACATATAACTAAAGGTCCTTTTATTCTGCCTTTCTAGTATGTGACGGCTAGTTCTCCGCATTCTTGATTTACAGAGAATCGTGTAGCCGGGGAAGTAACTCTTTTCATCCTTCCGCCTGCATCTAGAAATCTCCAACTCAGGGCGCTCGCAAGACCACTAAGTGTTGCTTCAGATTACGTCTTTTTCCTGTATCTTAAGTCACCAGGGAAACATTTCCCTAGACCCGTATGTCTTTATGTCTTGTTAGATCTGTGCACGTGCAGAAGCCACGCTCAGCCACCTGCAGATTCTATCTTACTATTTAAGCTAGGCGTCCCTAACACTCGTTACCATTGTCTTCAGAGACAATTTTTTCTACCTTATTGTTATTGTTATTGCTAATCAGAATCGACGGCATTGCACTCCGGGCAAACCACGGGTGCTCAGTCTCCCGCAGCAAATGTCGAAGGGTATGAATGCTAATTGTTCCTGTTGCGCACTGGTTGTATACACGGTCCATCCCTGCTGGTCTTACGTTTGATGCCGAATTCCAGCAATCTTTGCCTTGATGATTGATCGATCGCAGTGTCTTTTTCTAATAGACGAACATGAATCGCCCTCAGTATTTCTTCCTTATCCATGACCAATGCACCATTTGCTACATTACAAAGTGGATCAGTGCTAATTGCCTATCTCAGTTGTATTGCGTTTAGGAAGATTCTGTCATTCCAGCCTTGTCTGTGTGTCCTGATGTGATTTATTGCTGTCAGGGGATTACTATTGTCCACATAATAGTTATTACCAGGCAGTCTACGTTATACTGCCAGGTTTCAGTTATAAGGCTGGGGAGTGGATTACGAACTACAGCCTATTTTTGAAAGTGTCTATTGCGCCAGCACATACGGGCTGTGGCCTTTGCCTTCCAGTCATTTTCGGCAACACTACCCGACCCATTAACATCCAGGTGATTATGAAGTATACCACTTTACATCGATTTCTGTTACATACGCGTAAACAGTAGCAGTTTCCTTCTGGATTATTTACCCACAGCACAGATTGCCGCCAGCTGCAGTTAATCATCATCTCGACACCTACGGGCGGTTGCCTTTGCCATCCAGTCAGTTTCGGCAACACTGTCCGACCCATTGATAACCGGTTACCGCTGGGTATACTGACATAACGACCGAGAGGAGTAGTCAGTTGCCAGTACTAGTCACCTGTTTTATAGTTGAAGTCTTCATTAATTAATATAAGAGGTGCCCCAGAGCGCCCACTGAATACTCGCTCGCCAGCAAAAGTTCTCGTCAATCGGATAGATTGGTATCACTGGGTGCAAGTATTTCTGCACTCGTTTTAATCTCCTCCACCTGCTAGTGTGGCCTCCAGACACAAGAAATTGTGTATTCATAGGATTTATTACCATACTGTTACAGAGAGAGCTTATCTCCATAGCCTGGAAATTTCAACATTGGTGAAACAGTGTAGTGGTGTTTTGGTCTAGCAGAGAAAGTAACTTACTTACCAGGATTATTAATATATGGAGTGGCCGTTTCCTCGTGCAACTGGGGGCCTAACCCCTTTAGTTAGTTTTTCTTGGGAGTGAGAAAGTGTACGGGTGTTGGTGGTTTGGAGTGAACCGTTTTGCCTGAGAGATTGAGTGAAGTTTTGTGTTATTTTTCTGTGGTTGTGATATTGGTACATTCACTATTATTTTGTTTTGGTTCGATGTTGTGGTTTCTTTAATAAATATACTTAAATGTACTACGCTGTCAGAATTCACTCTAATCTGTCACTTAATATTTGCTGTTGTAGTCCTTACTGTAGTAGATTATTTTATTTAGCATTGGAGGACGGACGAGGGTACAACATCTTAAACAGTCCGAGTATGGCTCGGAAGTAGACCCTAGATATTTGACTATATCTCTCTTCTCTCCAGAAGTCCTACCTTTCTCCATATTTTCATTAGTGACTTTAATTTTCTCTATTTCCACATTACTAATTCATATTCCGTCTAAACTCAGACATTCTCTATTTCTATACTCGCGACAGGGATAAAAGTAAGTTCTGTCGTGAGAAATTCTAATCCACATATATAAATTATCAGGTAAATGTAAAGCCTAACACATAAATTCAATAAAAGGAAAGAAGAATGGTAAAGAACAGTGCTGTCACAATGACTGTACTCGAAATCCCCCTTGTTTTCTCCTTCGTCTGCAAATTGTAACGTTTCACGTTGATAGTAAAAGCCTTCTGCAGCATACACGCGTTCCCCAACACAATAAAATGTGTACTCCATTTCTAAGAAAAACCTTGAGATACGCAAGATGACCTAGATTTAAAATTCCATTCATGTCATTTTATACCCTACGTTACCAAAAAACGAAAGACAGATGGACTGAAGATAGAAAGAAAGGGAGAGGCTGAAAGCCGGAACGCATGCAACACTAAACACGCGTCTCGCGATACACAATTACTACCATCACGCGTGTAAGGCCACAAGCACTAGCTTTTTTCAAATCGACAGAAAAAAAAAACACTACACACACGAGAGTTAGTTTTTAAAAACTCACAAAACGCTTATTAGGAAACACGACATTATACTGGTTTACGTTTGAAAACATTACAGTACCCAGACACCACATCGTATTCGAAGTAAACAGGAGGTAGAAGAAAATGCATATTTTGAACGCAGCCACTTATCTCCTTTAAATTTGTATATTTGGGTTCCTTAGGACTTGCTGACAAAGAATATGTTAAACGTTACGCAAATAGTCTAGGAATTACCAAATTATAGCCAAAAGAAATAGTGAGGGATGTCAGACAACACACAAATCAGAATCGCTCAGTGGCAGATTTTCACCCCACCATTGTACGGGAAATGGGTCTCCATGTTAAATCCGATTTGATTGGAGCGGAAGAAATGTAAGGCTAAACACGATTAGTCGGGCTATAAATACTATCTTTTGTTGTCAGGGGAAATGGGAGTAGGAGTACTTTTTTCAAACGATTGGGTAAACATGGCACGATTGTTTAGACCCGCGAATATAGTCAATCAGAGGCGTCAGGTCACCACCACATGTTCAAATAAACTTACTACAGAACCAGTGCGTTGAGCACCAGTGCATATTTTTCTAAATAAAAGCCTGGGACATCGGCAGATCGAAGTTGTGCTATATTCATTGCCATTCAACGTAACTGTGTATTATTCCATGAATTGTGGGACCGTGGTCCTAAAGCTATTGAGCAGCACCTGGTCTGAGCTTTGCTGAACCTAGAGGCTGACAGCATACTCCTGGGTCCAGATAGTGACCAGTGAGGTGTCTCCAGAACACAGGGAGGCTATCGAGCAGAGGAGTCTTTTCCTGCCGCCATCACGAAAGATAAGCCTATGTGGCCAGTGGAGCTCAACATTATGCCCCCTTCCCCCCCCCCCCCTCCTCAAAATCTGACTTTATAATAAACCAGAGGGAAAATACAGTGTTTAAATTGATAGGAACTGTGAACTTTTCCCCATACCATTTACAAGATAAACAAACACTTGAAGTCATGATGACAAATAACAACATAGCTTGAAAAAACAAAACCAGTATTACCTCATATTACTACTACACAACTGACACACATAAGATAATATTTATAAAATATGTCACTACAAGATTCATATTGATAAATCCTGAACATATAAATTGTAATTAAAATTGATTGTGATTCCTGATTCACTTTGTAGTTGAATCAGGACATATATATTAATGAAAGTGCTTAATACATATTGATATTTGAAAATTTACCAGTGACTCATTTAAGATAGTCTTATAGAATGGTACATGTGTGTGAGTGTCACAGTGTTGTCAAGTGTGGTGGAATAAATTAAATTGTTTATCTGTCTGTTGTTGTTGTGACTTACACTTCATCATATACATACCCTAGACATTTAACGTAGTCATCACAATATTCCAGAATAATTCTGACTGAGGCATAATGTGGTAGCAAGTAAGGTTATCTGTAAAACACTACACCTATTAGATACAGATACATTCACAGCTGATCTCAGTCAGTACACTAAGTCCCCTATAAAAATTTATAACATCCCACTTTACCACAAGTTCCTACAAGTTGTTTTGTCCTTCACTGTTTATTACGTCATGAAGACGTTGATTCAAATTGGAGTAATTGAGTATATACCATTATGCATTTGCTTTTGTAAGACTGGATTATACTGTGCGTGTTTTACAGCGTCTTTTTGATTTGCGCATAAATTCATCCTTGTTGCTCATCCCTCATCCAGTTATGCAAGTATATTTTGGGGGGGGGTGTTTGGGGGGGGGGGGGGGGGGGGGGGGGGGGGGGGGGGGGGGGGGGGGGGGGGGGGGGGGGGGGAAAGGAGGGTTATGGCTTTACAGTAACTTCCCTAATTTTACACTTAGAAGAAATTAGCTAGTCAGTAACATTACATATTCATCTACATGTCTACTAATGCACCCATAGATACAATCATTTTATCATTCAAACACATCAGTAAAAAAATGCAGTAAATATATTCGTAAAAGTCAGGCGCTTACAGTTATGTTGAATGCACATTTTCAAATGCCAAGACTAATTAAAATCGTACAGCAATACACACCTGACACGAAACGTCTTTGCTCGACAATAATTCCAAAGTAACAGTAGGCAGCTTCATGAAGACAACTTCAGATGGTATTCAAATGAATTTGCTATCTGATTATTGTAGTGGAAGCCCGTTATACTGTCTGCATACCCGCGCTCACTTTCCCGCCGCCGATGATATAACTGTGATCGCAAAAGCTGGTCTGAAGTTTGGTCTATGTCGCGAAGGTTCACAGCATCTCGTGAGAGCTGAAGCGGGAGCCACTCCACTCGTGAGTAATAACACATCACCGTTTGATCACGTGGTTGTTGCTAGGATGTATCTGGAGATTGGTGGGTGACATAAGAAAAACTAAGCAACCGAAAGTTAAGGAGAAAAAAAAAACTGAAAGATTGGATTGTATGAAACTATCATACATATGTACTTATTCTCCCTCCCGTCTCTGTTTTTGACGCTCACCCTCTGTCCCTTGCTCTCAAACTTCTAATACATTCATAACTTTTCTCGTAAAATTTACAATAACAGTTGATCAAGCTTGTCACATTTCAGAAACATAACCAGATTCTTGTTTAGTTAGTCGAAATGTCCCACTCATTCCCTGTCTTGGTTCAAGTTTTCTTATACCCAATAAAATATTTGGTTCAAGATATTTTTATTTTATTTTATTTTATTTTATTTTAGGGGGGGGGGGGGGGGAGGGGGGGGGGGGGGATTAAAAACAAAAATGTTCCTAGTAATCCAGTTTGGTTCTACAGGTCACTGGGTCGTACATTCATCACATTTTTTTCAACCTGGAACTATATTACTCCTAGTTATCATTTTGTCTATAACCGAGTAACCGCGAACCTTCACAATATGTTGAAACCAGACTTGAGCATCAACATTTCAGTTCAAAACTATAAGCATCAGAAAATATCTTGATGATTATTATTATACTGCCCTTCTTTTGCTTACAAACGTCTCTGACAATTTGTGTTTTGTGTTGTTTCTTTGAGTCTGTTGTAATGATTGACATTTTTGAACACCACGTTTGACTTGTGTTATGTTTACTTTGTAAAGTAAACATAATGTATGCTGGATTTGTTTGTTTATTTCAGACAAGATCAAGTGCCGTCAAGTCATGAAAGTGCACCTGCAATGTATGTCTAACAACTATCGTTCTTTAATAGCTCGCTATCTCAAACTTCATTCTGTCATTATGGTTGTTTATGCACTCTTTTCAACAATTTTCTGCATTCTGCATTAATCACGCGCTGGTTGGGTTATCTTCTGTCTTTTGCAATGAATATACGCTCTGATAAACTATTTTCTGTATCGCGCCTTGGTGGTACACAGTTAGACTATTTTGTCCTTTGCCATGATGGTACGCAATGGCGTCAGTTTTCCTTTACATTTTACTTTTATGTGTCCCAACAAATTGTATTGTTTCTATAAAAATCTAAAGTATGGTATGTGACTCATTTTCATCTCTTTCAATGACTATCGTTTTAGTCATAATCTTTCGAGGACTCCTATTTCCCAGAAATGTGCCACAGTCACCTATATATCCACATTTTAAGAGAATCAATTCGTCTTTTGAAGTGGTCATCCAACGTCAATCTTGTTTATTTATTTGTAGTCTGCAAATACCACAGCTCGGAACCTTAGAGGGTAGTTGTCTCGATGAAGCAACATTAAATAGTCGAATGTTGTTTATTTTCATGAAGCTGTTTATTGATTTATTCCCGAGAAACCAATTAAATTTCATCCAAAGTAAACAGTGTATTTGAGATTGGATTGGCTTTTTCAAAAACGTGATTTTGCTAACTCTTTTACTACACTGGCTCTTTGATTGTGTTAGTTTTCATGTTTCTTGATTATGTCAATTCTTTCGGAAAACCATGTTAATCTTGTTAGCTCTTGGGGTGTGTTAGCAATTTATCGTGTAAGCTTTGATAAAATTAGTTCTTGCATTCCCTATCATTCTATTAGTTTGATTTTCTTTATCATGTTAGCTGTTTGAGTGTTCTAGCGTTTGTGTTAGCTCATTATGATAGCTGTTGATTGTATTAGTTCTTTGTTTACGTTTACTTGCTGATTATGTTTGTATTTATTTTCCTTGCCTGTTTATTCGAATGTACAGGTTCTTTGACAGGGCTCTATTTTTGACTGTGCTATATCTTTGATTGTGTAACTTCTTTGATAATGCTAGTTACTGGTATTAGTATTTTGATAATGTTAGCTTTTTAAATGTGTTTGCTGTCTGCTTCTGATAGTACTTTTGTTTTTGTCTTAAAATACGTTAGTTCTTTCGATGTAGTTCCTTTAAGGAATAGAGCAGCAGCTAGACTTCCTCGCCTGTATATCTTCCTTGCCCGTTTGTCATCGGCACCTATTTTACTTATTCGCTTTTCTGACATCTTCGCCTGTTTGCCTTTATCATTGTCACGAATTGCCTCCCCTGCTTTGCAGTAGTGGTCCAACAGTGACCAAAACTCAAGAGTATCTAAAACAGGTCGTCAAAGGTGCCTACCTTCACACAAAATTACTTTTGGCAGATTTCTGAAGTCAAGAACAATGCGGCATTGGCAGGGCATTTGTTAACTTATATTGATCCGTCGCCTTTTGTGAATAATTAAGCAATGGTTTTAGCCCGTTCAAGCGCCCAGCTGGTGTCAATCCAACGAAATTCCTTTTTATAAGTATTAGCTCTGTAAATGTAAATATCTGTCTAAATGTAGATATATTAAAGAGTCTTGCTCGTACGTTTGCTTTCATACTTATAATAACTGAATAAACAATTACTGTTATGATTTAAAATAACATGTAACAAATATAATAATCAACTGGCATAAGTGAGTCTTGCAGCCGCGGTTTCGTCAATTCTTTTGTGATGATGACACTTCCCAGTCTGCTAGCTTCGTTCCTCGAACGGTCTGATAGCTTAGTTCCACGAACGTTAGACAAAAATAAAAACAAATGCCTCTGCTAAGTACAATTGTGGGCTGCAAATCAACGGGCGCATTGTCTCACTGTCCACCCACCAATGTTAGTTCTCTGAATAATTAAATCCTATGTTGAGTATACACAGCGTAACTCAGGGAAGTTGATTAGAAATCACCAATATTCTTCTGGGTGTTAAACTGGGAAAATATGTGCTTGAACAGCGCGAAATCAATGATTTGCTTGAATTACAATTAACAAGGTATATATCTATTAAAATGAAACTTGAGGCACATGTGATGTAATCATCACTCATCACTGCTCCAGTCGGAGTCTGGGGTCACTGCTGCATTCGTGTTTCTGAGCGAATTAGCATTAAACGAACACCAGCGCTTGCTGTAGTGGTTTATGAATATACTATTTTCATATGTTAAGGTTGCCAGCCTCATATATAATCACTTAGCAAGAAAACATGTCAAATTCACATTTGTACAATAAATGTTTACACTTACCCCAAAATGTGGGAACACAATCTCATCGCATAATTTAGAATGGACGTAGCACTTTATTAGATGCTTCGCATCACTAGGCCAGGAAATTTTTATAATTCCTCTTATGACTGATGAATCTGATTCCTTAGGTATCCAGACTTCGTATTAGAATGCGGGTTTACTTTTAAGTTTCAGAGTTGCCCAAATACTGTCTTGGTCCCTTAAGTGTCCAGTATTTGTATTTAAATATGCGGGTTTACTTTTAAGTTTTAAAGTTGCCCAAATACTTCCGATCTGTCACTTATAATTTTGGAATCATTAGTCCTATGTTTATCTGGCCCTGGGAGCTGCTAATTTGACGTTGCGATGCAGTCTGATTTGTGACTCCGATTTTGCTAGATTATATTTCTCATTCTAAGTTCAAATCCCATATCGTACTTCCGACGAATTTTCCAATGAAAGTCAAAGTCTATTCCGGCTTCTCACATCAATCCAATCGACACCTCTGAACTATGTGGGTCGTAGTGTTTAATTTAACCTCCACCGCGTGTTTTAAAATATTACATTTTAAAATTCCATCTCTTGACCTCTTTCTAATAATGCTGTAATACTTCCACCAGCTCAAAAGCAAATGTATAAACTTATGTGATGCCCAGATACTACCTTCCAATATTGTCCCCCTAGACAGGGTATCTGTAACAATTACACAGGGATGGCCCGGTGGAAGATATTATCACCTGTGTTTTTGTGCCTCCACCAGACGGTTCTCTCAGACAGAAAATATGGCATTCTATTCATCACTCGTACGAGACTATATTGTGTCAATAAAGAGTGTCTCTAACAAAGGTGGCTAGGCGACTCAAGAGATAAACGTATCACCCGCTTACCGGTGTAATTAACCTGGTATTGTTACGATTCACCTGGCGGAACATAAACAAGTCTGGGGTACGGTCACAGCAAAAAAGAATGTAAGGGCAATACATAAGCCAAATGATAGGACGATGAGTGAGAAAAATGATGAAATGGAATGATACTGCCGGAGAGAACGACAGTTATGAAAAATGCTCCCAAATAATAAGTGATGAAGGAGAGAGAGGGGGGCACAAAAGTACATGAAAAAACCCGTTTTGTCACAATCATCTATTTGTGTTCCTCACTTTCCTGATATCCTTGCCAGTTTGTCGTCCGCGCTTATTTGACTTCCTCAGTTTTCTGACTTCCTCACCTGTTTATCTTCATCACCTATTTGACTTCCACATTTGCTTGTCTTCTCCACCTGATTGTCTTCCTCATTTATTTGTTTTTCTTGCCTGTTTGTCTTCCTCTCCTATTTGACTACTTTACCTGTTTGTCTTCCTCTCCCAATTCACTACCTTTCCTGTTTGTCTTCCTCCCCTATTTGACTACCATTCCTGTTTTTCTTCCTCTCCTATGTGACTACCTTGTCTGTCACTCGTTGGACTTCTCCTGTTTGATTTCATCATCTGCTGTTAATTCTTAATGTGATCTCAATGTCCATGATCGCATTCTAGCGAATTGTAGCATTTCTTCTATGGTGCTTTTTTCCACTCTATAACTTTATGTTAAGTATGTACTGTACCAGAAACTTCAATTCCTGTTAATTTTTCCTTCTAAGCACACGTCTATATCCTTTATGTCCACCACAGGCTCATTCTTACAATCATAGTAGGCCTAAATATTACTGATTTGTTTAGATATTAAAACAGGCAGACAGACAAGCAGATGGACAGACAGACAAATAGACAGATAGATATATAGACAGACAGACAGATAGATAGATATATTGATAAACAGACAGACAGACAGACAGATAGATAGATAGATAGATAGATAGATAGATAGATAGATAGATAGATAGATAGATAGATAGATAGATAGATAGATAGATAGATAGGTAGGTAGGTAGGTAGATAGATAGATAGATAGATAGATAGATAGATAGATAGATAGATAGATAGATAGATAGATAGATAGATAGATAGATAGATAGATAAATAGATACATAGATAGATAGATAGATAGATAGATAGATAGATAGATAGATAGATAGATAGATAGATAGATAGATAGATAGATAGATAGATAGATAGATAGATAGATAGATAGATAGATAAAAATGCGAGAAGCTAAATATATATGAAGCGAAAAGAACAAAAAGCTGATTATTTGTGGTATCAGAAGTCAGTTTAAGAGTTTGATGTAATGACAGTGCAAAAGATGCTTCCTTGGGGACAAACATAGAGCATTTAACAGCAGTCTTTCAACGTTCGGGTCTGAAACATGTTTTTCTGGAACAGGGTGTATCATTAATGTTAGATAATAAAGTAAGCAGTTAATAAGAAACGCAACATGTACATTTATCATTTGATCTTTTCTCTTTGTTCCGTGAATCAACAGATTATGAGAGGTTTTGATAACAGGAGAAGAATACTAGTTGATGTAACGACGTAATATATATTTTTCATAATGGTTGTGGCGTAAACGTCCTACCCTCTCGTAGTGGTCCACGCACTGTAGTCAGTCAGAGATTCCGTGGAAGGACAGTTTTAGAAAAGGATGTGAACTTTTACTCTTGGCAGTGCCCTTGTTCTTGACAGTTCCCTCAACCCCAACAGTTTCAGTAGGTCATACACTGTGGCAGCACGAGACCTCTTGCACCCACCTCAACAGCCATAATCCTTGCAGTGAACCCATCGTTTCTCAAGTCTGTGGCCAGATCATTATACTTGGCCACTTTGAACGAGTGCTGCTCGTCCCATCTGGATTAAAATGGCACGGTCAGCTCAATCACAATAACCTGGTGCGATAATGAGTAATGCAGAACTATATCTGGCCGTCTTCGAGTTCCTGCTCTCACAAAGAATGTATTTGTGGTACTCGGTCTGACTTTGCTGTTCGCCTTCACCCTTGGCAGGTCTAATGTAGCAGCCAGCTAATTCAGTACTTTGTTGTGGCGACAGGTGTATCGCCCTTGCCGTAATGATACCTTGCACGCTGAAAGCACGTGTTCACATGTCTACCTCTCATGGCACAGGGGGCACTGACCATCATCAGACTTTCCCCATCCCACAAGATTTGTGGACGATAGCAGGAGGTTATACATTGATCTGAAAATGAAGCTGGGCCTAAGAGGTACCATGTGCCATATTTCATTCCATGTCACGGACCTTTGCAGAGCTCCTTCCCATGCAGTCCATTGGCCTTATCATTCTCAGCTCCTGGTATCTCCTGAATTACCGTGTGTCTGCGTTCCCTGTTTGATGCCTTGGATTTTCATGCCTCTCTGAGTAGAGAATGTCTTACAACAGGCACATAGACATTCAAGCCGTTGGTCAGAACTTAGTCCATGTAACTGGTCTGGTCGATTCCAGTAAGTCACCTCTGCATTCATCATCCCCCCTCCCCCCTTTTCGGTGAATCCTGGGGGGCATCTATCATTTGTGGGTCCTATCGTGATTATTTACAGCTTACATGGTGCCAACCCGAACAGCCTGCAAGATAAATATCAATGTGTATGTGAAATGAGTTCGGAAGGGTTCACACATGAACCAGACCACCGCAATAAAGCGAATTTTGCAATAAAGCGGGTCACACCCATTTTTTTGGCTTCCCTGTGCAAATAAAAGCCTAAAATCGCGTTTACACTTGTCTATTAAGTGCACAAAAGCGCTAGGTCTTTAAAAAAACAATGTACTGTAAAATTAAAAATACTTCATTGCTAAAAAGAATGCTAATCTTCATCATCTGAGCCTTCAGCGAATCGTAACTTTTTTGCTTGTGGAAAGCCAAAATCTATTGGAAGAAGAAGACACGTTCTAATAAATAAAATGAATAATTTTTTAAAAAGCGCAATATCTGCGAAGCGCAATATAGTGAAGCACAATAAAGGGAGGTATACCTGTGTGTGTGTGTGTGTGTGTATATATATATATATATATATATATATATATATATGTATATATATATATATATATATATATATATATATATATATATATATATATATATATATATATATATATATATATATATATATATATATATATATATATATATATATATATATATATATATATATGTATATATATATATATATATATACACAGGAGGAACGAATCTGGTAATAAAACAACAGATAGACAACAGATGACATTTTAAGATAACATGTTAATTTTGCAAGCATGACCTTTCACAATTACACAATTAATGGGCAGTCCAGCCTATAAAGACGCAATCATTTCTGTTGTTCCCCTTTTATACAGTATAGGTCAGACTACACAAGACATTCCGGTGTTATGTCGTGCGGGTCGCACTAATGACCCGTTATCGAAGCATAATTATTTTTGGTGATGCCTAGATGGCAGGGAGGATAGTGTGATTCGCTTGCATAGCTAGGCGGGGTTGTCGCACGGAAAGTGCTGGGTTCGAGTCCTGGGTTAGCAAATCACGTCTGTTGTTTTTCTGTTGTCTAGTGTTCTACTTCTTTATTTCTTACGAGTGCCTGAAAAATATACCTTTATGTTTGTAATATTTATTTACTGTTTACAGGCCTCTGCCATCAATGGTACCTATACCTTGTAGCGGTATGGCAGCTTGTGTACCCTGACAATCCCCAGAGCTATGCCAGTGGGAGATTTACTCCTGGTAGGTTCAACCAAGCTGGACTGGTCTGCGTGGGTAGGGGTCAGACAAAAGCTGGTACTCTGGTCCTCCAGGTTGGGGGGTTTAGCACAGGGCCGACACCCCTGGCTATGTAAAAAATCGCACATGTTACGGAAACAACAATAACTGGAAAACGTTTGCTGCGGGACGGACATCCGGAGTCTCAGGCTCATATGACTAACAGTGGTGAAAGCCCAAAGGAAGCCACTGGCATGAAAACGGATGCCGCGACCGCAAAACACGAAACCAGAATTGGTTTTTGGAACGTCATAACTATGAATGAGGCAGGAAAGCTGAGACAAATCACAGCAGAGATGAGGAACTATAAGATACATATCCTGGGAATAAGCGAGAGCAGATGGACAGGTAAGGGGAGAATAAAAACAGCTACAGGGGAAACAGTACTTTATTCTGGCAGAGAGGATGGTCAGCACAACGAAGGTGTAGCCATTATCCTGAAGAAAGGAATGGAAAGGTCTTTACTGGAATGGAAACCCATCAACAACAGACTGATAAGAGCAAGACTGAGAGGGAGGTTCACCAACACCACAATTATACAATGCTATGCACCAACAAACGACAGCGATGAAGAGATCAAGAACGAGTTCTATCAACAGGTACAAAAAGAAATGGAAACTACACCCAGGTACGATTTCATTATAGTAATGGGAGACCTAAATTTCGAAAGTGGGAGCACACAATAATTATAACGAAATAGTAATGGGGAAATGCGGCAGTGGAACAGCAAATGAGAATGGGGACAAATTAATAAGCTTCTGCAGTATTAACAACCTGGTCATTGGAGGAACACTTTTTCCACACAAGGAAGTGCACAAGTTAACATGGGAATAACCAAATGGACGAGACAGAAACCAGATAGATCACATAATGATCAATGGCAGATGGAGACATGCACTACATGACGTGAAAGTAGCAAGACTGAAGGTGAAACTCAGAGCTGCTGGACCAGTTGCAGTCAAACAGAAAAGATACAACATCACGAAACTGAAGGATCCCCTCACCAGAAAAGCTTTCGTGGTCGACGTAAAGAGAAGATATGAGATTATCAAAAGCCAGGAAAGAACAGAGACCGATGATGTTGACCAGAGATTCAACACCATCTCAACAATATACAAGGAAAGCAGCAAGTCATGCTTGGGATTCCAGGAAAGAATGAGCCAAGACTGGATAACACCAGATACGCTAAACACCCTAGCGAAGAGAAAAGAAATGAAAAGAAAGAAAACAGAAGCTAAGTCTCCCAGGTTAAAGGCAATATATAGTAAACAGTACAGTCAGCTGGACAAGGAAGTTAAACGTTAAACCCGTGCTAACAAAAGGACATTTCTGGATGACCTTGCAAGACAGGCAGAAGAGGCAGCACTGAGAAATGAACAAAGCACAGTATACAAAATAACTAAAATCATCAGTGGAAAACGAGGTGCAAACATTATTACATTAGTAAGAGATAAGCCTTGGGTTCCTGAGGGTAAGAGGAAAAAAGGAAGACCAAAAGAAACACTCAGAAGAACAATAATAAGAGAAGGAAGAACGTTGGGATTAAACAATGTGCAAGAGCTAAGAGGAGTGGCGTCACAACGTACAACCTGGAGAGCACTGGTTTCTGCCTTATGTGCCGTGTTTGGTGCTTAAAGAATTTATTATTTTTATTATTAAGAGATAAGCACGGAAATCTCATCACGACAGCAGAGGGACAGGAAACAAGATGGACAGAGCATTTCAGAGAAACTCTGAATAAGGAACCACCAGAGACACAATTGAATGTTACTGAGGCTAAAAATGATCTAGATAATAATACAGACATCCCACGAAAAGAAGAAATCATCACAGCAATCAAAGGGTTAAAGAATGGAAAAACTCCTGGTCATGATAACTTAAATGCAGAGCTATTTAAGACAGACCCTGAGCTAGCAGCAGAACTATTAGAACCACTATTTGCACAAGTCTGGAAAACAGGGACAACACCAACAGAGTGGAGAAAAGGAATAATTGTCAAATTGCCCAAGAAGGGAGATCTTGCAGACTGCAATAATTGGAGAGGAATAACTCTTCTCTCAGTTCCCAGCAAAATACTTCTTCTTCTTCGATCCTTAAACACCGACCGTTAAAGCAGTCAGTGGCCATCACGCCTAGTGGCGTCTTGTAGTGCAACAACAAATTGATTCCACTTTGCACGGTCGGTGGCCATCCTTCGTACAGTGCCCCAGCTCTGGTTCATTCTTTGCATCTCAGCCTCCACAGTCCTCCGCCAAGTTGTTTTTGGTCGGCCTCTCTTTCGCTTTCCTTCAGGGGTCCAAAACATAGCTGTTCTTGTGATGACATCGGGGTCTCTTCTGAGGACATGACCAACCCAGCTCCAGCGTCTGCCAGCAATGATGGTGTGCATGTCCTCTTGCTTGCTACGAGTAAGCAGATCTTGGTTGGTGATGGTATTCGGCCAAAAGATGCGGTGAATTTTTCTTAGGCATGTTGCGTGAAAAGAGGACACTTTTGACATTTCCTTCTCTGTGACTCTCCAGCATTTCGCACCATAGAGAAGCACAGAAAGCACGCAACTCTGGTATAATCTTAATTTTGTCCTTGTGCTGTACTGAGAGGACTTCCAGATGTTGTTTAGACTAAAAAAGGATGTTCTTGCTTTGTTCATTCTGTTGTTGATCTCTTTGCTTGCTCCGCCCTTCTGGTGTTACTATGCATCCTAGGTATGTGAAGGCATCTGTCTGTTCCAGTTGCTGATTCCTTACTGATATGGGCTCAGGGTTTCTCACATTGAGCGTCATGACCTCAGACTTCTTTAAATTGATGTTCAAGCCCACCTGCTGGCTAATTTTATTAAGTCTATCCGTTTTTTCCTGGATGTGTTGATGTGAATGTGCCAGCAGTGCAATGTCATCTGCATATTCCAGATCTTCCAATGTAGAAAATGTAGTCCATCTTATTCCTCTTGGACTGCCCTCTGTTGTCTGGCGCATCACCCAGTCTATGACTGTTAAAAATAGAGTGGTTGATAAGGGGCATCCCTGTCGTACTCCTGTCTTCACCTCAAAGGTTAGGTTGCTCTGCCCAACACTACACGTAAAGTTGGCATAGAGGCTTTTTATGATTGACACTATGCAGCTTGGAATTCCATAAGCCCTCAGTATTTTCCATAAACTGTCCCTATTTATGCTGTCAAAAGCCTTTTCAAAATCAACAAAATTTATGTAAAGCTGTCTTTGCCATTCTGAGCACTGCTCTATAATGTTCCTGAGAGTGAATATATGGTCTACACATCTTCTGTTCTTTCTAAATCCTGCTTGTTCTTTCCTCAGTTTGTAGTCTACTGCCTTTGAAATTCTCTGTATAATTATCCTGCCTAGTATTTTACTGGGAACTGAGAGAAGAGTGATTCCTCTCCAATTATTGCAGTCTGCAAGATCTCCCTTCTTGGGCAATTTGACAATTATTCCTTTCTTCCACTCTGATGGTGTTGTCCCCGTTTTCCACACTTGTGCAAATAGTGGTTCTAATAGTTCTGCTGCTAGCTCAGGGTCTGTCTTAAATAGCTCTGCATTTAAGTTATCATGGCCCGGAGCTTTACCATTCTTTAACCCTTTGATTGCTGTGATGATTTCTTCTTTTCGTGGAATGTCTGTATTTACATCTAGATCGTTTTCAGCCTCAGGAACATTCAATTGTGTCTCTGGTATTTCCTTGTTCAGCGTTTCTCTGAAGTGCTCTGCCCATCTTGTTTCCTGTCCCTCTGCTGTCTTGATGAGATTTCCTTGCTTATCTCTTACTAATGTAATATTGTTCGCACCTTGTTTTCCGCTGATGAATTTAGTTATTTTGTATACTGTGCTTTGTTCATTTCTCAGTGCTGCCTCTTCTGCCTGTTTTGCAAGATCGTCTAGGAAATTCCTTTTGTTGGCTCGGGTTTGGCGTTTAACTTCCCTGTCCAGCTGGCTGTACTGTTCGCTATACAGTTGCTTTAACCTGGGGGACTTCGCTTCTGTTTTCTTTCTTTTCATTTCCTTTCTCATCTTTATGGTGTTTAGTGTTTCTGGTGTTATCCAGTCTTGCTTCTTCCTTTCCTGGAATCCTAAGCATGATTTGCTACTTTTTCTTATATATTGTTGAAATGGTGTTGAAATTCTGGTCTATATCATCAGTCAATGTCTTTTCCTGGCTTTTGGCAAATTGATATCGTTTCTTAATGTCGGCCGCAAAAGCTTTTCTGGTAAGGGGGTCCTTCAATTTGCTGATGTCAAACCTTTTCTGTGTAGTTACAGTTGGTCCAGCCCTTCTTAGTTTCACTTTCAGTTTTGCTACCACTAAATGGTGATCACTTCCCACATCTGCACCTCTTCTTACCCTCACATCTTGTAATGCATGTCTCCATCTGCCGTTAACCATGATGTGTTCTATCTGGTTTCTGTCCCGACCATTTGGTGATTCCCATGTTAACTTGTGAATTTCCTTATGTGGGAAAAGTGTTCCTCCAATGACCAGGTTGTTAATGCTACAGAAACTTATTAGCTTATCCCCATTTTCGTTTGCTGTTCCGCTGCCGCATTTCCCCATTGTTCTTTCATTATATGTATTGTGTGTACCAACTTTCGCATTGAGGTCTCCCATTACTATAACAAGATCATATCTAGGTGTGTCTTCCATTTCTTTCTGCAGTTGTTGATAGAATTCATCCTTGACCTCCTCATCGCTATCATTCGTTGGTGCGTAGCATTGTATTATAGTAGTGTTGGTAAATCTCCCTCTTAATCTTAATCGTATCAGTCTGTTGTTGATGGGTTTCCATTCCAGTAATGTCCTTTTTATCCCTTTCTGTAGAATAATGGCTACGCCTTCACTGTGCTGTCCATCCTCTCTTCCAGAGTAAAGTACTGTTTCTCCTGTTGCTGTTTTAACTTTTCCTGCCCCTGTCCATCTGCTCTCACTTATCCCCAGGATGTGTAACCTATAGTTTCTCATTTCTGCAGTGACCTGTCTTAGTTTACCTGTCTCGTACATTGTCCTGACATTCCAAAATCCTATTCTTGTATCCTGTTTTGCGGTCAGGACATCCGTTTTCATGTCAGTGGCTTCCTTTCGGCTTTCACCACTGACAGTCATACGAGCCACAGACTCCGAATGTCCATCCCGCAGCAAAGTTTGTTCATTTGATGTTGTTTCCGTAACTTCATTATTTTTTTTACATAGACAGGGGTGTCAGCCCTATGCTAAAACCCCCAACCTGGAGGACCAGGGTACCAGCTTTTGTCTGACCCCTACCCACACAGACCAGTCCAGCTTGGTTGAACCTACCAGGAGTAAAACTCCCACTGGCATAGCTCTGGGGATTGTCAGGGTACGCAAGCTGCCATACCGCTACAAGGTATAGGTACCATTGATGGCAGAGCAAAATACTAGGCAGGATAATTATACAGAGAATCTCAAAAGCAGTAGACCACAAACTGAGGAAAGAACAAGCAGGATTTAGAAAGAACAGAAGATGTGTAGATCATATATTTACCCTCAGGAACATTATAGAGCAGTGCTCAGAATGGCAAACACAGCTGTACATTAATTTCGTTGATTTTGAAAAGGCTTTTGACAGTATACATAGTGACAGTTTATGGAAAATACTGAGGGCTTATGGAATTCCAAGCTGCATAGTGTCAATCATAAAAAGCCTTTATGCCAACTTTACGTGTAGCATTGGGCAGAGCAGCCTAATCTTTGAAGTGAAGACAGGAGTACGACAGGGAAGCCCCTTATCAACCACTCTATTTTTAACAGTCATAGACTGGGTGATGCGCCAGACAACAGAGGGCAATCCAAGAGGAATAAGATGGACTACATTTTCTACATTGGAAGATCTGGAATATGCAGATGACATTGCACTGCTAGCACATTCACATCAACACATCTAGGGAACGACGATAGACTTAATAAGTATAGCCAGCAGGTGGGCTTGAACATCAACCTTAAGAAGACAGAGGTCATGACGCTCAATGTGAGCAGCCCTGAGCCTATATCAGTAAGGAATCAGCAACTGGAACAGACAGATGCCTTCACATACCTAGGATGCATAGTAACACCAGAAGGGCGGAGCAAGCAAAGAGATCAACAACAGAATGAACAAAGCAAGAACATCCTTTTTTAGTCTAAACAACATCTGGAAGTCCTCTCAGTACAGCACAAGGACAAAATTAGGATTATATCAGAGCTGTGTGCTGTCTGTGCTTCTCTATGGCACGGAGAGCTGGAGGGTTACAGAGAAGGAAATGTCGAAATTGTCCTCTTTTCACACAACAAGCCTAAGAAAAATTATCCGAATCTTTTGGCCGAATACCATCACCAACCAAGATCTGCTTACTCGGAGCAAGCAAGAGGACATGCACAACATCATAGCTGGCAGACGCTGGAGCTGGGTTGGCCATGTCCTCAGAATAGACCCCGATGCCATCACAAGAACAGCTATGCTATGGACCCCTGAAGGAAAACGAAAGAGGCCGACCAAAAACAACTTGCCGGAGGACTGTGGAGGCTAAGATGCAAAGAATGAACCAGAGTTGGGGCACTGTACGAAAGATGGCCGCCGACCGAGCAAAGTGGAATCAATTTGTTGTTGCCCTACAAGACGCCACCAGGCGTAATGGCCACTGACTGCTTTGACGGTCGGTGGCTAAGGATCAAAGAAGAAGATGAGTTTACAGGCGTCGGGTTTCCCTTCCTTATGTGTTATAAAGGGGTCCTTATAACCGTAGCACAACAGGATATGCGATCGTGATATGTTACTTTTAACTTAAGATATATAACACAATATGTATAATGAAATCTATATTCTATTACACATACGAATAGTACAATAATGTCCCTTTATTTTACTGATGTATAATGAATAAGTCATTATATCATAATAGCAGCAATGGGACTTCATTGAACTTTCACTTCTTAAAGTAGGCTTCAAGATTTGGTTGTAATTTCTTAATAGTGTGGTGAGGTTCGTCTATGATATCTTGAAGGGGTCACCTTCGTTGCTAACAAATTCGAGGTTTTCATTGCAAAAGCTTTTATCCTGCCAATAGTTTTTATAATTCTTGGACGCAGGAAAGGCTTCCAACCATGTCAAGAACTGCAGTGCTACATCCAAGCTAATGCCTATTCTCTGCACCGTAGGCGTACTAAAAGTACTTAAAGTGGCAAACATGACGGAATAAAAACAGTGGAGAAAATTGTCAAGAGAACACATGATCGAGACAGAGGTTGAACTAAGAGAGAATTAGACTACGCTATCTGAGAAGAGAGCCTTGATTGGCTCTAAGCGGCCGAGCACTTATGTATGAAATGCTCTGATGAGCTAAATGAATGTCAGCTGTAATGGTCGCTATATGGACGTTCCGAGTGTCATGACTTGTGTTTGCACTCGTAGACGCGTGAATATTTGTTGTTTAAAAAAAAAAAAAAAATTCATGTTAAAAATCGAATGCCAATTTGCAAGATCACCCATAACGAAATAGCGCTAAAGGGGAAAGTGAACACTCAGCCACGTAAAAAAAAAAGAAATTAAAATTAACTCATTCTAACCTAGGCATTTTTTCTGTTTTACCCAGGACACAATATACAGACATTTTTTTTCAACATGTGATGCTTTAAAAACAGGCAGTAGACACATATAGATGTATGTATTATGCATCAAACTTTAGGAAATTGGCTGCAGAATGTTGTGAAATAATGTTGAGTTCTTATTTGATGTTAAAATTCTTTGTTATATCTTGTGAAGTGTAGAAACAATAAAAGAATCAAAATAAAAAAATGAATAAAAATTATGCACATACACATAAATATTTCAGCTGTGCTTAACCCTTTGGTACTAAAGCACCAGGAATTGAAATGTAAATCCAGTTGACAACTAATTCAAGAAGTTTGATAAAAAAAAAAAAAAAAAAATTAAAGTTGTAATTTATATACATTTTGTGTGTGTGTGAAGTCACATATTGCTAAACTGGAATCTCGCTTACACATTCCTGTCCCAAGCAAATTAATTAATTTATTACTTAAAAATGTCACGTTTGTTCAACGTCCTTATCGGAATCAAAAATAGGTTATTATCGCTACCGATATCGCTAAAAGTCATTTAGAAATTATATGTTGAGGTTAATTCGTAAAATGTTTATGAGTGTTATGTGTGACAACACTACAAATAACCTTTGGACGTCATTAATTGATAAAAGTATGCAAAAACTAAGTACCAATATAATTATTTCGCTACAAGTTCAAAATACGATGTCCACAGGAAGTGTTTACATGATATGAACACTCTAAAGCCACTTATTTTCTAATTTTTTGTTCAATTTCGGAATCTTATAAAGCGGGCGTACCACGCGGCGTCAGCTAGATCCAAAGCAACTCTAGCAACGGATGTAAAGCGCACAATTTCAGCTTCAGGATTATTTTTTCGCCAACAAACGTTCACACACGGGTGCTGGATGTAATGAAATGATTTTAAACTGGCTTATCGCCACATATTCTATAATTTTCCGCTAAAATGCGGCATATATCACACTGGCGCAGGATGCGCCAATGGGTAAAAGTAAAGGCCAGTCTGGCGCACCATACAGCTGGCGGGTTAGAAGGAGAGTCAACGGCTGGAAAAAAAAGATGAAAATAAACCTGCTTACTTAACTTAAAAAACATCAATTTAAAGACAAGATTGATCAAATGATTATCAATGATGGTCACAATGAGACAGATGAGGGAGTGTCCTAGAGAAATCGGAAAAAGGAAACAGTAAAGAGCAGGTAGAGGACCAACTGTATAGAAGCACCATTTCCTCCACAAGAACAATAAGAAGGAACACCTGATTAAAATTTTCCTAAAAGGCAACTTGATTATACACAGCAAATGATGAGACATAATACAGTATGCCTGTAAGATTCTCATGATATGACTCGAGAAGAGTACGGATATGATGTTGTTGTTCGGATGAAAGATCCTGGCAGATAGAGACATCCTTCCAAGATTCAGTAGCTTGTAAAGGCATGACTGGAAGTTGTAAAGGAAAATCAGGACATGAAAATTGCTCTTCAAGAATGACAGATAGAGATGAATTCTAAGCACGACGATCAGCATGTTCGTCAATAGCTTCAAAAACAGGTTTAAGATAATCAGGTTTGTCAAACAATTTTTGCAACATGTTAATATGGAATGTCTTATTCTTTCCCTTGACATTGTCAACATTAGTCAATTTGGAAAAGACATTATAAGGGCGACAACAAGCATTAAGCAAGCAATTTTCTTTTCTAGGTAACAGAACATAAGCATCATCACCAGGCCAAAGAACCTTAAATTTCTTGTTTCGGTTTTGAAACCAGCGAGATGTTTCTTTTGCATTTTCTGACAATGGAGACGCCAATTGACATGCGTCAATACGTTTACGTCTCAAATTGACAACGTATTTGTAAGATGGCTGGACTTCCTGAATCATCTCAGATCCTGTGAGTAAATCTTTTATCAAAGATATGGGTCCTCTAGGTTGAGCACCGAAAACGAGCTCGAATGGAAAGAAACCCGGCTGTTCATTTGGCACTTCTCGACAGGCGAACAGAACAGCGACTAATACCCGATCTCAGTCTTGAATATATCTGGCTATTACCTTTCCTAGTAGCTGCTTAAGTGTCCTATTTAGGCGCTCCACCATCCCGTTCGACATGGCGTGGTACACAGAGCTAAGAGATCTATCGATTTTACACATTTGCATGACACTTGACATAACCTCTGACACAAACTGTGTCCCTCTGTCAGACAGAAGTTTGTTAGGAAAACATACTCTAGTAAAAATCAGAAAAAGAGCATATGCCACATCAGAAGTGGAGACGTTTTTGAGAGGTATAGCCTCTGGCCATCTCGTGCACATATCGATGCAGATCAGGACATACCTATGTCCTCTGGTCGACATGACAGATAGTGGACCTATGATATCCACGGCCATTTTCTCAAATGGTCGTACAGGAATATCGGCAGCTTGTATCGGTGCCGTATGAAAATCACCCTTGTCTTTACCTCTTGGCAGGTTGCACAAGAGCGACAGAATAAGGCGACGTCCTTAGACACTCCTGGTCAATAAAAAGATGATAGGACTCTGAACGTAGTTCTTGTGGAGCCCATATGACCCGAGCAGTATGAATCATGAGCATGTCGTAGAAATAATGCCTAATCTCTTTAGGAACCATGATCTGTTTGCGTATAGGAGAAGTATCTTTGAAATTCATAATTAAAATATTATTCTTCAAGGTATATAACATTTGATGAATTCATATCAGATCAACTTTTGCATATCACTAAATGAATCTTTAGTGATGGTAGGATGAAGTTGCATATCTTCATCATCATCATTCAACCTTTTGTCAATTTGGTCTTGAGCATGTGCATGTGCTCTTGTAATGACTGCATTCGCAGACAGCAAATGTTGGCACTCCCAAGCTATGATCTCCTCAGGAGTGCAATCCCTAATATCATGGACACTGCCAATTATCAGATCAGCCACGGGATTCTGTAGCAGATATACTTTGATTTTTCCTGTAAAAATAGGGTAGCAATGTCTTCTATAGCTGTTCGATATATAATTCACCAGTGCCACCAAATGTAATACGTTTTAGCACATCCCCTGTAAAAGAAGATGGGTGCATAAGAGATTTGCGAACTCCCACCGTAGTGCAACCTGTGTCTTTGAGAACTGTCACAAGCTTGTTGTTCAATAGACCCCTGTGGAAGTTTAGAGAACCGTTACCATCATGTGCGGTGAATGCAGGATGCGGGTGCCCACAAAACAATGTGGAAACCACATCAGGCTGAAAGAGAGTACTTCATTCAAAACATTGTGACGTATTAGAGAAATAAAAAAACAAGCATTTGCGTGACCAGAACTGTCATTATTCTGAGCCACCAATGCGAAATTACTATTTTGTGCAGAGTTAGCACGGTAGTCTGCGCGTTCCACACTGCGAGAACGATATGACCTCTTGTGCTGGTAATTGTTACCATAATTTTTCTATTATTCTGGTATTATTAAATTGTCTTGGAGGAGCGAATTGGTTGCCCTCACCATCATAAAATCAGTTTTCTCTGTTAATGAAAGAGTTGTTACGTCTTCTAATTCCTCTGTTAGACTGATTGCAATTGTGTTGTGGACCATATCCACCACCAAATTGTCGAAAGTTCCCACAAGTAGGAGGAGAACAATTTCCAAAATTGTATCGTCCCCAGAAAGATCCAAAGTTCGGGTTATTATTGCGACCGAAATTTCTGTCTACACTCTGTGACCTGGATCTAGGGTTATTAGTATTTCAAGAACGTGCTGATGCCTCTGGCAAAGCATCTTTTATCTCAGTGCTACTCACCGCTCTGTCAGAATGAGCAGTCATAAACTGGTGTCCTAATTCTTCAACAACCTGCAACGATTGTTGTTTGCGTTCATGCAAATATGACAGGAAAGATGGACTTATGGACGACATGACCTTATTGTTGCGCACATATTCTTTTGTGTGGCGCACGGATTACTGTTGTTACGCATACAAATGTAAAATGTAATTATTTGTCTGATAAAAATATATTTATCTTTGAATTCACGATTATTAGTCTAAGGGACAGAACTCAGATTAGTCGATGTGTATTCATTCTGTGAGTTATCTGTTCTTGTATCTTTCCTGAAGATCGAACTCAGCGTAGAAATCTAGGTTTACAGCGATCTATTCTTTGTTTGGTTAGAAATAGATTGTTCTTGCTTCAGAATATCTATGGCCCGAATCTATGTGAAGTTCTTGTCTATGTAGGACGAGTCTGTCTTATATCTTAATATCTTTGTATGTCTAAGTCGAACTATATCTTCGGTGTCGAACTTGGGGTCAAAGGTTGTTCGGCGGATGTGTCGCTAAGTGGAGGTGAGAAGGTTCCGCCCTGATGGGTGCTGAGTTGTTGTAGCAGCCTGTCGCCGGAAAAGTGATCTCTATATTAGTGGGGAAAGAGGTAGTCTCTTTAGACATATCATGTATTATTCACCCCAGTGTTTATTCTTACTGCCAACGAATGGCAGAATCATATTCTAGTGTATTTCTGATACCAAGGTAAAGACGCATTTCTTATGAACTTTTCCTGCGGCATTGTATTCGATGGGCAGTCGTACGGTTGTACGTTTAGATGAATATTAACCAGATGAAGATGACGTTCATACCTAGCAGCACAATATTATGTGATGAAGTCAATAGTATCAATGGTAGAATCTACAAAGCAATGAGGACATTTAATGAATGATCAGCTTTGATTGCGCTTCATAGTTTGTATCCTGCGTGAGCGACAACTCACTGGGAAGAGAAGCCATTTTGAATTCTATATTTTCCAATCATCGAGGAGAGAACAGGGATGCCCCCTTACTATCCCCTGATGAGTCCAGAGATCACTGCTACAGAAGAGAACCCACCACTAGTGGTTCAATATTGTTATCAAAAAAATATGTGCTGAACTTTATCTAAATGAATCTTCGCTAGACGAGGTTAGGTCTAGGAACCATCTTGAACCTTGTTTATGAACTGACGTGCTGTCAGTAAAGTCAGACGATATATATTGGAATTACGGAGTGCTTGTCTACTGACATTCCATTTGTACTGTTATGCAACATGAATGCTCATGTGATAGGGTATTTCATTGATCAACATTATTATGATTTATGCCAACCTATCTGCTGTCCCTGTACCCATGCTGTCAAGTGTGATCGTTCCAATTAAACTGTATGAAACGTACACAGTAGTTGGCGTAAATGACTTCCAGCCATAAGTGAGTGAGATTGGTCTATTTGTCAACTCTTACGAACGTTTGCCATCATTCGCATGTACTGTATCCTCACTCCATGTCTACACACCACTGCGTAGGTCGAGTTGACCTTTTGTTGGTCTTCATTTTGACAACACCCATCAACACCCTTCGAACACGATTGCAAAAAACCAAGCAACACTGGTGGCTAGCTTTCTGGGTTTGACCTCGCAGAAATTGAGAAGTCAACAGACTACTGATACCAGACCGTTTCCTGTGGCTGATACGACATACCTGCAGTACTAGTTTGCTCTTTGTCAACACTTTGTCACGTGACCTATCGAGCGAATACTGTAACTAGGTCAGCGCTTGTTGACATTTTTCGCTGTACAGACTACATTATATAGAACAGTTGGATCAAGTGAATATTTAACTGTGTTGGCAGGAAATGAAGTACTATTGAGCTGAGAAGTCCTACATTTGTTAGTTATTGTACACATCAACGGTGGAGCTTCTATGCTGTGTTAAACTTTAAATATACTTAAGGCCAGAATTTGTTATTCATTAAAGTGGCAATTTATTTTGATTGAAAACTGAGCCTTCTCTGCAACACTCTATCCACAACACATTGCATTATATGATGTATGTATTGATGTTACATGTATTTATATATTTATGTTTACATGTTTATATGTAATAGTTGTTTATATGTCGTGGGCGGTTGGTGAGGTGACTAGTATAGGGTATACCGAGTCATATTGGTCCTATATTAGCGTTCTGTAGGGAGCAATTTTCTTAATTGAAAATCAGCTGCAACATCTGTTGCTTTTTTTTGTTAGCTGTGAAGACTGTGCTTATCGTTGATTTTGTGATATTTTTTCTGTTCTTCAGTTTTGTTTTGATTTGTTCGTATTTGTAGATCTACCCTTTCCTAAAATTTAGTTCTATACACATTTATATTTATACACTGTGACGTCATTTGTTTTGTTTATTCCCTTGCAGTTGTCATCACAGATTCTGTGATTATTTTCATTGATTTCCCTATTTGATTTATTTGATTTCTGCAAATGTTTTCGTATTGTCTTTCTTATTTGTACTTTATGTATGTTGTTGGTTGACATATACTATAAAATATACTTGATCATACACTACTAGCTGTGTAGTGAACTTATGAGAAATAATCAGCTGATGATTAATTGTTGTTATTATAGGTACACAGTTGATTATACAAGACCTTATTTAAAGGCTTGTTTCTTACAGAGATTGGGATAAAGGAGCTGATTATTCAAGCTATTAAGAGCTTGTTTCCATTTATTTGGAGATAGATTTCATTATTGCTATTTCAGGTATCTAGTCACATATTGGTATACATTATGTCGACTTTAGATTACTTCATTGAGATAGGGAAATCCCTAGGCAAGACTGGAGATAAGTTGGAGGAGTATGCTACCAGTCAATATGAAAAAGCATAAAAATTGGAAATTGAAAAACTGAAGGCTGAAGAGAAAAAACAAAAAAGTGAGGATAGAAGATTGGAATTAGAATTTGAACAAAAGAAATTGCAGCTGCAGGTTGAGGAAAAGAGATTCCAAATGGAAATGGAAAAACAAAACAAAGAGGCTGAACAAAAGAGATTAGACAAAGAAGCTGAACAAAAAAGATTAGAAAGAGAAGCTGAGGCTGAACAAAAGAGATTAGACAAAGAAGCTCAACAAAAAAAGATTAGAAAGAGAAGCTGAGGCTGAACAAAAGAGATTAGACAGAGAAGCTGAAGCTGAAAATAAAAGATTAGAAGCTGAGGCTGAGCAGAAAAGATTAGACAGAGAAGCTGAGTAGAAAAAAGCAATGAGAGAACATGAACATCAAAAAGAACTTTTAGTATTTGAGTTAAAAAAATTGAAATTGACGAATATGAGTAATGTTAATCAGTCAAATGGTAATAGTGGTAAACCCTTTACTTATAAGGTCAAGGTACCAGCGTTCAATCCTTCCAGTGACGATATTACATTCTGGCTGGATCGTTTTGAACGTTCTTGTCGAGCTCATAATGTGGATAAATCACAATATGCTAACCAGTTATCAGAAAATTTGAAAGGTGATTCTCTGACTAGTTTAAGTTTGATTGAAGAGGCTGACAAGGATAATTATGATGTTATTAGAGCAGCTTTATTGAAAAAATATCAATTAACAGTGGAAGGTTACCGTATTTTGTTTAAGAAAATGGTACCTGAATCAGGGGTAGAATTCTCAGAATTCATTGCAAGGACACGTCTTACATTTAATCGTTGGATTGAATTGTCCAAAACAGAAAAGACATATGAATCCCTTATGGACTTGCTGCTCAGAGACAAAATTATGTCAAGTGTTAATAAACCATTCCTTGAATTCCTACATGAGCGTAAACCCAAGACACTAAAAGAAATGGAAGAATATTGTACCCAATACGTCACGGCACATCCGGACGTAGCTTTTAGCAATGCTAAGGTTAAAGAAAGTATGCCAGTTGCATCAGCAACACCATACAACCCTAATTATTCACACAAATTTCAGGGACCTCAAAACAGGTTTGATGAAAAGGGTAACCTGAATAGTTATCAAAACCAAGGTAACCAATCATTTCAGGGTTCTTCTGCGAAGAACTGGAGACGAGCCGACAGCCCTCGATACAGATGTGGTCATAATTATAGGAATTTCCGCAGAGGAAGTCATTATAGGAACTATCCAAGTCATCCATCATGGAGACAACAAGATCATAATTATAGAGATACTCATTATAATGAATATGATAATGGTAACCATGAGAACTATGACTCAAACCCAAATAGGGGTTACAATAGAGGAAAAATAATGATTCATCATCTCAACCCATAACCCGTCATGGGTCGTAGGGGTGCCATGGTGGAAGCATCAGCAGACAGGGTCCTCCACTGCTCTCTATTCTCAGCAATGCGTACAAGTGTGGAGAAACCGTGTCCTGCCCATTCTTTGATGTTATCAGCCCAGGATTTTCTTTGCCTTCCTCTTCTCCGTTTACCTTCGACTGCTCCCTGGAGGATCGTTTTCGAAAGGGAGTCATGACGAGTTACATGCCCAAACCAGGCAAGCTTTCGACGTTTCACTATTGACAAAAGTGGTTCTTGATGGCCTGCATAGGTGTTTATCTTCTCTCTAACATAGACATTTGTTTTGTGCTCTTTATAGCAAATGCGCAAAATTCTTCTGTAACATTTATGCTCGAAAGCCTGAATCCTTCGCTCCGTATCTGCAGTGAGTGTCCAGCCCTCACACCCATACAAGAGAATAGATAATACAAGTGATTTGTATAATTTGATCTTCACAGGAAAACTGATGTTACTTTTCCAGATCACATTCAACCTTGTCATGGCAGCTGAGGCCATCTCAAGTCTTGTCTTGATTTCTTTATTTGATCTTCCATCACTACATATAGTGGACCCGAGATATTTAAAGGTGTTAACTTCTTCTAACGTTTGCCCATTTAACGTAATGTTGGTCGGAACATGTTTCTTATGGCTATTCACCAATATCTTGCTTTTTTCTATATTAATTTCCATCCCATATGTTCTTGTTACTTTCTCCAGTCTAGAGGTAAGGTCTTGAAGTTCTGATTCTGTTCCAGCTATCAGATCAATATCATCAGCAAAACGTAGATTACACAGAGGTCGGCCTGCAATCGATATGGTTGATTTATAATCGTAGAGAGCCTCCTGCATAATATGTTCTAGATAAATGTTAAAGAGCACTGGTGACAGGATACATCCCTGGCGAACTCCTACAGTTGTTTTGAAAAATTCTCCAATGTCATTGCTTGCAAAAACAGCACTGCTATTCATTAAAGTGGCAATTTATTTTGATTGAAAACTGAGCCTTCTCTGCAACACTCTATCCACAACACATTGCATTATATGATGTATGTATTGATGTTACATGTATTTATATATTTATGTTTACATGTTTATATGTAATAGTTGTTTATATGTCGTGGGCGGTTGGTGAGGTGACTAGTATAGGGTATACCGAGTCATATTGGTCCTATATTAGCGTTCTGTAGGGAGCAATTTTCTTAATTGAAAATCAGCTGCAACATCTGTTGCTTTTTTTTGTTAGCTGTGAAGACTGTGCTTATCGTTGATTTTGTGATATTTTTTCTGTTCTTCAGTTGTGGATACAAGATGGCGGCGTGGTAGGCCGCACTTTTTGTGTTGTGCATTTCATGTCGTCGTTTTGGAGTCTGCATCTGTGGTAGCAGCCCTCATTAATGCTGTATGAGTTTGTAGTGTGTTTGGCTCATTTTCTGGATTGTGTTGATAAGTATTTTAAAGATGAAAACATCAAGTTTGCCTGTCATGTGAGTTCGCTGTTTGTGTTTACCGAGTGAACAAGATGGCGGTTTTTTTGTGATGTGTCAACCGGACAGTGTTTCAAAACATTACAGATTTATTGAGGGCTATTGTTACTGCTCCAGGTACATTTTTGTATGTACCTGCAAGGATACTTGGAGAGGAGATGGGCACCGCCAAGCAAACCTCTTGCCCACTGAAATGTTATGATGGAAAGTCAACTCAGTAATAATTTGCCGGATCGGCCGATGCCCGGATTAACAACGACCGCAAAATAATGATTACAGAGGCAATAATAATCGAGGTAGATCACAATACAAAAAACATAAATCACATTATCAGGCAAACTCTGCACAGCAAGAGTCACATGAAGCCTATAAACAGACTAAAGATAATAATGATGCTAATAATATGGCATGTTCCGCTTTTGATTTTGGGAGAGCATATCAGTGCCCCCAATGCAAAACATTATTTGAACCAACTACGGTGTCCACTTTAAGTTGCGGCCATCCTCTTCCCGCTCTTCCTGCGTCAGTCGCGCATGATGGAAGAGGTTCTCTTGTCTTACATAAAGGTTTAGTAAATGACAATCCAGTCTCAGTTCTTTTTGATTCTGGATGCACCACAATTGGTGTTAGGCAATCACTTGTAGATCCTTCTCGTGCCACTGGAAAAGTAGTCAAATGTGTAACATTTGGCGGCACCTTAGAGAAATACTCTACTGCTATCATTAGGATTGCTACTCCTTTCTTTACAGGAGATGTACACGCATGTCTTCTGCCGAATCCGATCGCTGATCTTATCATCGGTCGTATTCACGGAGTCAAAGAATGCACTCCGCAACAAATTTCCGTTTGGGAAAAACAAAATATGTAAACTGCTAATGCTGTAGTCACTAGAGCTCAGGCTCTTAATATGCCTCAAACTTCATCTACTGAAGATAATGAAGTGCATAACCAAGATGATCCCTTGGTAAGTTCTCGTGACTCGTTTATAAAACAGCAAGAAGATGATCCAACTCTAAAGAAATTCTTCACTCTTGCAACAAAAGGTGATCCGAATAAAGATACAAAGCGTAAATCTTGGATTACAATGAAGAATGGCGTACTTGTACGTATGGTGCAAGACTCCGCTAAGTCAAGTCATTCTCAGATTCTTGTTCCCAAGAATTTGAGAGTTAAAATTTTTGCAGCAAGCTCACGACTCTCAGTGTGCTGGACATATGGGTTTTTCCCGTACAAACTCAAGAGTTCTTGCGGCTTTCTTTTGTCCTTTTGTGAACAAGGACATACGGATTTATTGTCGATCTTGTATAGTATGTCAAGAAGTCAAATCTAAAGGTCCACGCCATGCTGCACCTATTCAGGCTGCAGACATTCCTATTCGACCATTTTAGAAAATGGCGATAGACATCATTGGTCCATTTAAGATCAAATCTGCTAGAGGACATCAGTTTATCTTAACGTGTGTGGACATGTGCACACGTTGGCCAGAGGCTATTCCTCTGAAGAGCATTACTACTGCTGACATTGCAGATGCTCTTTGGCTTATATTTTCTCGTCTGGGATTCCCCGGAGAAATATTATCAGACCATGGCACTCAACTAATATCGGATACCATGTCTCAAGTGATGTCGACTCTGCAGAAAGAGAGATCTTTGAGTAGTATCTATCATCCTTTGTCCAATGGGATGGTCGAACGGCTAAATAGAACACTCAAAAACTTACTAGGGAAGATAACTGAGGATCATCCTCAAGATTGGGACAGCGTTTTACCCGCGGCCCTCTTCGCTTACAGAGAGGTCCACAATGAACATACAGGATTTTCTCCCTTTGAACTTGTCTTTGGCGCGCGACCGCGCGGCCCTATGTCTTTGCTTCATGATCTCATAACCGCTGATAATATTACCGATGACACAAAATCTTCTTACGAATATGTCATCGCGCTGAGACAAAAGATTATCGAAGCATGCAAATTGGCATCTTCTTCTTCTGAATTTGCAAAACAGAAGGCAAGACAATTTGCCAATAAGAAAAGAACCTTACGACAACTTTGTCCTGGTGACAAAGTATTTGTTTTACTACCTTGTAGGGAAAACAGACTTCTTATTTCTTGGAAAGGTCCGTACGATATAATCTCGAAAATTTCCGATGTTGACTACATTGTCGATATTGATGGAAAGCATAAAACCTTCCACATCAATATGCTTACGTAATTCCTTGAACGTCCGGATTATTTACAGCCTATTTTCCAGGCAACGGACGATTCACCAGACCAACATGGTCATTACTCATCACTGTCCGTAATACAGGATGAGGAAACAAGTTTTTCGGATGTTAATCTTCCGCTTCCGATGAATCCACTTCATTCGAGTGAATCATGGAAAAATGTTACTGTCTCTCCTGATTTATCTCTAGGAGAACAGCGACAAGTTTCGGCTATGTTACAAACATTTCAGGATGTCCTTACTGACATTCCTGGACAAACTCATGTTATTGAACATGACATTATTCTAACTGACCATAATCCTATTAGGGTCAGACCTTATCCTATCCCTATACATTTTCAAGCACAGGTTGAGAAGGAGTTGGATGAGATGATAGATTTAAAAATAATTGAACCATCCACTTCTGCATATTCTTCGCCGATGGTTATTGTTCGGAAAAAAGACAATAACATACGTCTTTGCGTTGACTATCGCAAATTGAATCAAGTCACGAAGTTCGATGCTGAACCTATGCCTTTACTAGAAGAGCTACTTACTAGGCTTTCTAAATCTCATTTTTTCACTAAACTAGATTTGTCCAAAGGATATTGGCAAGTTCCTTTATCTGAACGCGCCAAACCAATTACGGCTTCTTCTACACCTAGAGGCCTTTTTCAATGGAATGTCATGCCTTTCGGCCTTATGAACGCACCAGCTACATTCGTACGCATGATGCGTCGAATCCTATCTTATCGGTCAGATGTAATCGCGTACCTAGACGACATCTGTCTTTTCAGCAATACTTGGGAAGATCACTATTCGGGGTTAGTTGAATTACTATCTACTTTACGCGAGTATAACCTGACAGCGAAACCCTCTAAAGCCTACATTGGTTTTAGCGAAATTTCTTTCCTAGGCCATCGAGTTGGTCATGGTTTCCTAAAGACAGAGGACCATAATATCACTAAGGTACTTAACATCTCTATTCCTAAGACAAAAAAGCAAGTACGAAGTCTCTTAGGTCTTATTCAATTTTATGGAAGATTCATTCCGAATCTATCCTCTATCATGGCACCTCTTTCTACACTACTAAAGAAAGGGTCGCCTAATATGGTCCACTGGTCACAGGAATGCCAATCCTCTTTGGATAAGATCAAAACTTTGTTTTCAACACCACCTGTTTTAGTTTTACCTACTACAGATAAGACATTTGTTCTTCGTAGCGACGCTTCATCCACTGGGATTGAAGCGGCACTAATGCAAGAGTATTCTGGAACTCTGCATCCTGTAATGTATATCTCCAGAAAACTTAATGCTGCAGAAAGGAATTATTCGGTTTTAGACCGTGAATTATTTGCTATGGTTTGGTCAATACTCAAACTACAAAGATTCCTTCTAGGCACACATTTCATAGTAGAAACCGATCAGAAAGCTCTTACGGCTATACAGAGTAAAAATTTGAAGAGCTCGAGGTCTACTCGATATGCAATTGCTCTTCAACCTTTTCATTTTTCGGTACGAGCTATCCGTGGATCAGATAATGTGATGGCAGGCATTTTGTCTAGATGCCCACATGATTCCACCTAACTGTTGGGTCTTGGACTTCTTAACACTTCCAACTCTACAACAGTTTTTCTTTTCTATATCAAGATAAATACACATTGTAATTTGTAATATTGTGATTGTATCACTACTATCACTACGTTCATTGATATATATATTCACCGATACTCGTTGATGATTTTTCTTTTTTGTCAATCATGTACTTATAGTGCTTAAATATGAAATTGTTATATGCATTGTGCCATTGCTAGCATTGTAGTATACGTTGGTGGCACCTCCCTGGAAACATGTATGCTTAAGAGAAATGCTTTCTCTGAGAGGTTGAGATGTATTCTCACCAGTCGATCTATATTTCGACTTTGCCTTAATTTGGCTTATAAATTCCAGATATTTCTCATCTGCGCAGTATTTGTGCGTTGTGAGCCTATTGTAAGTTGCTCTCAGATGAAAAAAAAAATGATTTCATTTTTTTTCGCGGGGGGTGTGGTAATCTGTTGCGCACATATTCTTTTGTGTGGCGCACGGATTACTGTTGTTACGCATACAAATGTAAAATGTAATTATTTGTCTGATAAAAATATATTTATCTTTGAATTCACGATTATTAGTCTAAGGGACAGAACTCAGATTAGTCGATGTGTATTCATTCTGTGAGTTATCTGTTCTTGTATCTTTCCTGAAGATCGAACTCAGCGTAGAAATCTAGGTTTACAGCGATCTATTCTTTGTTTGGTTAGAAATAGATTGTTCTTGCTTCAGAATATCTATGGCCCGAATCTATATGTAGTTCTTGTCTATGTAGGACGAGTCTGTCTTATATCTTAATATCTTTGTATGTCTAAGTCGAACTATATCTTCGGTGTCGAACTTGGGGTCAAAGGTTGTTCGGCGGATGTGTCGCTAAGTGGGGGTGATAAGGTTCCGCCCTGATGGATGCTGAGTTGTTATAGCGGCCTGCCGCCGGAAAAGTGATCTCTATATTAGTGGGGAAAGAGGTAGTCTCTTTAGACATATCATGTATTATTCACCCCAGTGTTTATTCTTACTGCCAAGGAGTGGCAGAATCATATTCTAGTGTATTTCTGATACCAAGGTAAAGACGCATTTCTTATGAACTTTTCCTGCGGCATTGTATTCGATGGGCAGTCGTACGGTTGTACGTTTAGATGAATATTAACCAGATGAAGATGACATTCATACCTAGCAGCACCATATTATGTGATGAAGTCAATAGTATCAATGGTAGAATCTACAAAGCAATGAGGACATTTAATGAATGATCAGCTTTGATGGCGCTTCATAGTTTGTATCCTGCGTGAGCGACAACTCACTGGGAGTAGAAGCCATTTTGAATTCTATATTTTCCAATCATCGAGGAATGAACAGGGATACCCCCTTACTATCACCTGATGAGTCCAGAGATCACTGCTACAGAAGAGAACCCACTACTAGTGGTTCAATATTGTTATCAAAAAAATATGTGCTGAGCTTTATCTAAATGAATCTTCGCTAGACGAGGTTACGTCTAGGAACCATCTTGAAACTTGTTTATGAACTGACGTGCTGTCAGTAAAGTCAGACGATATATATTGGAATTACGAAGTGCTTGTCTACTGACATTCCATTTGTACTGTTATGCAACATGAATGCTCATGTGATAGGGTATTTCATTGATCAACATTATTATGATTTATGCCAACCTATCTGCTGTCCCTGTACCCGTGCTGTCAAGTGTGATCGTTCCAATTAAACTGTATGAAACGTACACAGTAGTTGGCGTAAATGACTTCCAGCCATAAGTGAGTGAGATTGGTCTATTTGTCAACTCTTACGAACGTTTGCCATCATTCGCATGTACTGTATCCTCACTCCATGTCTACACACCACTGCGTAGGTCGAGTTGACCTTTTGTTTGTCTTCATTTTGACAACACCCATCAACACCCTTCGAACACGATTGCAAACAACCAAGCAATACTTATCTCTCAGCACCAGATCCATAAGAGCAGCAAATGAATGCTCTATCTTAGACAGCTCAATCATCCACGTTTTGAAACATAATTTGATGGAAGCAATAAATTCTGAAAAGTCTTTGCTACAGTAAGGTATCAAATGTTTGAAGCGTAGGCGATAGCCATTTTCATCTAATTGGTATTTCTTCAACAACAGTAAACTGACAGCATCATAATTGTTCATATTTTCGTCATACATGGTACCTACTGCAGTTAAGGCATCTCCAGGCAATATTTCCATCAATTTACTGCACCATAAGGTTTTATCCACTTTGTTTTCGTGGCACATAGTTTCAATGCGGTTCAGAAAACCGAAATATCATCAGTATTAGGTTTAAATTTTGGCAGATGAATTTTAACAGAACCATAGTTACCTTTGTTTGAGGAACCTTCACCTTCAATATGATTTTGTTTGTCAATAAATGTAATTTAAGTTTTTCAAGTTCAATATTAGCCACGTCTATCTCATGTTGCCTTTTCTCTTTTTTTCTGTTCTAATTGAGATCATTTAAACCTCTCCTCATCCTATCTTGTTTTCTCCACCATCTCTTCTGCTTTTTTTCTATCTTCTCTGTCTAAATCTTCTGATCTTTTTTTTTTTATCTTCCCTTGCCAGCTGTTCCATGGCAAATTCTTTGAGCGCTTTACCTTGCATGCCCAGTTTCTCACCCAATTGGATAAAATCTTCCAGAGAAGACATGATGTAAGGCAATGTATAACTTACTTAGTCTATGTCTTAATATAAGTAATGCTTAGCTAATACAAGCACCAATGCAAAGTCATCCAAATATTAGTGTTAATCAAATGTGTATTTTTGTATTGACAAAAACAAATGGAGCAGACTTGACAAATCTGAACAATAGGACAGTAGCATTAAGCAAATTAGAAGAATACTAATGAGGAACAAAGAATGAAAGTTGTAAAAAAAGTAGAACAAAGCTTACTTCTAACAAGAACAAGACAAAGATGCAAGTCACACACACACACATATATATATATATATATATATATATATGTATATATATATATGTATATATATATATATATATATATATATATATATATATATATATACATATATATATATATACATACATATATATATATATAAATATATAGATGTATATATATATAGATATATATATATATATATATATATATATATATGTATATATATATATGTATATATATATATATATATATATATATATATATAAACTGAATGAAAGTCATAGGAGACCAACACGTTACAAACGATAAAGTAAAAAAATAAGGCAAAAGAAACAGACAACAAAAACCTACAATGAAGACGTGACGTCACAACTAAACAGCAGAAGAATATGGTCTATTCAAAGGAAACAATATTCTCCCAGCTCTGTTCGCCGGCTTTTCCTTTAAAAAGATCACTTATATCCCTATAGAAACCCTAATTTCAGGTCCGGCCGAAGCGTAGTATGTCCTGAAAAAAGGTCACCACTTCACCTCCCATGAAAAACAAACGACATGAAACGTGTAGAAAAAAAAGGATAGAGGCTCTACCCAACAGTTCAATTGAACTAAAACTATGAAAAAATCGACCGTTTAGCTTATTAAAAGAATGATCCGTCCTCAGTAAAGCATCACCCTGTAGTACATGAAAGGCCCTCAGGCATCACAAGAGGGGTAGAGGGTTCTCCAGTGGTCTTCCCAAAGCTTTACAGTAAAACAATCGCCATTTTTTTTTGCCGGCTGAATCTAGGCGAAGTGGACTGATAACTTGATATCACTCGTAGCGTTGAAAAAATCGTCGTGTACTTCAATTGAATAGCATGATCAAGCATGAATTGGTCCTTTGCATTGGTAAACTACGTGGTTTTCACTTTCAAGCTGCAAAATACTTTGAAATTTGTAAAAAAAAAAAAGGTGCCGGTTTTTTGCTGAAATAATTTCCTCACTGAGGCACTGCAGACGGCAACTGTCCGGGATCGAGCGCAATCAATTCACTCGCAGGTCACGAATGGTACTTCATGGCGCACTGCTGATAAATTTTGTCAGGAGCAAATGTTGCATTTTCTAAATAAGAAAGTCGTAGCAGGCTTCGATGATCTTAGGCACTTTTCTCAATATTATGGCCACCATATAAATGTTAAGGGTGAATTTGCTGGTGTTGCATACATGTCGTGGGTTCATAGATTTTGGGGTTAATAATTAACATGCACGCTCTGTAACATCGTACAACTGGAATCAAACTGCAGCGAAGACTGACCAATGTTTAGATATTTATTGACGAATGTCTTTACACTTGACAATATGATGTGCTCCACATCTTAAAAAATAATGGTCAATAAGTTTCTGTCCATACACATTCGTTTTGGTCCGTCCTTAGGTATTAATACTCAGGCAGATTTTTGCCGATAGTCATTTTCATAGTCCACGCAACTTATCAGATACATCGTCATATTTTTGACGGAATTTAATTAATAAAACATGTCAATATACTTCTCTTAGAATGCCTTCCAACACTAGCATATAAATATCAGTAGCGATCATCATCTGATCAAAGAGCAATTTCGTGGACTCTACAATATCTCCATATCATCGTAGCACATAAAAATACGTACGTCCACACATTCTGACGGACACCTTCCAAAGAGCAGTGAAAGTTAACCGTTAGGTTCCAAAGCATTCGATGCTTACGTCATACGCTTATTACAATATACGTCATACTTTAAACAAATGGTGCGCTGTTCAACATAGTGCGTTATCGTGCCATCTCATCTTGCGCACAGCTATATCTTCCTAAATAGCAAACGCCTGTGCGCAAGAATGAGGTGTAACAAGACATGTACTGGAAACCACAAGAAAGAGAAAGTTGGGGAGGTCTAAGAGAATCTTTGAGATAACAGCAAAATAGGAAAATACAACAGCTAAAGCCTCACTGGCCGGATCGGAAGACGTCATAAACTACAAAACTGAGGCCAGCCAAAGTTGCAGGCGTGTGTTCCAGGGAGAAAGTCAAACATGTATGATGATGATGTAGTAGTGGATAGGCGTGGTAATTAAAATCGCACTAGTTGAAGGTGGGGATTGCTGAGAAGGAGAACGATCAGGAGCTTTCTTTGTAGAAGGGTCAAGGTTGTTCAGTGGAGGAGAGAAGTCGTGTCAATATGGACCAAATGATATTTCTTCAGAAGGAGAAAGAGAAATACTTTATACAAACAGGGCCACGACGTGTTCTATTTAGAGAACCATGTTGTGGAAGCGGATCAGAGATTAAATGTACAAAGCGTGCCAGAAAAAGAAACTTTTACACAGCGGGCCATATAGTGCTCTTATAAAGCGGGCCAGAAATAAAAAACGTTTTGCACAGTAAGCCATGCAGTGCTTTATGACGTGAACAAGAATGTTTTAAAAAAATGGTTTTATTGCGAGGACGTTCATTTTGGATAAAATAAGACGGAACGTTAACTGGAATGTTGACCATGGCGGCATGCACGATCATAAATGGCGGTTAAATTAATTTGGTGGTCGGGGGAATAATTAGGACCAAATATGAGATCTGAGAGCCCAGCGAACATAGCGGTAGAGAAATATAATTGATGGATAGTTTTTATAAAAAATACATCGTGAATAATTATGTTCTTGTCCCCAAGGAGTTGTGCACAGCGAGGCCCAACAATTGTTTAGCCGACAGATGGAAAGCGGGTGAATGTGTGGTGGCTTAATACTGGGTAGTCAACCAAAGGTACGTGCTGTGTCTAGGATTTCTTTCTCGGTATGAATGTTACAGCAAGGTATGATAATATACCATACATGCACTGACCAGCCTGATTAGACAATACATTGTTTGTTCCTTTCACTCCCCCATCTTTTTATTTCACGGGTACCCACTACATTGTGTCGGACAATAGCACTAATCAAATAAGAAACGAAAACAAAAGGGGACTTTCAGGTAAACGTATTATTGGTTTAATACAAAGAAATTAGTAATAAAAAACATTAGAGTCAGTTCTACAATTGAACCGTACACTTGAAACACGGGACGTTTAAGAATTTACCCTTCAGCAGCCACAGTCACAAACATGAGAGAAAGTTGAGAAACACAGATGCGTTACGAAAAAAAGATAAGATAAAAAGGCAGAGGAAAAAATTGTCACCGATTAATCGATTAATTAATCGTTAAAGATCCCAGTTCTAATATATATATATATATATATATATATATATATATATATATATATATATATATATATATATATATATATATATATATATATATATATATATATATATATATATATATATATATATATATGGTTAGTAAAAACTACGAAGATGATAGCGAAAGAAAATGTACTATTAGAATGAACAGCTGTAATTACGAGTAGTTATGATAATAAACTTGCATAGGAAATGTTTCGGTGCTTATAACATGCACTAAATGTTAACAAAGACTAATAATAATCCCATACTGAGTCTGTATTACGATCATGTGTCGTCGCTGTATCATTATATGATTATATTACGGGCAAAGACTTGGTCACTGTAACTGTCTTTTTTTTCTTTGTTGATGTGATCACTGGCCCAAGACAGTATACATGTTGTTAGATGTGTAGTGCGAGCGTATGATGAATTGAGTGTGGGTGCGAATGAAGGCGCGAATGTGTTTAGGCTCGTATAGATGTAGATCCTGCAACCCATACTCTCACATGCAGTAATCAAGGATGCTTTGACACTGCAGGCATGTTTCAAGACATTTATTGACGGGAACACACATAATATCAACAGGAACAGTCAGTGTAACAGGGTCATGCTGACCTGACATCGATAGGTATACATTTGGCATTCAAAAAGGTAAACATCAGAATAGACGTGCATGGTCAATAGCAAAGTTCTTCAATAATGACAGTTCGTAGCGTCGCCCTTGGCGTCTCTGACTAAACGCGTCAGATGCCTTAGTTACTTTGACACACAGGTGCAACTTGGCACTCCTCGCCAATTGCACATATCAGGCTGTAGTATAATAGCCGAAAGCACAGGCCTCGTTCTGACGTCGGCCGTGTACTTCTGTTAAATAGGTTATCATCAACCCTGCAGTAATACTTATTGTAGATAGAAGTTCCGCCAATCTGCGGCTCCCACAATATATCTTCGTCACTGGATTTCTGGACAATATAAGACTAACAGTCTTGGATGGCTACCTCGAGCACAAATATATAAGTTCTGAAATGGCGGATCAGTGAGCTGCTGTTCACCCTAGGTAATCCTTTACATGTTCTGCCACCGAAAAGCGTAATAATGCATAAAGGTCGGTATTACCTGGAAAATGAATCCTCAGAACTAAACAAGGAATTCTGTCGTCATCCCGACGCACAGAGATTCACTGGGGAAAACTGCCATAGCAGTTACTTCGAAGATTCTCCCCGAAAAACAATGGACTCTTGGTCCCTTCAGAAAAAACAGGACCTCCCGGCTTCCCGGAAGTATATCTCACTCCCGCTTAAAAAACCTTCCCATAGGCCTACGCCCGAACTGACAACCTCTGACCCTAAAGGTCAAACACAATGAATGAATAAACAAGGGAAGACAACCCCTAATCAACCTGACATCGCAGGTAAAGACACAATTATTCTTATGATACAAACATAAGCAAATAACTTGACAGATGACTCCGTCGAAAATGACAGCAACAGTCACCTAGTGTAAAAGTACTTCAGTATGAGTGATCTAATCGTCTAGAACGGTAGGAGATCTTGTTTTAGGGCACAGGGAAGATGGAGATAAATTGACATTGAGAGTGTTACCAAAAATTCTATAACAACACGGGCTGATAGCCGATACGACACACTTGGCTCAGGGGTGAAAATATCGGCTTCCAATTACGCTTCACGGCAGGAGTTAAAGGAGGTACTTGGGTACTGATACTAGACACAAGTTGATCACAACGTTGGCTTCATTTCTATTGCTGTATTGATCTTTTTCTTTCTTTCTTTTGCTTCATCTCATACTCATCTATGTACTATATTTATTACACATGCTGTTATTTTTTTTATACATCTGAAGATGCTACTCAGTTTTGTTGGTCAGTAATGTACAAAGGATAATTTAAAGGTTTTCTAGATTTGTTGTAAGTTGAACAAGGTTATATGGTTCAAGTAAAGTGTAGAAACATTGGTGACAGGACAAAGCTTTATATTTTACCTAGACTAATCTGTCATTCTTACGTGATCTCACAGCGCAGTGACAGTGTATAATGTATATAATGCTGTGTAGTTATCTAATACATGTTGCCTATCAAACAATTTTCTTGGCTTATTATAACATGACCAGCTGCTTTATCTTTCACTTCGAAGCATCAGCGAACTTCGACTTCATGATTTATTTATAACTTTGTGACATTGTCTTTTCCCTGCCTTATGTGTTATACACGAATATTCACCACGCGCGTGTTAATAATTCATTATAAAACTCTCACCCAGTAGACGAATTCGCTAAATGAATCGTTAAGGCAGACAAAAACATCGATTTGTAATCACGTTTGCATACCTGTCGCCAGTGTTGTCTCCCCTGCTCTACAGTAGTGGTCCAACAGTTACCAACTTTGAGTAAAAGGATGAAGGTTTTCAAATGAATCTATCTTCGCTAGAGATTACTCTTGGCAGAGATATAAATATAAAAAATGATGCTTCTATATCGGGTAACTTCGTTGGAAATTATAGAAAGGCAAGTATAAAAAGTGAGATCATCTAAGCTGTTATAAACTTATTATTCTCAGCCTATTCTGTGAGGATATGGTTAGACTCGTATTTTCTGAGCCCTCGGCTGAAGGTGATTCAGCAAGATATTAATTTAATAGCTCTGTATGGTTACGTATTTTAAATAAACAAACTGAGTCATACGAGTGCCGACATAAAATTCACTCAATAGTGATTAGTTTAACTCTAGATATATATATATATATACATATGAACAGAATTAATAATCAATTATTGGTTAACAAGGTAAAATAAAAAAGGTATTTTGTCAAAACAAAACAGTTAAAATTTTTCTTCACTGGAAGATCATAGTTATAAATTGTCCGATTGCTGCCCTAGTTTTGCACGTAACAGCGATGTGGGATCACGTGGAGTCTAGTTCCGTCGCTACTGGTCCCCAGAGGTTGTTGGACTGTTCCTTCTCTTCAGGAGTTTAATCTTTTGGCAGCAGCCCGTCTCTTGCGCATGGTTGGGGTTACAACTCAGATTGCTTCGTCATATGTATTCAATACACGTCTGTTGTTGGCGTCTAACGTTGACTTCTGGCGACTTAGATCAAAAACTGAATAGACACACATGTATCTTCTAACTATCAGGACTCCTGATATAAACATCGAGCAAGCGACCTCTACTACCAGCTGTAATGGATGAAATTCAGCTGTCCCTGAATTGTTAGATGATATGGTAATACCCTTGAATAGCATCGGGCCCCTGATTTTGTGTGAAACAAAATAGTCAACGTGGGTACCAAGCGTGCAAATTAGTATGCATCATTTCCACGTGGATTTTCACCACGTTTTATAATTAATATGTAAACAGCTATCATGCGTGCATCCAGGACATCGCTTTGTCTTAAGTTGAGTTTAAACCACACCTACTGCCTATCTCTAGAGCTATGAGCATCAAGCATTTTCTAGTCTTTTTTCTGCCACCCCTTCAAGAAGACGTTGCCAAGAGGAGACGGAAGCGGCCAGCATCAAAGGACTGTGGTGGTCCCAGAAGAACGAAGCACTTTTTCTCACCTTCGGTTCACACGTTCATGCGAACCGACTAAGACGGGGAAAGCGCTGACAGACCAAGAGACGAACGGGGAAGGCTAGAGCGGCAGACGCGGCTCGAAACGAGAATAGTTCCCTGATTTCAAATAAGGCGTGAACTTTAGCATGTAACTGTTACCTTGCATTTCATTAACTATATATTGGTAAGCCGAAAATGCAGTTTATCATTCGTTGCCTGAGATTTGAAGGAGTACTAGCTTATAGTAGAATCTAACAAGATTTCTTTTGGATTTTCTTCTATATTGGAGTCTAATTCATTCTGTGCTATCGGTAATATATTAGTCTTGGGATTCAGTAGTTTAGTTCCTTCATTTATTTCACTGGATTTTTGTGTTAATTTAAACCTATTAAATCAACCCATCACAAAGTTTTCCAGATGTAAATTAAATAATATAACTATCCGTTATTTCCAGAGATGATAGATGTGTAACATAATTTTTAAACGCTAGGCGAGCGAAATTGGTAATTAACCCTATAATTCTATTTCATCTTGCGTAAATTTTAAGTAATTAACTGTTCATAGCTAGTGGTAATTCTTCTTCTTCTTCCTCGTTCGCCTTCAGACTTCCACATTTATGACTCTAATAAAGGCAGTAGTCAACCCAAGGCTCCCAACATCTCCAAACAGTTTTTCGTTGACAGAAGTGGGTTGTTGCCATATGCTACTCCGTTCATTACTGTAGGTTTGGCAGTATTGCAGCAGGTGTTCGACTGTCATTCGGCTGGTACCGCAGGTGCAGAGATCTGTTGCACCAATTTTGTATTTGTGGTACAGATGGTATCTCAATCTGTTGTGACCAGTGCGTAGCCGAAAAATGATGACCTGTTCTTTTCTGGATAGTTGATGATATGCATCATTTTTCAAATGTCCCGGGTGCTCTCTTTCCCATGTGGACTTGAATGTAGCCTTTATAGTAGTCTTTGCCGTTGCGTAAGTTGTCTCTATATCATTTTGTTGTAAGGCACCTCCTTCCTTAGCAAGTCTATCTTCCTCCTCATTTCCTGGTATGTTGCAATGGGCTGGTATCCACTGGATAGTGCACTTCTTGAAGCATTCGGCTAGTCTTTCAAGGGAGATTATCAGATCTTTCAATCCTTTAGTTTGGTGGCTCTTCAGCGCTGATATTATTGGGAGGGCATCTGAAAAGATTACTATCTGTTTTTCTGCCTGAGCTTTGCATTCAATAAGAGTTTCAGCTGCCTGTTTCAGGGCTTCTGCTTCAGCACAGAAGTTATTGCAGTATTTTCCAGTGGCAATTGCCATAGAGTGAATTCTATTCTTTAATTTTATGAGGATGCCGTCACCCCCATTTTCAACTGCATTTGTTGCCGAACCATCAGTATATGCATGTGTCCAAAGCTTTGCTGGAAATGTTTTGTCAATATAATTGGTTGCTATACACTTTCTTTGTGTTTCTGTCTGTGTTCCCTTACCTTCAATGCCTGGAATATCAGATTTTAACTTAGGAAAGCATCTTATTTTCCACAGTGGGATAGTTGAGCTTGTTGGGATTTTCTTTGCATCTGAGCTTGCTATTATGGTATTATTGTTAATTTTTTCTTTTGCTTGGGCGACAAAGTTAGTTCGCTTGAGCCTGCCTCTTCCTAGCCTATTCATTCTTTGGTACATGGGGTGTCCTTCGAGCCTCTTAAATTTTTCAGCTTGTTTTGAGACTCTGCTGTCCCGTCTATCCTCCATTGACTGTAGCCTTGCTAGTCACTCGTGTAGTCTTTAAATCTAAATAATTTAAATACCAGAGTGATTTTACAGGTCTTATGCAAAACGCGGGTGGTAGATTTTATTATAGTATATTACTTGTTTTATATATTCTCTTTTATACAGATGATCAGACCTTGCGATCCAAAGGTTTTTGATATAAAGAGAGTCATGTTCAGATGGCTTATGGCATCCCCATTTATATGTTCCTAACAACATACAAACATTGACTATACAAAAAATCTGATTGTTGGAGACCCTTATAAGTCCTCCACAACCCAGTAGATTGGTTAAATAACCAAACCCACGTCAATGCTAAATGATGTAAAGTTTAACTGGAACGGGACAATGCCAGATATATTATATTAATTCTATAAAGTTTCCTGGCCTGATGAGGCAGAACTGACAGCACTAATCCCTTTAATCAAAACGCATATGACAAGTAAACAGTGTTCCTACCCAAACTTCTCCAGAGAACATTTAAGGCTAGTTTGTCCAAGAACCGCATGTGTTTAACATTCTACTGTTGAGATATTTCCCTGTCATTACGACAGACTCCTAGAAAAAAACGTAGTCCCTATAACAATCCCTGCAATCTGATAAAGAATCCTTGCCAGGAAAATTATAATCAACACACTATTTCAGCGAAATCTCCGAGCAAAATTAGCAGTGGCTATACGGAGCTTTCTGGGGCTGGACTGGACACAATAACAAGACATATATAATAGTCTTAAGAACTGTGTGTGATTAATTCTATGGACATATGCAGCCGACAGAGGGGGTAAGTGTGAATGAAAGCGAGCTCGCTGAATGAATGCGATAAAGGAAACGGAATGAAAGAATTTAGTTTCTAAATGTTTACTACTAATATAACACCTTCCTTTTATCTATTCTCTCACTAAGGCGGAAGGCCCACGGGAAAGTTAAATTAAGGACATATCCTATATACCCGTCCCGTCTACCCCCCTCCCATTCGTCAATCCTTTGTTTGATCTGTTGGGTAATCATGCCTCGGGTGGGATCATTTTCCTAGTTTTCCATGTTCCCGGATCTATGAGAATATATATCGTTTATTTATTTTCCCTTTATGTAACTATGATTTCACCTGATGACATGATAACGATGTATAAACTGTTGTAATCTATTTTTTCTTTTCTAAAGATATAATAAATTTTATAAACCTTAGCTATTAGTTCTGGTCCAAACCTTCCCCTGACCAACTATATGTGCCCACAGTTTACGTGTTCGTGTATACGTATGTACGTATTTATGTCACTAAATTGTTGGTGTGTGCGTACGAGAGGATAGTGTAGTAGAATATGTATCTAGTGAAATAATACTTCTTCATTTAAGCGGGTCGTGCTATAGGTAAGTTGAGCAATCACTCAACCCAAGACAGTATTTTTCTTACACTTTGTATTTCTCGTAAACAGAACTATTTCTCACACCTTTTTCTCACACAGCTTTCACTATCTCACCCCTGCTCGATTGGGACCATAAAAATAAAGCCTATATATAAAACTCACGACAATAATGTGTAGCTCGCCGGGATTTTGAGCCGCAACAATAAAGTGTTGCTCGCTGGAATTTCGAGCTAGGTCTAGTAATTGACCAGTGTCTATTACGGTATCTTATCTGATTTTCCGTTAGATAGAGTGTGTTGTGTGATTGTCTTGTGAGATAAGGAAATAATAAAAAAATCAATTCCCCTAGACAAACGATCTTAGACAGGGTGTTTTGACCAAACAAAATTTTAGGTTGTTTTTTTCCACAGCATTAGAGAATTGTTTACAAATTGTTTATGATAACATCTGTCAAATATATGGTATATGAAAAGATTTTGTGCAAAACCGTTGGATCGCGTGACTGGATAAATAGTTACTAAAGGTTGAAGTTAGCAGAGTTGAGCTAAGCAAAGGACGGCTATTCTGATTTTTAAAAAATCTTGTTAATATCGTTCCTTCTCTAACTGACTTTGGCGGGCAGAGCTTTGTGGTGGAGAGGAAAAAAAAAATTTTTTTCTCCTTAAATTAAAAAAAAAATAAATATAATACATTTTTTTATATTTTTGCTCTACCGATAAGTAATAGTAGATTCTTTCTAGTTTTTTGACCTACCATTTATTGTGGCATAGTCGCCTTCATTAGGAGTCTTAATTGACAGATAATAGCAGCGATAGGTTAGCAAATTAATAACGGTAGGAGGTATCTCAGGTAATTTATATTTTGTGTTTTTCTCGAGAGCGGCTTAGAGTTTTTTCCCCCTTCTTTTCTTCTTATTATTCTCTAGTCGTAGTAGTATCCAGTTCTTTGACATGGCAGAGCGAATTCAACTTAGGTCCATGTTGAGACAGGAGGCGAAAGAGACAGGACTGCAAGGAGTTAAAGCGACCGCGTTTGTCAACAAGGAACTTGACAGACATGACGCCGAGGAGAAAGAAGCGAAAGATAGAGCAGAGAGGAAAGAAGCACAAGAGAAAGCAGAGAGGAAGGAAGCACAGGAGAGAGCAGAAGCTAGGTCGAAAGAAGCGGAAGATCGTCAATTGGAACAGAAGAAAATTGAGGCGGAGATGGAAGCCCACAGGGCAAATGAGAGAGAGAGGGAGAGACAACATGAATTGGCACTTAAGACTTTAGAAGTCCAAAGTCGGGGTCCTTCTACTTCCAATAATGGAGAGCCGTCTTCACCCCAGTCTCAGTTAACTGATCTCTCTAGTAGCCAATCTTCCCAACTAGTAGCGATGTCTTTTGTCTTGCATTCTTTCCCTAGCGTAATGAGAAAATTGACATCTTCCTAGAGAAATTCGAGAAAATGGCGAATCTGTATGGGTTAGAGAGTTCCCGGTGGGGCCTAAAACGTTCTCAGGCACTAAAAGGTAATGCTTATGATGTTTACGTCAAGCTGGGAAGCAGCCAAGATGACTACGACACGTTAAAGAAGGCCTTGCTAGAGCGTTTTGAGATGACCGCTCGGAAATTTCTGCAAATGTTCAGAAACAGCCGAAAGGAGAGCACGGAGACATTTCCCCAGTTCGTTTAACGTCTGACGGGCTATTTGATAAAGTGCCTGGAAATATCAGAATTACCTCTTACATATGAGGGAATTCTTGAACTTGTTCATGTAGAACAGATAAAATCAACTTTGTCGAACGAAACCTGTAGATTTCTGGCTGAGCAGGGCGCAGTCAAGCTTGAGGACATCTTCAATAAGGCGGAACGCTATGCAAATGAAATGGCCGAACTTCCTAGAACAAAGCGCAAACCAACAGATGAGCCATCTCGAAAACAAAATCTAGAACACTCATCCTATTCTTCTAATTCCTCCCAGCACTATAACCCACGAGAAACGAATACCCAGAGACCTCCCCAAGAAAAATCGAAATTCTACAAAACCCGATATCCCACCAACAACAACAATCCTGATCAACCTGCAAAGCCTGCGTGGCAGCGCGGCCACGAAGGTCAAGGCAAAGGAAAGACCCCTACAGCAGGGACGTCTGATCAGGGCAAGCACACCGGGCCGAATCGCATCGGATGCTTGCATACAGCCTCGCAAGGAAGAGTCAATGTCAGTGATTCTCAACATGAGGGGGACAGACCCTCAACGCGAGGAACTGTAATTTTGAACGCTACCTCAACTACTTGTCTTTTTGACACTGGATTATCTTTTACTGTTTTGTCGCCAGGAACCTAGTTAAACCGTGTCAGGAGACAGAGGACACCGTCAAACTATGTGGGGTTTTTAAGAGTGACGCACCCAGGACGCTTCCTATCGCACTGGTAGAAATACACTCTGATTTTGTCAGAGGTGTTATTAAAGCGGCCATAATGGATGATCCTATCTACCCAGTTATCCTGGGATGTAGATATGTGTTTGTTGGGAGACCAAAAGAGCCGATTGTGGCAGCGGTAACCTCAAGAGGGCAAACCAAGAAGGAGAGGGAGCCTGCGCCAAATTTGTTGCCGAATGAACTGAAGGAAGCGCAACAAAAGACCCTACTCTGGAGCCCTGATTTAGAAAACTGCCCATGGCTAAGGACCCCATTCACCACGAAGACATCTTTTCGAAGGATGGCGTATTGTATCGTAGAACGGGCGACCCTGATACAGGGAATAACCAGCTCCTAGTACCGACGCAGTATAGAAGCCAGATCTTAGAAATGGGGCACTCTCTTCCCTTTAGCGGACATATGGGACAATACGCCACTATTCAGCGAATAAAAACTCACTATTGGTGGCCAGGAATGAACTCTGAGATTATCAGGTACGTGAAATCCTGCGCCCAGTGCCAACGTGTGGCACCCAAGCAACGGAGACCCTTTATTCCCATGGGTGATGCGCCAGTAGTGGGGACACCACTTCAACAGGTTGTAATCGACATTTTAGGACCCTTAGAAAGGACTAAAAGAAGGCACAGTTTTATCCTGACCGTAGTCGACACTTGCACTTTATTGGCCGAAGCTATACCGCTAACATGCACGAATTCCAAGCATGTAGCAGAAGCCCTCGTGCAGATATTTAAACGGTTGGGTTTCCCTCAAAACGTTTTGACGGACAACAAATCCCCATACCGTAGCCTGTTGATGGAAGAGATCGTTAAGATCTTGAGGAACCAGCACATCTACACAAGCCCTTATAATCCGGCCGGAAGTTGGTTAGTAGAACGTGTTAACGGAAGCCTCACCATGATGTAACGTAAGCTGGCTCAAGAGAAACCTGAGAAGTGGGACTTTTATATATCTGCAGCTTTATTCGCCTACAGAGAAGTTCCCCAGGCATTTACAGGATTTACGACAGCTGCGCATTTATTCGGCAGACCTATTAAGGGGCCACTAGAAGCTTTACTTCGGTCCCTGACAGACCAAAAGGCTGACGAGACAGCCGTCTCAGCAAGCAAATATGTATCAGAGCTCAAGGAAAGATTACACCTAGGATGGGATCTAGCTACAACTAACCTTAAGAAAGCACGCGCAAAACACGCTCAAAGATACAATAAAGCTGCAAAAGAGAGAGAACTCCAACCAGGGGAGAAAGTTTTGTTGCTACTTCCAACCGGAAAAAACAAACTTCGCATCGGATGGCAAGGTCCGTTTACCGTCCTTAAAAAGATCTCACGCACTAATTACAACATTTCCATTAAAGGAAAGGAGAAGGTCTTTCACGTAAATCTGCTTAAGAAATACTTGGAAAGACCAGTGCCTTCCTCCGAGCATCTCCTGGCGGTCGCCATAGCAACGGAAGACAAGGAAGATGACGAGAGTTGCATGTAATATCCATTGCAACAAACAGAATCCTTTAAAGATGTCACATTCGGCGACAATCTCTCGGAAGAACAACAGACAGAAACCAGGGCGCGACTGAAACAGTATGTTGCAGTCTTAACGGATGTACCTGGTCGAACAAATCTCATAGAATTTGATATGAAATTGACAAACGAGACCCCTGTTCGAAACCAGAGTTTACCCCATTCCGTACGCTAAAGCTGATGCACTACGCGGAGAAATACACAAGCTGCGTCAGGCAGAAATTATCAGTGAGTCTACATCTCCTTACAGTTCGAGTGTAGTACTGTTGCAGAAGCCCAATAAGGAAGTTCGGCTGTGTATAGATTACCGGTTGCTAAACGCTGTAACGGAATTCCAGCCCGAACCTCTACAGACTGTTTCTGAGTTGTTCACCAAGCTTAGCAAGGCAAGAATTTTTTCCAAGATTGACCTGAGTAAAGGTTATTACCAAATACCAGTCAAGGAGGAAGTTAAACCTTTGTTAGCTTTCAGCACTAGTGAAGGACATTACACAACGCACCAGGAGTGTTCACCAGGATGTTGAGGAAGCTTTCAGAACCTCTGCACAGTCCCCACATCCATAATTTCATGGATGACATCTTAATTGCATCGGGAACCTATGATGAACATATTGCTACGGTTGCTATGCTCCTCAGGAGACTACTGGAAACCGATCTCACAGCCAGACTTAGTAAATGTCTCATCGGGTTTGAAAAGCTAGACTTCCTGGGGCATACTATTTTTCATGGCTGCATGTGGCCTGTTAGGAAGAATGTTGAGAAAATAGTTGCAGCTAAAAGGCCCCGAACGAAGAAAGACACCCGTTCGTTCCTATCACTGTGTGCGTATTATCAAGAATATATTCCGGGTAGACAGAATGTCGGGGCTGATTTTGTGAGTCGAAATTAAACCACGGTGGAAGAGGATGAAATCGAAGATACCAATCATCCTAAAGCTACCGATCAGGGCAGCTTCATTGTCATAAATGAAACATGAAAAATGGTTTTCTTGTCCAAAAGGGGGCACGAGTGTGACGGATGAAATTCAGCTATCCCTGAATTGTTAGATGATATGGTAATACCCTTGAATAGCATCGGGCCCCTGATTTTGTGTGAAACAAAATAGTCAACGTGGGTACCACGCGTGCAAATTAGGATGCATCATGTCCACGTGGATTTTCACCACGTTGCCAAGAGGAGACGTAAGCGGCCAGCATCAAAGGACTGTGGTGGTCCCAGAAGAACGAAGCAGTTTTTCTCACCTTCGGTTCACACGTTCATGCGAACCGACTAAGACGGGGAAAGCGCTGGCAGACCAAGAGACGAACGGGGAAGGCTAGAGCCGCAGACGCGGCTCGAAACGAGAATAGTTCCCTGATTTCAAATAAGGCGTGAACTTTAGCATGTAGCTGTTACCTTGCATTTCATTAACTATATATTGGCATCGCGGAAAATGCAGTTTATCATTCGTTGCCAGAGATTTGAACGTTTACTAGCTTATAGTAGAATCTAACAAGATTTCTTTTGGATTTTCTTCTATATTGGAGTCTAATTCATTCTGTGCTATCGGTAATATATTAGTCTTGGGATTCAGTAGTTTAGTTCCTTCATTTATTTCACTGGATTTTTGTGTTAATTTAAACCTATTAAATCAACCCATCACAAAGTTTTCCAGATGTAAATTAAATAATATAACTATCCGTTATTTCCAGAGATGATAGATGTGTAACATAATTTTTAAACGCTAGGCGAGCGAAATTGGTTATTAACCCTATAATTCTATTTCATCTTGCGTAAAGTTTAAGTACATAACTGTTCATAGCTAGTGGTAATTAAATCAATACATTAGCTAGTAACTCGTGTAGTCTTTAAATCTAAATAATTTAAATACCAGAGTGATTTTACAGGTCTTATACAAAACGCGGGTGGTAAATTTTATTATAGTATATTTTTTGTTTTATATATTCTCTTTCATGCAGATGATCAGACCTTGCGATCCACCATTTTGTGATATAAGGAGAGTCATGTTCAGATAGCTTATGGCATCCCCATTTATATGTTCCTAATAACATACAAACAATGACTATACCAAAAATCTGATTGTTGGAGACCCTTATAAGTCCTCCACAAACCCAGTAGATCGGTTAAATAACCAAACCCACGTCAATGCTAAATGGTGTAAAGTTTAACTGGAACGGGACAATGCCAGATATATTATATTAATTCTATAAAGTTACCTGGCCTGATGAGGCAGAACTGACAGCACTAATCCCTTTAATCAAAACCCATATGACAAGTAAACAGTGTTCCTACCACCAACTTCTCCAGAGAACATTTAAGGCTAGTTTGTCCAAGAACCGCCTGTGACTAACATTCTACTGTTTAGTTATTTCCCAGTCATTACGACAGACTCCTAGAAACAAACGTAAACCCTATAACAATCCCTGCAATCTGATAAAGAATCCTTGCCAGGAAAATTATAATCAACACACCATTTCAGCGAAATCTCCGAGCAAAATTAGCAGTTGCTATACGGAGCTTTCTGGGGCTGGACTGGACACAATAACAAGACATATATAATAGTCTTAAGAACTCTGTGTGATTAATTCTATGGACATATGCAGCCGACAGAGGGGGTAGGTGTGAATGAAAGCTCGCTCGCTGAATGAATGCGAGAAGGGAAACGGAATGAAAGAATTTAGTTTCTAAATGTTTACTACTAATATAACACCTTCCTTTTATCTATTCTCTCACTAAGGCGGAAGGCCCACGGGAAAGTTAAACTAAGGACATATCCTATATACCCGTCCCGTCTACCCCACTCCCATTCGACAATCCTTTGTTTGATCTGTTATGTAAACACGCCTAGGGTGGGATCATTTTCCTAGTTTTCCATGTTCCCGGGTCTATGAGAATATATATTGTTTATTTATTTTCCCTTTATGTAACTATGATTTCACCTGATGACATGATAACGATGTATAAACTGTTGTAATCTATTTTTTTTCTTTTCTAAAGATATAAAATTTTATAAACCTTAGCTATTAGTTCTGGTCCAAACCTACCCCTGTCCACTATATGTGCCCACAGTTTACGTGTTCGTGTATACGTATGTACGTATTTATGTCACTAAATTGTTGGTGTGTTCTGTGACGTACGTCTAGTTCGACAAGTGAATTTTCCCTGATTTGATGGATGATTAAAGGGACTTTTAGCTTTTCATAACATTAGAACCCCTGAACATTTGTTGTAACTTTGTTGTTTCGCCAAAGCGAACCGATTCCACCGGGGCTCATTAAGTATGCGGCATGAGATCTAAAGACACTGAGACGATCCCCAGAACAGAGAAGCTAGTTCTCGCAGGAATTTCTCATCTCCGTGCGAACACTGAACCGCTCTCAAGATGGACCAGAGCGGTCAAAAGAAAGCGGAGGCAGCAAATAGAGCAACGTCTCGCAGGAAGATGACACGGCAGTGCGAACCAGAGTAGACGAAGTAAGCTTCTTGCAGACCTCGCACTTCTGTGGCAACCGGCAGACTTGCCCGAAAGACTGAGAAACAGGAGAGACGGAGATCGGAAGCCAGGGGGCAATCGCGGTTAACACGACGGCTAGAAACCTCGACTTTTCCTGGGTTCTAAAGAGGCGCTAGAATCTAACAGGTCCCACTCGTCTTGAATTCCATTTAGATATATACAGACCCTGAAGAATGCAACTTTATCACTCGTTTCGCCAGACCTTGACAGAAGCACTAGCATAGTGAAATCCTGTTTGATTCACTCTGGATACTCAACTTATTTGCAGTAAATTCTATTCTGTGCTAAACGGTATAATATATTTGTTTTAAAGTGATCAGTGGGCTAGTTCATTCATTCATTTTATTTCACTGGGTTTTGTGATTAACTTAAAGCTATTAAATTAAACTTATCTCAATTAGTTCCAGTGGAATAGGTAATGAAATATCTGTTATATTATTTCCCAAAATGATAGATACTTAAATGCTTAAAGTAACATTTAAAGACGCGAGGGAATTTATAACTAAATTTAATTGAGTTTAGTTCTAGTTTTTACGTATGTTTTAACTATTAAATTCGCATGGAGTTTTTCCTGAATTTTATAAAAATTATAGACGCGAGTGTATAAATAGTTAACTGTAAATTTATCGCGCTTTGGAAATGATACTTGATTTTCGGTATGAATTATATGTTTTCTATCTTTTATCTAGAGTGATCGTTACCTTAGCGATCCCAGCAAGAAGAAGTACAACCTGGTAAAGTGTGTTCGTGTATACGTATATACGTATTTATGTCACTAAATTGTTGGTGTGTGCGTACGAGAGGATAGTGTAGTAGAATATGTATCTAGTGAAATAATACTTCTTCATTTTAGCGGGTCGTGCTATATAGGTGAGTTGAGCAATCTCTCAACCCAAGACAGTATTTTTCTTACACTCTGAATTCCTCGTAAACAGAACTTTGTCTCACACCTTTCTCTCACATAGCTTTCACTATCTCACCCCTGGTCGATTGGGACCATAAAAATAAAGCCTATATATAAAACTCACAACACCATCCACCATTTCATCTTCGTCCGAATTTGTGCCCCTTTCCCTGAGTATTAAATCTGAAACCATTGAGTCCGATGAAAGTGTTTTTGAATAGCGGAGGACAACAAATGTAACATTCTATACATATATAAATATCCATAAAAAACGTACTAAAATGTTGGCATAATAAATATACACACCATGATAGCATCATTCTGTGATAGTTGCAACCCAGGTTCTATGCTTGTGAAGTTGTTCGTTATGTCCTGACCCTGATGTGCGCCCGTTCTTAATTAAACAATTGATGATAGTGTCCTTGGGTACGCTTGTATGGTACGTTAACTATTGGGCCTGTCTTTCTAATGTGATTGCTGAGTGAAACCCAATGACCAGACAACTATGATGACTGCAATGACTGATCGACTCGTGGCTGACAACAAAATTCCTTTATTGTTGATAATAACATATTTACAGTTGGCCATCTCCGTGCCTGATTATAAAGGTAATAAGAACACTGTTGCGCACATATTTTTTGGCGCACGGATTACGCATACCATGTAAAATGTTTTAATTGTCTGATGAAGATATATTCATCTTTGAATGCATGTTTTGGTCTTGAGGGACGAAACTCAGATTGGGCAATAAGTAGTCATTCTGTGAGTTATCGCTCTTTGTAGCGTTCTTAAAAATAGAACTCGGCGGAGGAATTTAGACTTACTTGTATCTATTCTGTGTTTGGTTAGGAATAGATTGTTCTTGCTTCAGAATGTCTATGGTCCGAATCTATGTGTAGTGCTTGTCTATGTAGGACGAGTATGTCTTATATCTTGATATCTTAGTATGTTTAAGTGGAACTATTTGTTCTTGTACTGTACTGAAGGGGGGGTCAGGTGTTTTCGGCGGATGAAGAGAGGTGAGGGGGTTCTTCGGTTGTCAAGGCCTAGGGCGGGAAGTCATGTCGGAGAGATGCCCAAGAGTTTGTGATCTCTTTAAGTTATTCTGGGGACGAAGATAGTTTCTTCCACTATCGTTTAGTCCATGAGCTCCCCAGTTGTGATTCTATAACGCCGGGAGAGCGTTTTTGTGCTTGCTAGTGTATTTCTTATGACCAGGTAAAAAAACGTACTTTTGCTGACTTCGTTCATTCCTAGGCTTAAGATGGGCAGACGTTTACATGAACTTACCTATGAATATGTCGGGACGACATATTCTCTAGCAGCACTAAATATGTTTATATGCAGCAACTATGAGGACAGAATATGCTGATCCTTGTTGAATCATTTATTGTTGATGAACAAAGCTTCGATTGAAGATTTGGCTATACACCCGTATAGTGAGTGATGCTCAACCGGGAACCAGCAGCCATTGTGGAATTCGATTGATTTTGGAATTCTACTTATTGTAAATCATTAGCAGAGAACGGGAAAACTTCCTTATTATCAGGTGATGATTGAGAGATCACTATTGTAAAGAAATTAACATTATCTTCACAGAGATTTGGTGTAATTTACCTGAAGGAATCTTCGCTAGAAAGAGATCCTGTTTAGGAGTCAAGTTTGAACAGTATTGCTTAATTGACATGCTCGGTCAGTAAGGTCTACTGACTAGATTTATAAACTATGGAAATCTTGGTGTTTACAGATGTTCCATTGCAAGATTATTCTTCATGAATGCTAATTTAGGACGGTAGTCCATTGATCAATATTATGCTGTCTATGTCGACTCATGTTCCTGTAACTGTACCCAATCTGTCAAGTGTGTGCGCCCAATTAAACTATTGAAACGACTACAGTGATCTGCATTGGTGACTTAACGTAATGAGTGAATGAGTGCCTTATACGGGTCAACACACGAACAGTCCACCATTCGCCTAACTCATACTTCACACTCACACTCCATATTTGCATAATCCTGCGTCGGTTGAGTTGACCTTTGCTCCCCCTGGAGCCTCCATCATATTCACCACTGGTTTGCGTGAGGAGAATGAAAGCAGTACTTTACAGCATGCCTGGTATACACAGTTATGATGAAGAAGATTAGAGAGAGAAGCTGAACAAAAGAGATTTATCAACGTGGTAGGCCAGTTTCCTGGGTCCAGCCTTTGCAGTCTACAAAGTGGAAGTCACCTAGTGTTTCAAGAACATTTATTTTGGCCAAATGTGACATACATCAACACCTATAGGACAACTATCCAGTCGATGTCAGCTTGACCTGTTATGACAAGTGTAACTGTATCTAGGTCACCGCTGTTGACATTTTGCTTGGTACAGGCATTATTTCATATAACAGACAGCGTAGCACGGCAAGTTGTTTACAAGTGAACATTACAGCATTACACAGAACATTGGCAAGCAAGTTAACTGTGTTAGCAGAAGTATTGAACTTAGAAGCCTATTTTCATCGATGGACCTTCTTATGTTCTGCTATTGTGTTGAACTTTAATATTTGAGAACGGTGTAATAAAATAAATCAAAGATTGAATTTGATTAAAAGTGGCAGTTAGTTGAATTAAAAAGCTGTAACATTTATACTGAGCATACTTTACAACACATTCCAACCACAACACATTTAATTAATTAATTTATGCATTTATGCTATTGATGTTTACATGTTATTTGTATATATGTATTTATGTTTAATGTTTGCATATTATTCGTGTGTCTAATATAAGATTTCCCAAGTTACATAGGGCTTATATTAGCGTTCTATAGGGAGCAATTTTCTTGATTGGAAATTTGCTGGCAACATCTGGTGCTATTTTTTTTGTTAGTTGTGATGATGTGTTCTTTTCTTCGTTGTTTTTGTAAATAATGTTGTGTTCCTTAGTTTGTTTTGGTTTGTTTGAATTTGTTGGTCTATCCTTTGCTATTTTTCAGTTTTATACACAATTTATGTTTATACACTGTGGCGTTATTTGTCTATTTCATTCTATTGCAGATATCATCACAGATTCTGTGATCATTTTTCTTTGATTTTTCCTGTTTAATTTATTTGATTTCTGCAAATGTTTCCTGTTCTCTTGTATAATTGTTTTGTTGTGTTCTTGATCGACATACACTATTTAAAATATATTTGATCATATGAATTTATAAGAAAAAGTCAACTGATGATTTTTAGTACTTGGTCGGTACACAGTTGATTATACAAGACCTTACTAAAGGCTTGTTTTTCCACATAGTTTGGGATAAGGAGCTGATTGATCAAATTATTAGGAGCTTGTGTTTACATTACTTTGGAATATAGATTACATTTTTGTGTCAACTGATTGCTATCATTAGTAGACATCATGTCTACATTGGAACACTTTATTGAGTTAGGGAAATCTCTAGGCAAGACTGGAGATAAGTTGGAGGAGTATGCTACCAGTCAATATGATAAAGCACTTAAAGCTGAGGAAATGAAACAAAAAAGTGAGGAAATGAAACAAAAAAGTGAGGAAATGAAACAAAAAAGTGCGGATAGAAAAATGGAAATAGAATTTGAACAAAAGAAACTGCAGATGCAGATTGAGGAAAGGAGATTCCAAATGGAATTGGAAAAACAAAACAAAGAAGCTGAAGCTGAGGAGAAAAGAGCAATAAGAGAACATGAACATCAAAAAGAACTTTTAGCATTTGAGTTAGAAAAGTTGAAATTGACAAACATGAGTAATGTCAATCAGTCATCTAGTGGTAAACGCTTTACTTACAAGGTCAAGGTACCAGCGTTCAATTCTGCCAGTGATGATATAACTGTTGCTGTCATTTTCGACGGAGTCATCTGTCAAGTTATTTGCTTATGTTTGTATCATAAGTATAATTGTGTCTTTACCTGCGATGTCAGGTTGATTAGGGGTTGTCTTCCCTTGTTTATTCATTCATTGTGTTTGACCTGTAGGGTCAGAGGTTGACAGTTCGGCGTAGGCCTATGGGAAGGTTTTTTAAGCGGGAGTGAGATATACTTCCGGGAAGCCGGGAGGTCCTGTTTTTCTGAAGGGACCAAGAGTCCATTGTTTTTTTTCGGGGAGAATCTTCGAAGTAACTGCTATGGCAGTTTTCCCCAGTGAATCTCTGTGCGTCGGGATGACGACAGAATTCCTTGTTTAGTTCTGAGGATTCATTTTCCAGGTAATACCGACCTTTATGCATTATTACGCTTTTCGGTGGCAGAACATGTAAAGGATTACCTAGAGTGAACAGCAGCTCACTGATCCGCCATTTCAGAACTTATATATTTGTGCTCGAGGTAGCCATCCAAGACTGTTAGTCTTATATTGTCCAGAAATCCAGTGACGAAGATATATTGTGGGAGCCGCAGATTGGCGGAATTCATATCTACAATAAGTATTACTGCAGGGTTGATGATAACCTATTTAACAGAAGTACACGGCCGACGTCAGAACGAGGCCTGTGCTTTCGGCTATTATACTACAGCCTGATATGTGCAATTGGCGGGGAGTGCCAAGTTGCACCTATGTGTCATAGTAACTAAGGCATCTGACGCGTTTAGTCAGAGACGCCAAGGGCGACGCTACGAACTGTCATTATTGAAGAACTTTGCTATTGACCATGCACGTCTATTCTGATGTTTACCTTTTTGAATGCCAAATGTATACCTATCGATGTCAGGTCAGCATGACCTTGTTACACTGACTGTTCCTGTTGATACTATGTGTGTTCCCGTCAATAAATGTCTTGAAACATGCCTGCAGTGTCAAAGCATCCTTGATTACTGCATGTGAGAGTATGGGTTGCAGGATCTACATCTATACGAGCCTAAACACATTCGCGCCTTCATTCGCACCCACACTCAATTCATCATACGCTCGCACTACACATCTAACAACATGTATACTGTCTTGGGCCAGTGATCACATCAACAAGAGAAAAAAGACAGTTACAATAACATTCTGGCTTGATAGATTTGAACGTGCTTGTCGAGCTCATAGTGTGGAGAAATCACAATATGCTAATCAGTTGTCTGAGAATTTAAAAGGTGATTCTCTGACGAGTTTAAGTTTGGTTGAAGAAACTGACAAGGATAATTATGAGGTTATTAGGGCAGCCTTGATAAAGAAATACCAGTTATCTGAGGAAGGTTACCGTATTTTGTTTAAAAGAATGGTACCTGAATCAGGGGTAGAATTCTCAGAATTCATTGCAAGGACACGTCTTACATTTAATCGTTGGATTGAACTGTCCAAAACAGAAAAGACTTATGAAGCACTTATGGATTTATTGCTCAGGGACAAGATTATGTCAAGCATTAGTAAACCATTCCTTGAATTCCTACATGAGCGGAAACCTAAAACACTAAAAGAAATGGAAGAATATTGTACCCAATACGTCACTGCACACCCAGATGTAGCTATTAGCAATACTAAGGTTAAGGAAGGTATGCCAGTTGCATCAGCAACACCATACAACCCTAATTACTCACACAAATTCCAAGGACCTCAAAACAGGTTTAATAAAAAGGGTAACCATAACAGTTATCAGAACCAAGGTAACCAATCATTTCAGGGTTCTTCTTCGAATATCTGGAGACGAGCCGACAGCCCTCGATTCAGGGGTGGTCATAATTATAGGAACTTCCGCAAAGGAAGTCATTATAGAAACTATCCTAGTTTTCCATCATGGAGACAACAAGATCATAATTACAGAGATACTCATTATAATGAATATGATAATAGTAACCAGGGGAATTATGACTCAAACCCAAATAGGGGTTACAATAGAGGAAACAATGATAATTACAGGGGTAATAATAACAGAGGTAGACCCCAACATAAAAAAACAAAAATCTCATTATCATGCAAACTCTGCACAGCAAGAGTCCCATGATGCCTATAAACAAAATAAAGATAATGATGACTCTAACAATATGGCATGTGCCGCTTTCGATTTTGGGAGAGCATCTCAGTGCCCCCAATGCAAAACATTATTCGAACCAACTACGGTGTCCACTTTAATTTGTGGCCATCCTCTTCCCGCTCTTCCCGCGTCAATCGCGCATGATGGAAGAGGTTCTCTTGTCTTACACAAAGGTTTAGTAAATGACAATCCAGTTTCATTGCTTTTTGATTCTGGATGCACCACAATTGGTGTTAGGCAGTCACTCATAGATCCTTCTCGTGCTACAGGCAAAGTAGTCAAATGTGTAACATTTGGCGGCACCATAGAGAAATACTCTACTGCTATCATTAGGATCGCTACTCCTTTCTTTACAGGAGATGTACACGCATGTCTTCTGCCGAATCCGATCGCTGATCTTATCATCGGTCGTATTCACGGAGTCAAAGAATGCACTCCACAACAAATTTCCGTTTGGGAAAAACAAAATATTCAAACTGCTAATGCTGTAGTCACTAGAGCTCAAGCTCTCAATATGCCCGAAACTTCATCTATTGAAGATAATGAAGTGCATAACCAAGATGATCCCTTGGTAATTTCGCGTGACTCATTTATAAAGCAGCAAGAAGAGGATCCGACTCTAAAGAAATTCTTCACTCTTGCAACAAAAGGTGATCCGAATAAAGATTCAAAGAGTAAATCTTGGATTACAATGAAGAATGGCGTACTTGTACGTATGGTGCAAGACTCCAACAAGTCAAGTCATTCTCAGATTCTTGTACCCAAGAATTTGAGAGTTAAAATATTACAACACGCACACGACTCTCAGTGTGCTGGACATATGGGTTTTTCCCGTACAAAGTCAAGAGTTCTTGCGGCTTTCTTTTGGCCTTTTGTGAACAAGGACATACGGATCTATTGTCGATCTTGTAAAATATGTCAAGAAGTCAAATCCAAAGGTCCACGCCATGCTGCACCTATTCAGGCTGCAGACATTCCTATTCGACCATTTCAGAAAATGGCGATAGACATCATTGGTCCATTTAAGATCAAATCTGCTAGAGGACATCAGTTTATCTTAACGTGTGTGGACATGTGCACACGTTGGCCAGAGGCTATCCCTCTGAAGAGCATTACTACTGCTGACATTGCAGATGCTCTTTGGCTTATATTTTCTCGTCTGGGATTTCCCGGAGAAATATTATCAGATCATGGCACCCAACTAATATCGGATACCATGTCTCAAGTAATGTCTACTCTCCAGATAGAGAGATCTTTGAGCAGTATCTATCACCCAATGTCGAATGGGATGGTAGAACGCCTTAATAGAACACTCAAAAACTTACTAGGGAAGATAACTGAGGATCATCCTCAAGATTGGGATAGGGTTTTACCCGCGGCCCTCTTCGCTTACAGAGAGGTTCCCAATGAACATACAGGATTTTCTCCCTTTGAACTTGTCTTTGGCGCGCGACCGCGTGGCCCTATGTCTTTGCTTCATGATCTCATAACCGCTGATAATATTACCGATGACACAAAATCTTCTTACGAATATGTCATCGCGCTAAGACAAAAGATTATCGAAGCATGCAAATTGGCAACTTCTTCTTCTGAGTTTGCTAAGGAGAAAGCAAGACAATTTGCCAATAAGAAAAGAACCTTACGACAACTTTGTCCTGGTGACAAAGCATTTGTTTTGCTACCTTGTAGGGAAAACAGACTACTTATTTCTTGGAAAGGTCCGTACGATATAATCTCGAAAATTTCCGATGTTGACTACATTGTCGATATTGATGGGAAGCGTAAAACCTTCCACATCAATATGCTTACGGAATTCCATGAACGTCCGGATTATTTACAGCCTATTTTCCAGGCAACGGACGATTCACCTGTCCAACATGGTCATTACTCATCACTGTCTGTAATACAGGATGAGGAAACAAGTTTTTCGGATGTTAATCTTCCGCTTCCGATGATTCCACTTCATTCTAGTGAATCATGGAAAAATGTTACTGTTTCTCCCGATTTATCTCTAGGAGAACAGCGACAAGTTTCGTCTATGTTACAAACATTTCAGGATGTCCTTACTGACATTCCTGGACAAACTCATGTCATTGAACATGACATTATTCTAACTGACCATAATCCTATTAGAGTCAGACCTTATCCTATTCCTATACATTTTCAAGCACAGGTTGAAAAGGAGTTGGATGAGATGATAGATTTAAAAATAATTGAACCATCCACTTCTGCGTATTCTTCGCCGATGGTTATTGTCCGTAAAAAAAGACAATAACATACGTCTTTGCGTTGACTATCGCAAATTGAATCAAGTCACGAAGTTTGATGCTGAACCTATGCCTTTACTAGAAGAGCTACTTACTAAGCTTTCTAAATCGCATTTTTTCACTAAACTAGATTTGTCTAAAGGATATTGGCAAGTTCCTCTATCTGAACGCGCCAAACCTTTTACTGCTTTTTCTACACCTAGAGGCCTTTTTCAATGGAATTTTATGCCTTTCGGCCTTATGAACGCACCAGCTACATTCGTACGCATGATGCGTAGAATTCTATCCTATCGGTCAGATGTCATTGCGTACATAGACGACATCTGTCTTTTCAGCGATACTTGGGAAGATCACTATTCAGGGTTAGTTGAATTGCTATCTACTCTACGCGAGTATAACCTGACAGCGAAACCATCTAAAGCCTGCATTGGTTTTAGTGAAATTTCTTTTTTAGGTCACCGTGTCGGCCATGGTTTCCTAAAAACAGAGGACCATAATACAAGTAAAATACTTAACATTTCTATTCCTAAGACTAAAAAGCAAGTGCGAAGTCTCTTAGGTCTTATACAATTCTATGGACGATTCATTCCGAATCTGTCCTCAATCATGGCACCTCTTTCTACCTTGCTAAAGAAAGGGTCTCCTAATATAGTCCATTGGACTCAAGAATGTCAATCCTCTTTGGATAAGATTAAAACTATGTTTTCTACTGCACCTATTTTAGTGTTGCCTACTAAAGATAAGACATTTGTTCTTCGTAGTGACGCTTCATCCACTGGGATTGGAGCGGCACTAATGCAAGATTACTCTGGAACTCTGCATCCTGTAATGTATATTTCCAGAAAGCTTAATGCTGCAGAAAGGAATTATTCGGTTTTAGACCGTGAACTGTTGGCTATGGTATGGTCAATTCTCAAATTACAAAGATTCCTTCTAGGCGCACATTTTATAGTAGAAACCGATCAGAAAGCTCTTACAGCTATCCAGAGTAAAAATTTGAAGAGTTCGAGGTCTACTCGATATGCAATTGCTCTTCAACCTTTTCATTTTTCGGTACGAGCTATCCGTGGATCAGATAATGTGATGGCAGACATTCTGTCTAGATGCCCACATGATTCCACTTAGCTGTTGAGTATTGGACGTCTTAACACTTCCAACTCGACAACAGATTTTTCTTTTCTATATCAAAATAGATACACATTGTAATTCGTAATGACACTACGTTCATTGATATATAGTCACCATTACTCGTTGATGATTTTTCTTTTTGTCAATCATGTACTTGGAATGCTTAAACTTAAATTGTTATATGCATTGTATCATTGTATAGTAGTATGCGTTGGTGACACCTCCCTGGAAACACTTATGCTTAAGAGAAATGCTTTCTCTGAGGGATTGAGATTTTGCGATAATCTGGCTTAAATAATTCCAGATATTTCTCATCTGCGCAGTATTTATGCGTTGGGAGCCTATTGTATGTTGCTCTCCGATGAAAAAAAAAATGATTTCATTTTTTTCCCTGGGGGGTGTGGTAATCTGTTGCGCACATATTTTTTGGCGCACGGATTACGCATACCATGTAAAATGTTTTAATTGTCTGATGAAGATATATTCATCTTTGAATGCATGTTTTGGTCTTGAGGGACGAAACTCAGATTGGGCAATAAGTAGTCATTCTGTGAGTTATCGCTCTTTGTAGCGTTCTTAAAAATAGAACTCGGCGGAGGAATTTAGACTTACTTGAATCTATTCTGTGTTTGGTTATGAATAGATTGTTCTTGCTTCAGAATGTCTATGGTCCGAATCTATGTGTAGTGCTTGTCTATGTAGGACGAGTATGTCTTATATCTTGATATCTTAGTATGTTTAAGTGGAACTATTTGTTCTTGTACTGTACTGAAGGGGGTCAGGTGTTTTCGGCGGATGAAGAGAGGTGAGGGGTTCTTCAGTTGTCAAGGCCTAGGGCGGGAAGTCATGTCGGAGAGATGCCCAAGAGTTTGTGATCTCTTTAAGTTATTCTGGGGACGAAGATAGTTTCTTCCAGGATCGTTTAGTCCATGAGTTCCCCAGTTGTGATTCTATAACGCCGGGAGAGCGTTTTTGTGCTTGCTAGTGTATTTCTTATGTCTAGGTAAAAAAACGTACTTTTGCTGACTTCGTTCATTCCTAGGCTTAAGATGGGCAGACGTTTACATGAACTTACCTATGAATATGTCGGGACGACATATTCTCTAGCAGCACTAAATATGTTTATATGCAGCAACTATGAGGACAGAATATGCTGATCCTTGTAGAATGATTTATTGTTGATGAACAAAGCTTCGATTGAAGATTTGGCTATACACCCGTATAGTGAGTGATACTCAACCGGGAACCAGCAGCCATTGTGGAATTCGATTGATTTTGGAATTCTACTTATTGTAAATCATTAGCAGAGAACGGGAAAACTTCCTTATTATCAGGTGATGATTGAGAGATCACTATTATAAAGAAATTAACATTATCTTCACAGAGATTTGCTGTAATTTACCTAAAGGAATCTTCGCTAGAAAGAGATCCTGTTTAGGAGTCAAGTTTGAACAGTATTGCTTAATTGACATGCTCGGTCAGTAAGGTCTACTGACTGTATTTATAAACTATGGAAATCTTGGTGTTTACAGATGTTCCATTGCAAGATTATTCTTCATGAATGCTAATTTAGGACGGTAGTCCATTGATCAATATTATGCTGTCTATGTCGACTCATGTTCCTGTAACTGTACCCAATCTGTCAAGTGTGTGCGTCCAATTAAACTATTGAAACGACTACAGTGATCTGCATTGGTGACTTAACGTAATGAGTGAATGAGTGCCTTATACGGGTCAACACACGAACAGTCCACCATTCGCCTAACTCATACTTCACACTCACACTCCATATTTGCATAATCCTGCGTCGGTTGAGTTGACCTTTGCTCCCCCTGGAGCCTCCATCATATTCACCACTGGTTTGCGTGAGGAGAATGAAAGCAGTACTTTACAGCATCCCTGGTATACACAGTTATGATGAAGAAGATTAGACAGAGAAGCTGAACAAAAGAGAGTTATCAAACTGTTGCTGCTAAAAACTTGTCGCAACTTATTCTGACCATGCATTCTGACTAGATTCATTTTTAATGCATGGGAAGGAACTCATGAAATTGTAGTCACTTTTATTTCTACAGTCGTCTAATCTTGATAGCTATCGTTAAGAAGTTGTCTTATCTTGATAGCTAGGGTTGCCGATAGCTGTGTGAACGATTTTGAGTCACGACCATATATGGAGCGCTCAGATCGTCAGTTCTTTGAAAACAGTTGGCAATCGCAATGTTTCAAGATTCATTTCCTTTTAAGGTAATAGGTCTTAAGTCGAACATTGTAGAACATTCTTCGTTTCGTAAATTGGCCTGAGTTGTATTCGATTCGCGTTTTCTGCGCATGTCCCTTTTTGTGGCGTTGGTAAAACGATTTCCGCCCAGGTCAGTCTGTGCTGAGAAGCTGTGAAGGCGAGACGTAGCTATGTGCTAGTCTTCGCTTAGTTTATTCAGGAAGGAGTCCTCATGATTGTTGTTCCTATCTTGAGATGATATATCTCTGTGTTATTCCTAATGCCTGGAGGCATATGTGATTATTCATTTTTTTAATTCCTTATGAACAGGTAATTAAATCCCTTTTTTTGGCTGAGTAACACTTTATCGCCATTCTTGTGATGTTGACTTTTGCTTAGCCTGCCTTATTCTAAAGTCTACGATATGACTAGTTTGCTCAGCTCACGATCCACTTAGATTGTCACGCATCGATTGATGCCAGTCCTACGGACTATTTGCTTCCTGAACATTGTTGATAGATCTAGGTTTGATACCTTTGCGGTGTGCTGCACAATAGAGGACGATAATGTAGCGCTCAAAAGACATGCCTGTCTTGTTGAGGCATAAGGCAGAAACCAGTGCTCTCCAGGTTGTTCGTTGTGACGCCACTCCTCTTAGCTCTTGCACATTATTTATGCCCAACGTTCTTCCTTCTCTTCTCATTATTGTTCTTCTGAGTGTTTTCTTTTTGGTCTTCCTTTTTTCCGCTTACCCTCAGGAACCCAAGTTGAGCGCCTGTAGTGGTATTCTGTTGTTACTTTGCATTCGTAGGACATGACCGATATATGACCATCGTCTTTTCCTTATATAGTCGGAGAAATATTTCTGCCTAGAGTCTTCTCTTATTTGTCGATTAGTCTTGAATTCTGTCCAACTGATGTTCATGAGTTTTCTAAGACATTTGTTCTCGAAGGTATTCAGCTTGTTCTCCAATGATTTTGTTATTTTCCAACTCTCACAGCCGTATGTTAACACTGAGATAACATTTGAATTAAACAGACGAAGCTTGGTATGTATATTCAATGATCGTAATTTCCAAATGTTAGATAATCTATTGAAGGCGCTAGCTGCCAAAGCAATTCTAGTCTGGATTTCTCTTGTTGTGTCACCATCCTGAGTCATTTTACTGCCTAAATAATTGAAACTTTCAACTTTCTGTAGTTTTTCCCCGTTCAAGATGATATCAAAGGTCTCGTTAGAAAAGTTCATAGCTTTAGTTTTAGAGGCATTTATTTGGAGACCAATTTTAACCGTGAGAGATGAGACACAAATTATTTATTGCTTCTTGGGATTGTCTTGGTGTTGAACTTAAGAAATGCTACATCATCTGCAAATCCCAGGTTCCCCCAGGAATTTTCCTCTTGTCCATTCTTATACCCAATTGTTCATTGTGGGTATAAGTTTTCTCATAACCCAATCAATAGCTATTTTCTAAAAAGTAGGTGACAAAATACAAGCCTTGTTTTTCAGGCCCCTGTTTCTACAGTAAAACCATTCTGTGCCTGTTGAATTGATGACCATATGTAATAATGACTGTTCGATAATCGTACCTATGAATGTAACCTGCTTGTTTATGTCCTACACACCTTAAAATAAAAAACCACGTGTGGCGAGGGGTTACACTAACGAGGAAATTTATACAAAACCGTCACCTAGCTGTTGCAACATCATTGACTTTTACACGTCGTGAGCTTAACGTCGGGACCGTCCTTGTGAAGGTGGATTGCCTTGCCATTAATGCTCACATAGTCTGAATACACCCATGCTAACATCCTACACACATAAAACCAGACAAAAGACACCCATGCTACTAACGCCTCAACATCCCGTATGGGTGTCCTGATGGGTGGCACACTACTCTGCGCACCACATGGGCCAGGATGTGTTTATACCTTTAGCCCAGAAATCAGAATGAAATACAACACCATCCAACCCTCCTTGTGACTAATTCACTCTTTCATCACACAAACGGAGACACGGCTTATCAACACATAATAATACTGTACGCAACATTTGTGGTATGCTACACAAACACATATGACCTCTAACGCCCCACCCCCCTGTTAATAGCATTTAAACCCCTCTACTGCCACACCCCCCCACTCCATTCCGCAATAACGACTTGACCCCTCGCTGCCCTCCACATACCGCTGGATAAACCAGAGACCCTCCCAGATAACTACGAACCTACACAGCGGGGGAATGGACTCATCCTACTAGGCCAACGGAACAACCTTTCTAATCTACCCACCCAATGAGCCTAACACTCCCGCCACTAGATAGCAGAGCTGACCTACAATGACTCCTTCGAACCCCACAAAAAACACTTTCGCGCTCACTCCACATGAGGTCAACAAAAAAAGCCCCGAAATCGACACACTCCAAATTCCCGTAAGTACAACACAATGTCCAGCAACTCTAACTGACAACGTGTCAACCCTCACAACCCATCATATATACAAGGTCCTGTTCCTGTTCCGCAACTGATTGTACCATAAGACCACTATAATTGTTTACACATTCATGACTCTACGACTGCCGGAATTAGGCACTGAATGTACAAACAGACCCTTTGTCATTCTCATCGATGGTTCTCTTAAATTCCTAACAGGAGAGGCAGAATGCCTTAAGAAACTATAGATTTTTCTGGTCTGTGGCTAGAGAATGGGATCAAATTGCACGAGAAACACCGAATCCCGCCTGCTATTCACAGACACATTAAGCAGTTGACTGTAGTCCTCAGAAAATAATCAGACCATGGATCACTTAACACAGTAGTGTGGCGAGTAAGGTATTAATAGCCACCGCGACTAGATAATCAGTAGGAGCTACAAGCCAAGATAACAAGAACTAGAATGAAAATTAAGTCCCATTTGGAGAATCTCACATAAGTATCACATAATAGTCTACAGGTTTGTGAAAGTGCTGATTTCACAGGACATTCAGCAATTACTTCAGAGTAAGTTAGGACTCTACGATGCACCACGCTTTGTAACTACCTCCCCATCAAATAAGTCATAAGAAACAGTATCAACTGCAGCTCATAAACACATACTTACTTACAGCCATTAAACTACGTATTTATTATGTACCCATGAACACGTCTGACTGTGATGTTGAATCATGGAACCCACATGAATACAATATTTTTACAATAACTTGGATGGGGGGGGGGGGGGGGGGGGGGTGGAATTTAGATTTACACAACGAGGCGGGTAAGTTACACACTAAGTCCTTCTGGGATCTTCACACTTCGAAAATGATATACCCGACCCAAAGGCACCCCCCATGTTCTCCTTGCACACTGGCTATGCATTAAAAGTAACGTTATATCCAATCGTCATTTACTCATTCTCAAACATGCACTAAACATATCACCACCAAGTGGTAGCAGGCTCAACACTTTTAAAAAATCCAAGACAGAAGTCTGACAGAATAAACACATACACAACAGAGATGACATTTCACAACACAGTCTGCTGAGTGATATGGTGTTGCATCATTTAACCGAACACCAAGGCTAGACACATATAAGGACGACCACTGTATAGGGCTCCTGTGAGGTCCCAGGCAACTCTTAGTGATCTGCACTCAAGATCTCAGGTTTATGATGACACATATGAACCTGTAACCAATGACAGACATGTGGCTAGTCCAGGTTTATGGAACCACAAGTCTCGTGTGTATGATATGAGTGAGTTTCAGATGTTTGCAAGTATATGAATGATACATGGCTCTGTATGATTAGCAATAGCGAGACAAGACAGGTGTCTATCTTCAGAACATTTTCTCAAATAATACAGAAATAAAACAAAATACATTTTATACAGATCTATGATGATACCCTTTCCTTTCCTATTATGGAGTGCCAAGCCTCTGATTCCAATACAATTTTATATATTTGACTATTCCATATGTCCGTGCTAATAAAATGGTTGAGCATCCATTCCTTATTCATACATGTTACACACGAAAGTGTAACTAGTTCAGTTCTGAGAGTCTGATTCAAAAACAAAATTCTATTAAATTGGTTTTTGGGTAATAATTGTTGGAGTTATTTGGGTGGTCATACATCTGACACACCTCTTGGAATTAGATGCTAGAGCACTGATTAGCTGGAATGGTAGTAAGTGATTCTGTTTTTTGGCAAGCATATGTGACAAAGTTACTAGCCTTGGCAGGTCTTATCTCTGGCCTGAGTTCGGTTAAGTGTGTCAATAAATTCAATAACTAAAAACAACACACAAATTTCTATTAGGTTAGATGAGCGGAGGTATGAGATTTTAAGCGAGTAACTGTGCATGGTTCGTTTCATTGACCCCCCCTATGGTTTATGGGGTGTATCTTCGAGTGACTACTGTGAAATAAGTTACCAGCTAATTCTGTACTCCCGTTTCATCTAAAATTACGTATTATATCCAATTTATTCTGAAATAACCTCCTTTAAGGTAATTGGAGACAGGGATCTTTCTTTCCATCTGCATTAGGCTGGAATTGGTTCTGATATATAATATGAAAAAAATATGATTTATTTAGTTTTGAAGGTCTATAGACTCTGCAGGAACTTTCGATGTGTGGCCTCCGTTACTCTGAGAATTAATCTCATATGTGCTTCTTCCCTCAACATTTCATTAGGATGTATATTCTGGATTTATGTTCAACTAACGAACTAACGTATATCACTCTGTTAATACATGATTATATCTAACAATTCACCTAAGTCTATAGCGTAACTTCATACAGTTCAGTCTCGTAAAACATGTTATAATCGCATAACTTATTGAACACGGCTGATGTAGCTGCATAGCGTATTCATTGGTTGATAGTAAGATAGCCTGGTCGTTCATTCATAAACTGAAGCGATGCGTAATACATGATTACGACTAATACAAGTAGTGCTCCACAAACTGGGATGTCAATTGGTGTCATTAAAGAAAGTGGTATTTCATATGGTACAAAGGAATCCATCTCACTGTAACATCCCCGGCAATGAAGAGGCTGACAGATTGGTAAAGGAAAGTGGAAAGCTATCTCAGCCTGATATAAACATAACTTCTGAAGAGGCAAAGAAACATGAACACATGGGATACAGAGCATGCAGTACACACGCACACGCACACACACTCACACGCACACACAATATAATATTCCAGTAACAACACAGAGTACACACCACAAAAGTTCTGATAACACATCCAGAGGGACGTAACTGGCCACAACAGATTAGAATATTTATCTTAGTTAATAATCAAGAAATACAGATGTAGAGCTATTATAAAATGAGTTTCAAAATGTGGCATCTGATTAACGAGCCCACTGTTGAACATCCGCTTCAAAGATGTCCAACATATGAGGAACATAGAAAGCTTAAACCATTTTTAAAAAAAAAAAAAAAAACTATGGAGATGCGAAGAACCTGAAGCTGACCACTGCTTTATTTTTGCATATATTATAATTGTAAAAACAGTATCTGAGCTACAGTGTGCGTGAGCAGATAAGTTTGGAAGTTTGAATTTATATGAGAGTAAGATGTGCAGAGATAATGCATAATTAAGTAGCAGGAAAAGATGGAGCATAGGGAGTATGTGAGTAATTATGGTTAAATGGGTTGTATAGTGGTAATAAGTTATTTAATGCTGTTACTAGGAAAAGACGTTATTGGAGAAATCAATTAAGTTTAATGTGTAACAAGGTGGGATTAGAGAGAGAGTGGTGGGGGGCTAGGTATTGTTTGATTAGGGGTGGGGTTGGGGGGTAGTGATTAAATATGGAGAATTTCTACTAGATTGAAGTATCCTAAGATCGTAGGTAGTTACATAAAATGGAAAGGAAAGGGTATTAAATGGGGTGGAAATTTGAGGGTAATGATTGTATGGGTAGGGGTGATGTATTTGAAACACGTGATATAATATTAAGATATTAAAAAGATCTTCTTAAGGTTATGGCTGGTGGGGATCTCCCCTATTGGGATTTTAGTTGAGTAGTGTTCTGGTAAGTTTTTTTTGTGTCATCTAATCATATACTTAAATAGTGAGAGTACGATCTATGCGTGTTAAATTAGAATATAATACATCGTGGTAGGGTAGGGTCCCTAGTGCGCACTATACTGCCATATACATGGTGTATAGGGTTGTAAATAATATGGCCGCGGTTTTGCATCTGTTTTAATAAAGTCGATTTAACTGTTATCTCCTTAAACAACTTTCTTGTCCGGGCTTGCCCATATTAGTCCCGACTACCTAAATTCAAGCATTATGAAACCACAGAAATGTAGATCCGCCCTACCCTGGACGATACAACTGTGCTCCACTCCGGAGACTTTGAATACTTTATGAAGGCTTCCCAATATCTGGGCAAGCTTGAACAATAGTTCACACAAAAAACATGACCGAACCGGTCATGGCCATAAGGTCACTCTACAACGTCATTGCTCTTTGGCAACTCTCACACCCGCGCACTGCGTTGCGCCTTTTTCCCACTAATGTGTTTGACCGTGCGTAAATAATGAATTATATATATACTTACTCAAATGTGCCCCCACATTTAAATTACTCGCGCAAAAAGGACGTAACAATACCTACCCCCCACGGGACAAAACAAAGCGAAGCTTTTTTTGTATTAAGATGTGATTGATCAAGTTCATTTAACAATTACTGTAACATCATTTAAAAAATTAAGTTAATTGAAAGTATTAATGTGTGGGATGAAGTATGGAAGAAGAAAGAAAACAAATTCCAAATGAAAAGATTCACCAAAGTAATGTATCAAACTGGTATGAAATACCAATGAAGGAATGAAATAAAGGGATAGAAGGATGAAAAAAATGGTGGGAAAAAAATGAAGACGAAAATAAAACAGAAATATAAAAATTTGAAATGTAAAAATGAATGTATGTCAATTTGACAAATGGTAACAAAATTAAACAAAGTCAATTTGAAAAGTAACACAATAGAAGAAATTTGACACAATCCCAAAGTATGTGTTGCAAGAATGAACAACACGGCCTAACTAGGTATGATAATAATAGCATGTGAGGTTAACTGTGTGAAAACTATCAAGCGCCACTAATGCGCAATCATAATACATATTTAAATATCTCACATTATTTATAGATTATACTAAACTAATTTAGTTACTAGTATGGTACTAACTAAAATGTTATTGGAATATTAAAAATGTCACTTATATATCCTCCATGAAAAGTTCTATTGTTATTAATCCAAAATGAAGTACCCAAAAGAGTCACTAAGTTATAATGTCAAATTGTAAAACTGTCAATAATTTAAGCTAATAATGTTAATTTGTAGTTAAAATGCTATCTCCTTATAACTGTTAAGTTCACTTGATAGAGCTTTAATTTAAAGTTCCAATTATCTTAATTTATTCCACAATTGAAAGATAATAGTAGTAATGTTAATACTAATGCACTTAAATGTCATTGATAGTCAATATAAATGGAAATAATGTTTTCTTATATTGTATTGTTAGATGAGAATCAATTCACTTAAATGTCACTGTTGCAGTAGCGACTTAATTATGTAATGTATATAGATACGGTAACGTTAGGTAAAATATCCATATCAATGCGAAATGTTAAAATCATGTAGTTATACAAATAAGATACGATTGATTAGTAGGTAATGTAGAGGCGGCACGCTCTGCAATGCGTAACGGTTCTGTAAAATCACGAGGGCATCTGGAAAGTGTGTCAGCAAGAACATTCTCCGATCCAGGAATTGCTCGGATGGTGTAATTGAACGGCTGCAAAGCAATTGCATAACGAGTAGATTTGGATGATTTTAGGTCTTTGTTTTGGAGCAAAGTGAGTGCCTTCTGGTCAGTCTCCACAAAGAAATGAGCGCCCAGCAAGAAGCGTTGCAACTTGAGAATGGACCATACCATCGCTAAAAGTTCTTTGTCCAAGACTGAATAATTACGCTCCATAGCTGTGAGCTTTCTTGATACGTAAATGACTGGATGCAATGTTCCAGAGTAACACACTGTAACAATGACGCCCCGATGCCCACATTGGAAGCGTCGCTGCAAAGAACAAATGGTAGGTCTGTGTTTGTTAACGTAAAATAAGCGTGGATGAAAACAAAGATTTTATTAAGTCTAAAGTGGTATGACACTCATTTGACCGCCGTACAATGTTAGGTGACCCCTTTTTCAACAAATTAGAGAGGGGTGTGGTAACAGTAGACAAATGGGGAATGAATCGCCCATAGAATTGGATTAGTCCCAAGAGACTCCTAACCTGTTTCTTAGTCTTAGGGATAGTGATATTTAAAATTTTAGAAATATTGTTATCTTCCGTGTATAGGGATCCGTGACGTACACGATGTCCTAAAAAGGATATTTCATTAAAACCTATACACGCTTTTGATGGTTTAGCTGTCAGATTATGAAGACGGAGTGTGGACAACAAAGAAGATAATCCATGGACGTGTTCATCCCAATAGTCACTGAAAAGACAAGTATCATCTAGATATGCAATTACATCAGTGTGGTAAGATAAGATACTGCGCATTATGCGTACCAAAGTAGCAGGAGCGTTAACAAGTCGGAAAGGCATAAAATTCCATTGGAAAAGGCCTCGAGGGGTAGAAAAAGCCGTGAGAGGTTTAGCTCGAGCCGTTAATGGTACTTGCCAATAGCCTTTGGATAAATCGAGTTTAGAGAAAAAAGTAGATTTTGAAAGTTTCGCAAGTAAATCCTCCAAGAGAGGGAGTGGTTCGGCATCAAACTTGAAACTTTATTTAGCCACCGATAGTCTATACAAAGACGGATATTATTATCAATTACCATGGAAAAAGAATATGGTCATGGCCATAAGGTCACTCTACAACGTCATTGCTCTTTGGCAACTCTCACACCCATGCACCGCGTTGCGCCTTTTTCCCACTAATGAGTTTGACCGTGCGTAGATAATGAATTACATATATACTTACTCAAATGTGCCCCCACATTTAAATTACACGCGCAAAAAGGACGTAACAGTACCTTCCCCACACTGGCCACCAGCTGTTGGATCCATTTCGTTCACTGTTGAAGTCGTTATGGACTATACTGCATACATGGTGTATGGGTTGTAATAATATGGCGCGGTTTGCAACTGTTAATATAGTCGATTTAACTGTTATCAACTTCAGTCGGGCTTGCATATAGCCGACACAAATTCAACATTATGAAACAAGGATATAGTCTTAAGTACTGACCACAACTGGCAAAAGGATATAAGTCGAGTCCATTTCTTGACGAAGACGCGGAAAATTTATTACAGACGTTAGTACAAATTCAAACGTAATAGTCACAAGCATGCATCAACAATGTAGATTACTTCTTTGATATGACAGTTCATATTGTTCTCATTCTTTCCATTTTTAATAATCATGAGATTGATCAACATTTTATAATAAGGACCGATACTTCAAGGATGGTGACGACCTTCATGGTAATAATTTCTTCTTGCCTTTCTTGGAGCCTACACGTCACGACGGGCTTCTGGAGTGATCCATAAACACAATAATAATCTTGAGAGTATTCGGTGTACGTCTGGAACCCACTAGCAATACGACCTGTGGTTCGTATTGAAGTCCAGCCAGATCGAAACACGTCAGAAGAAATGACGAGAAAATATCATATAATTAATGTACACATTATCGCCCTACCTTGGCCGATACAGCTGTGCTCCACTCCGGAGACTTTGAAAACTTTATGAAGGCTTCCCAATATCTGGGCATGCTTGAACAATAGTTCACACACAAAACATGACCGACACCGATCGCTAGACGCCGACAATCACATATGAAAATAAACCGGGCAGGCAGAATTGGGGCTGGTAAAGTACCTGGGTCAACCTGTTAGGGTGACAAGATGTGACAAAATAACCTTGGTCAATGAAAACGAAAAGGTACGATAAGGAGCGAGTGAGAAGGAAGAGAAAGAAGGGCACAGGAAATGATTGAAGTATGTCACAGGTAAATGTAACGACTGAATATATGACTTGTCACAATACCAGCATTTTAGCATTGCATTCAGTCTTCCATATCGTACAGAACACATTCTACCACGACTGTAACAAAAAGAAAGTCATGGAATGAATGTAATCAAAGTCTGTGACAAAGTATTTTAAAATCAGAAGGAAACAGTTTGTTTGGATTGGTTTTTTAAGACTATCTTCATTGCACACGGACTACTCCATCAGTGCTCAGATCTCTTCCCTTAGATCACACAAGGAGAATCCCAGCACAGAGCACTAACTCCGTATCACCGGCGAGAATCCCAGTGTGTGTATATAGAAACATTAAATAAATATTTTGGTTGTGGATAGTGTCACGAGAGGGTAGAAGTTTATTGAAATTATAAGATATCCTGGACACAAAGTTGTATCAGGTGATACCAGGAAAGTGCCAGATAAGAGTCTGGTCTTACAAGTAATACACACTCCTCTGAAAAGAGTAAGGGTGTATAGATATCAAATGTAGGATCAAGCTTTATAAGTTCCCAGAGAAGATGGTAATATATTATTCTAAGCTCCTACTTGCCCCTCCCCAGATCCTCCTCTGTTAATTTTATTATTATTATTATTATTATTATTAACTCTGCTAGGAGTATTAACTAATCTATCTACCAACAAGAACTGTAACTTAACTTAAATAATTTAAGTAAGTCTGCTGGTAAATATTTACAATTTATTTTTACAGATTTTCATTTCTGTTTGGAAATTCTTCAAGAAAATCAAATTTTAAATACATCATTTAAATAAATAAACATTTGAAAATAGTTCTAAATTAGCAAAAGTCACTCAAATTGTAGCAAGCCCTTAGCTCTTGGTTGAACTAGCTGTTTGTAGAATATCTATGTCTTTATAACACTGTTATTTATACTTATGCCCACCAAAAGTCATCATAAAATGTGTCTTTGTTAGAATCTTGATTTTAGTATAGTGAAGTCATCGGGATACTCTGAACAGCAGCCTTGTTTGGCCACTTATCTGGTGAGTTGAAGTCTGTCACACTCCTGACATGGAAGGAAAAGTCACATGAAGTTCCTGCAGGCAGTGGATACTGGGTAACTGGCCCTATAGACAACAAGGGCGCTCGCACCACAAGTTCCAGCAGTAGTAGCTGACTCTTTAAAGTGTGTGTGGTTGACAGAATATAACCTGAAACATATTGGATTAACCACTATATTCTCTATCACTATCCCTTTATTATAGGTGTAGGGAATGTGAGACAGTTTTCAGACAAGGGGCTAACAGACGCACAGGGCACAATAGCAGTAACAACTAAATCCAGTTCACTGTGAATACAATTTTCCTCTAATTTCTTAGTTAGTGCCATTTGTCCATGATCCGCCTCCATACAATGATTAGGTCTTGTATTAAATTCGAAGTAATAGCTTAAACAATACAGTAATACAACTCATTTCATCCTTTCCTTTGTTCCTTGTGTTTGTCCCATTCCATCAAGAAATAATTCTTTAAATGCTTTTCTAAAACTATAGATACACTTTTGCTACCATTCTCAATCTATTACAATATTCACAAGCTTGGCATTTTGCCTCCAGAAAGTTACACAGTAGTTCAAACACATCTACACACTTCCTAACGCAACATGTACTTAATCAATAGAAATACATATATATATATATATATATATATATATATATATATATATATATATATATATATATATATATATATATATATATATATATATATATTCTTTCTTACCCTCAAGTACATACAGCCAGCCGTTAATGGTCACGCAGTCTGCTTTCAGTTGCAAAAGGCAAAGAAGTCTCTCTCTGGCAGAACTCGCGCTCTCGCTGTATTTGAAATTTTAGTATGGCCTATTTCCATTTAGGGCACGTCCTATATATAGGCCAAGGCCGGACGACAGAGAAGGCTTTTCTGTTAATGTGTGTTTTGTGTTCTGAAATGCAGGTACACATTGTCCAGCTGTACAAATCTGAAAAACTAGTAATCTACATATCCTTCTTATTCCTGGACTGATTTCCTTCATCTTAGGCTTAAATTACACCCTGAATTATTCTTTATCTATCAAGATAATAGTCTTTTACTATCATACTACCGTCTTTTCCTAGGCGTAGCCTAAACAACAAAATTTTTGACTTGCCTTATGTCTCGTTGCAGTCCATTCGAGATTTCTTCCTTCCTTCATTACTTCCCGTGGAAATCTTTGCACACACTATCAGATGAACATTCCTATTATAAAATTCTTGATCTCTGCCATGATGTACTTCGCACCCAAGTCTGTAGCTTACATCCAATTGAACCAAGGTTACACAGATCTAAGCTCGCCATTGTTTAAGCAGTACGTTGTAAACACGATACATGCAGATGCGATTCCATTGGTTCGTCAAGGATATACTGTCATAAAGTATGGCGCACTGTTTTGGTCAGAATGCCGTTTTTGTTTATTCGACTTCATGACAGGAGCCTCCCAATTCAAAAGCGTAAACCATCTGTTGGAGCTTCCTGTCTGGATTCACACATAAGACATTCACCCAATAGGAGGTCTACTCTTCCTTCCTACTCTCCTGGTTTCCTTCAGGTGGATGCCTATTCAAGAAATCTGCCCCAACATTCTGAGATCCATGGATAACCACCGCATGTTGTGTAAATAAACAGCACAGGTGCTACTGCCTGTCTAATGTGATTATTATCAACTACTATTACCTTTTCACCTCTCTGAGTCTGTCCAACGACATGTCCAGAGACGATAGATGTTCCTCAAAGGTTTCCGTAGTTATGAGGATATCATCCATAAAATTGTTGATAGCTGGGTTTTGCAAGGGATCCAGTTATTTCCTCATCATCCTGGAGAAAACACTCGGAGTATTCTTCAAACCAAAAGACAACATATTGAACTTATAGTGCCCCTCCGAAGTGCTAAAGGCTAGCAACGGTCTGATCTCAGGCTTGACATGAATCTGGTAATGCCCTTTACTTAGATTCACTTGTGACTCTGTTACTAATTATTTCCTATAATCCAGGCAGAGTCTATGTTCACCAGAGGGGTTCCTCAGCTAACCCACACTGGCGCTATAATATGATTCATATCTGGAAATGAAATTCTCCTGCACCAAGAAATCAATTGTCCCTTTAAAGTTGCTATATATTATTTCAGTCCATGTCCGTATCAATACTTTCCATGGACCGTGTAGGGACCGGCCAACTACCAATGTTGCCGGAACCCTTTCTAATGCAAATTTAAACGGCAGTATACTGGAGTTGGCTGTGCTTCCGTCAATTTGTTCATACAGCCCAATCGTCCACTACCTATTTTCCTGGGGTTTCCCCAGAGTTTCTTTATCAAAGGTAGCTGACTAACCTCACTTCTTTTTATATCCAGTACCTGATGTTCCGAACAAAATGTTGTCGGCATGGGATGTGTTGTTTTCCCTCTCTGTACAATACGGAGAGTTGCCATGGTAACTGGTTTCCTGGAAGACTTTTTGTGAGATGGTGCCATCGTATCCACTATGTCTACCTGTTTATTTCTATTTTCAGGCCTACGTCCGCCCCAATGCTTTCCTAGGTCCTGTTGATTTTCCCAACGTGTGGGGTTTTCCTTGCTACATTGTGCACAGGCAGTCACATACCGAGCTATGTCTTCAGCGATGCCTGGCCAATAGTGATGCACTGATGTCCTTTGACAAGTGGTATCGATTTTCATATGTCCACCGTCTGATACAACATGTGCTAGTTCCATAACCTTGTCCCTATATGAAGATGGCAGTACTAGCTGTTCATGCCCATTTGGGTCCTGTCCCAGCTTTCCTATACAGCAATCCATCATTCACATAAAACTGTCCTTTCTTTGGGGGGGGAGGTTATGACTTTTTGGCAATTTGCCAAAGCAAGGTTTTAATGTGCTATCTTTAGCTTGGGCCATTTCATCTTTTTCGAATGAATGTTTAGTAAATTTCCCTGCTCCTTCTTAGGGCTAGACCTGGTCTGGAGTGTTGCCATGATCACAGGTTTTATAGGTTCACCCAAGAAGACGTATTTACTTCCTATCACCAGCTGGTACATATGATCATCACTTACTGCTGCACTAATCACTCCTTCCACGTAGCGAGTCCTGACATTGATCCTTGCTATGGGAAGTTTCATGGTGGCTGTTCCTTTTAATGTCCCTTGTATCTCCACTTTTTCTGTGGTGTATTGATCAGGGTGCACCAAGGATGCACTCTCAACTGAGTCAAATTCCAGTCCTGAATCATAAAGGCACAATGTTTTAGTGCCGTTACATGTTACTTCTTCACAGGTGGGGGGATAATGGTGATCTATCTGACTGGCTGTCAGTTCCTTCCTTCCCTTGTCCCCTGTTATCATACATGCAGTGTAATATGGAGGGATTTTCTTTCCACAGTCCAAAGTATTGTGGTTGTTCATTTTGCAAATTTTGCACCACTTATCTCCCTGTCTGTAGGGTTTCTTATCTTGTACCTGAGGGTTCCTTTCTCTATGGTCAAATTTAGGTTTGTCATAACCTTGTTTATATTTGTGTTGTTGTTGGTCCCTATTGTCAAACTCATTCTGGTTTGGGAGTGACCTACTATTTTCTCCTTAATAATAATAATAAATTCTTTAAGCACCAAACACGGCGCATAAGGCAGAAACCAGTGCTCTCCAGGTTGTTCGTTGTGACGCCACTCCTCTTAGCTCTTGCACATTATTTAGGCCCAACGTTCTTCCTTCTCTTATTATTGTTCTTCTGAGTGTTTCTTTTGGTCTTCCTTTTTTCCGCTTACCCTCAGGAACCCAAGTGAGCGCCTGTAGTGGTATTCTGTTGTTTTGCATTCGTAGGACATGACGGATATATGACCATCGTCTTTTCCTTATATAGTCGGAGACATATTTCTGCCTAGAGTCTTCTCTTATTTGTCGATTAGTCTTGAATTCTTTCCAACTGATGTTCATGAGTTTTCTAAGACATTTGTTCTCGAATGTATTCAGCTTTTTCTCCAATGATTTTGTTATTTTCCAACTCTCACAACCGTATGTTAACACTGAGATAACATTTGAATTAAACAGACGAAGCTTGGTATGTATATTCAATGATCGTAATTTCCAAATGTTAGATAATCTATTGAAGGCGCTAGCTGCCAAAGCAATTCTAGTATGGATTTCTCTTGTTGTGTCACCATCCTCAGTCATTTTACTGCCTAAATAATTGAAACTTTCAACTTTCTGTAGTTTTTCCCCGTTCAAGATGATATCAAAGGTCTCGTTAGAAAAGTTCATAGCTTTAGTTTTAGAGGCATTTATTTGGAGACCTATTTTAACCGAGAGATGACACAAATTATTTACTGCTTCTTGGGATTGTCTGGGTGTTGAACTTAAGAATGCTAAATCATCTGCGAAATCCAGGTCCCCCAGGAATTTTCCATTTGTCCATTTTATACCTAATTGTTCATTGTGGGTATAGTTTCTCATAACCCAATCAATAGCTATTCCAAAAAGTAGTGGTGACATAATACAGCCTTGTTTCACCCCTGTTTCTACTGTAAACCATTCTGTATTCCCTTTATTTGTTCTAACACAACATCTTGCATTGTCATATAGCGCTTTGATTATATTCACATATTTTGTTGGAAAACCATAGATTGTAAATATCTTCCACAATGATGGGCGGTGTAGACTATCAAAGGCTTTTTGAAAATCGACGAAGGTGATAATAAGTGGCGATTGCATTTCCACTGATTCTTCTATAATTGTTCTTAGTGTGAATATTTGATCAATACATGATCGTTTCGGCCTGAAACCCGCTTGTTCTTCTCTGATCTTTTCGTCAGCATGCAATTTAAGTCTTTCTAACATCATGCAACATAATAATTTTCCAGGTACTGATAATAGAGATATACCACGCCAGTTATTACAATCTGATAGATCACCTTTCTTCGGTAACTTTACAATAATACTGTCTTTCCATTGTTGTGGTGGTTGTTCTTCTCTCCATACTTCATTTATAATATCTAAAATTCTCAAGAGGTTGTTGTCATTAACTGCTTTAATCATTTCCCCTGAAATTTCGTCAACTCCAGCAGCTTTAAAAAATTTAAATCTTTTAACGGCTTGTTTGATCTCTTCCAGCGTGAATTCATCGCAAGTTATTGGCAAGGTGGTTGTGGGTGTTTCATTATTAAAAACAGGTGTTACTGTTGGTGGTGGTCTGTTTAGCACCTCCATGAAGTGCTCAGCCCATCTCTTCATTTGTTCTTTTTCTGTTGGTATTATTCTCCTTGCTTCCTCTTAATTCCTGCTATTTCTGACTGAGCTGCTTGATATCTCTCAGCAACTGTTCAAATCTCCTCCAATCTCTCTGCACCTTGTTCCATAAGAAATTTTCTCATGTCTGGAGGCATAGACTCTCTCACTTGTTCCATCATGACCATTTCTTTTAGGTCTTGACATTTTCCCAGAGTAGTCCACTTCTCCAAGTAGGTTTCTACTTTAGCAGAGAACTTGTGGTAGGTTTCTCCAGAAATTAGCTTAGCAGTTCTGAATTTCTTGCTATAGAATTTTGAGTTCTTTTCATAGCGAATCAGCAAAGCCTGCTTCACAATTTCGTAATCATCCTGGTCTTCCTTTCCAAGTTTTGCATATACTTCATAAGAAGCTCCTCTCAGCCCTTGTTATATTTTAAGGCTCCATTTTTCCTTCTCTAGGCCATAGTCAGTGGCCAACCTCTCATATCTACTTAGAAAAGACTCAATTTCATCCTCTTTCTCCACAAATGGATCCAAGTGAAAGTTCATGGCTCCATTTGAGGTACCTTGACTTGCACTACTGTCAGAGATGGTTGGACTATTTCCATTACCTGTAACATTTCCTTGAAGTTCAAGCTCTTTCATTCTCAATTCATGTTCCCTTTGCAACCTCTTTTCTTCTCTCTCAGCCTCCACTTGCAACCCACTTGCAACCTTCTTTCCTCCTTATCATCTTCTATTTGTAATCTCTTAGCTTCAGCTTCTCTTTCAGCAGCCTGTCTTTTCTCCTCCCTATCAGCTTCTAGTTTTCTTAGCCTCCCCATCATCTTCTATTTGCAATCTCTTTCTCTCTCTCTCAGCTTCCAATTGAAGTTTCCTTTCTGTTTCCAACTTCTTATCTTCTCTTTCAATAAACTTGTCACACTCAGAAGAGACATACTGAATAAGAGCCTCCACACTTAACCCAAACTCCTTTGCCGACTGCACTGTAGCTGATCGAAACTTTGCCAAGTCTGAAATACTCATACAATACTATCTTGCAGACTCTTACACTCTTTTATAAACCAATCTAAAATTTTCACAACATTAATTAATTAAAAGACTACTGTCAGTGTATCCAGTCACCACAATTTTAGTTTGTGCTCAATGGTACTACAAAGTGCTTTATTTAGTTATAGTTTCACTACAATTAATGTTATTATTTAAAATATTTCCCTACTTCTAACTCATATGATGTAATAAATGATACTATAAACCTGAATGTCTCAAAGAAAAGACCCCAGGGTGGTAGATGAATCCCAGACGAGCCCCCAGTGTCACGAGAGGGTAGATGTTTATTGAAATTATAAGATATCCTGGACACAAAGTTGTATCAGGTGATACCAGGAAAGTGCCAGATAAGAGTCTGGTCTTATAAGTAATACCCCCTTCTCTGAAAAGAGTAAGGGTGTATAGATATCAAAGGTAGGATCAAGGTGTATAAGTTCCTAGAGAAGATGGTAATATATTACTCTAAGATCCTCCTCTGTTAATTTTATTATTATTATTAACTCTGCTAGGAGTATTAACTAATCTATCTACCAACAAGAACTGTAACTTAACTTAAATAATTTAAGTAAGTCTGCTGGTGAATATTTACAATTTATTTTTACAGATTTTCTTTTCTGTTTGGAAATTCTTCAAGAAAACCAAATTTTAAAAATATCATTTAAATAAATAAACATTTGAAAATAGTTCTAAATTAGCAAAAGTCACTCAAAATGTAGCAAGTCCTTCGCTCTTGGTTGAACTAGCTGTTTGTAGAATATCTATGTCTTTATAACACTGTTATTTCACTGTCTTTTGATTTAGGCTATCACTGACTATACGTATGCCCACCAAAAGTCATCACACATATTTCTTTATTAGAATCTTGATTTTAATATAGTGGTGTCATTAGGATACTCTGAACAGTAGCCTTGTTTGGCCACTTATCTGGTGAGTTGAAGTCTGTCACACTCCTGACATGGAAGGAAAAGTCATATGAAGTACCTCCAGGCAGTGGATACTGGGTAACTGGCCCTATAGACAACAAGGGCGCTTGCACCACAAGTTCCAGCAGTAGTGGCTGACTCTTTAAAGTATGTGTGGTTGACAGAATATAACATGAAACAAATTGGATTAACCACTATATTCTCTATCACTATCCCTTTATTATAGATGTAGGGGATGTGAGACAGTTTTTAGACAAGGTGCTAGCAGACGCACAGGGCACAGTAGCAGTAACAACCAAATCTACTTCACTTTGAATACAATTTTCCTCTAAATCCTTAGTTAGAGCCATTTGTCCATGATCCGCCTCCATACAATGATTAGGTCTTGTACAAAATACGAAGTAATAGCTTAAACAATACAGTAATACAATTCCTTTCATCCTTTCCTTTGTTCCTGGTGTGTGTCCCATTATATCAAGAAATATTTCTTTAAATGTTTTCTAAAACTATAGACACACTTTTGCTACCATTCTCAATCTATTAGAATATTCACAAGCTTGGCTTTTTGCATCCAAAAATTTACACAGTAGTTCAAACACAGCTACACACTTCCTAACGCACACTGTACTTAGTCAATAGAAATACGTATAATTATATATATATATATATATATATATATATATATATATATATATATATATATATATATATATATATATATATATTCTTTCTTACCCTCAATTACATACAGTCGAGCTGTTAATGGTCACGCAGTCTGCTCTCAGATGCAAAAGGCAAAGAAGTCTCTCTCTGACAGAACTCGCGCTCTCGCTGTATTTGAAATATTAGTATGGCCTATTTCCATTTAGGGCACGTCCTATATATAGGCCAAGGCCGGACGACAGAGAAGGTTTTTCTGCTAATGTGTGTTTTGTGTTTTGAAATGCAGGTACACATTGTCCAGCTGTACAAATCTAAAAAACTAGTAATCTACATATCCTCCTTATTCCTGGGCCGATTTCCTTCATAATAATAATAATAATAATAATAAATTCTTTAAGCGCCAAACACGGCGCATAAGGCAGAAACCAGTGCTCTCCAGGTTGTTCGTTGTGACGCCACTCCTCTTAGCTCTTGCACATTATTTAGGCCCAACGTTCATTTCCTTCATCTTAGGCTTAAATTACACCCTGAATTATTCTTTATCTATCAAGATAATAGTCTTTTACTTTAATACTACCGTCTTTTCCTAGGCATAGCCTAAACAACACAATTTTTGACTTGCCTTATGTCTCGATGCAGTCCATTCGAGATTTCTTCCTTCCTTCATTACTTCCCGTGGAAATCTTTGAACACACTATCAGATGAACATTCCTATTATAAAATTCTTGATCTCTGCCATGCTGTACTTCGCTCCTAAGTCTGTAGCTTACCTCCAATTGAACCAAGGTTACACAGATCTAAGCTCGCAATTGATTAAGGGATATTATGACATAATTAGGACCACCGGTTCTGAAAATTTTTTTTCCCATAAATTATTTTCCCTGAAGTGGGAATCAAATCCGGTTACCCTAGAACTCGAGGCGGACGCCATACCTCTTAGCCACTCCGACCCCCGAGAAGGAAACAGAAAGATTTGTAATGAACATGATTGCCACTTAGTGATGAAGAGAGAAAACATATATAGCTAATGGAGGGGCATACATTCAAATGGAGAAGAAAGTAACCATACTCAGACAGTCTCATTTATCAAGTGAACGTATTCCTAACACAAGGCAGATGATACGAGCGGTGGATATAGTGGACAGCACATCCAATAAACATTGCTGTAGTCATACCTTTTATCCTTTTATTGCTGTTCATTAATTTTTAGAAGCCAGTACTAGCTAACTCAGCATGGGGTATCCAGATCACATCAACTGCTACTGCAGCCGTCACGTCAAGAGCCTAGATACGTTCTTTGTGATGGTTACATTCATGGGAAACAGCTGCAGTGATGGCCACATTATCATTAATGTGCGAGGAAAGGCAGAAGCAGACGGATACAATAAGCACAAAGGTCAACATTTGTCCCATGCTAATGTCAAATTAAGAGTAAATTAAATATTAACCCCCGTATGCAATCGTCAACTCCCTCCAACATAATAAGTATGCAGAACCCACTGCTTTAGGACAAAGGAAAAAACAAAACATACACATACACACACACACACACACTTAGACACACACACACACTCTCTCTCACACACACACACATACATGCACAATCAGGACATTTCCATTAACTCTTTGTACAATGATTAGCCAATATGGATATGCCATCAGCAAACAGCATCCAGTAGTGTTATTTCATCTTCTTTCCTGTCCTCTCGCGTTTCTTTTTCAAGTACTATGCCTGCTAGCACAGGTGATCATGTCTCTCAATAACTTCCTGCTTCCATTGAAGTTGTTTAATTCCGTTGTTGACATCTTCCCCAGCCGCTGAATAGAGTTTCCAAAAGTATAGATACTAATAATCTAATTATAAACCATCAGGCATTGAGAAGGATATTGTTTTCTTTTCCATAAATTTTTTTTAAAAAGTCAGCAAGACGTTTTCACAGAAGTTTTAAAACATTTTCTCTCCATCATGATCATTACTATCAAGTGCCATGTGATAAGGGTGGGATAAGGGGCTGATAAGGTTGAGCTGGTTCATTATTTGTTCCTTCGCGAATGCGTGCTTCGTTCGGTTATAATCTTCAATGAGGGTCACCGTTATATGGACTCATTTTGTGTTGGCTGTCCAAGAAGACATTCGTTCCTTTCGGAGCTTATTATGATATTATAAGTCTTCTCATTGGAAGAGTTCTTCAAGGTAATATTAATCAACATTGTCAATGCAGCCACACATCCGCAACGTATCGACGTAGATAAGTCTTCAAGTTAGAGTCCATGGTTTATTCACAGTTCATACACGAAGACAGTCATTCAGGTACAATATTTACATACAGTTAATTAGAATTTACTTGCATATATATTCATATCCGTCCGTGTCATATTGAAATCATGTCGACAGACCATCATGGCTATGTACATGCGCTACTGGGATCCAGACAGCCAGAAGTGAGCGCATGATGTCTTGGCGATATAATCAAATTACTTATTAAAAATATGACAAGTTATCTTTACTGCGGGTATTCAACATCAATCTTTTTTGTTTTTTCCATCAATACCCGACATAAACTTATGCGTCTTTTCGAGGCATTCACATTACTTATCTCAGTGTACACTGGACGTCTGTCCGCAGCGAACAAACACATTGAGAAAAAAGAATAAGTCCATCGCTCGCTTATAGTAAATGAACGAGCACATTTGCTTATAAGTGTCGTGAAACGCGTGTAATAAAAAAACCCATTTACTACAAAACGAGTGTAAAAAAACCCTCTAAAAAAAACCCACTAAACTTATAAAAAATGCGCCCACTCGCTATCTTACTCACATTTTGCATAGCTGGCACTGTATGAAGTCAGAGGATCCATGAGGGATTAGTCTTTTGTTGCTTCATACAACCAGTTTTCGACAAGTGGGCATCTGAATCTCAAACTATGGGACAATGTTATCACTGTCTCTTACCCCCTCTTTTTCCTAAGCTAGAGGGAGAGGGAGGGTAAATATACTTTACACGTGGCATAAAGTTCATAAAGTCATGCACCGCATCGTGTATCTACGAATTAGCCCGTACAAAGGCATTACACAACAATCGAGTGATTAGTATATAGTGTCGTCTTCTATCAAGAGACACACACACTTTGTTGTCTTCGTTAGAGTTTTTAGCGAGTCGCTCCATATCGATAATTTGGAGTTTGGCTTCAGGCAGATCTATCCACCACATGAGAACTTAGCACGACTCTCACATTCGGGTTAGACGTGTGTATTTATAAAGCTCATCAATCTGAATTTTCATCGTATTCCAAAAGAATATGTTTATTTTTAGCAAATACTTACATACAGAGAAGTTTTTATTGTGCTAGATCAGACTAACTAATATCAACTTAATGAATATTAATTAGACACGAACTAAGTATATTGATTAGCGAATTAGACATAGTGTACATCTCATACAACATAAAATGCATTCACTACATATACGGCTCAAGATCAAATAGATTACATTCCACCGCTAGTTGCATACTATTTTTTTTACATTTCTACCATTCCGCATGTGTACAATTATATTTTTTTTTAAACTACGATTATGTATCTAATCAACATTCCCCATGCTTTTCTTATTCATAATACATATCAAGATCTATCTTGGAGCTATAATTATTGGTTATACATTCTGGCTTCTTATACAACACCACTCAATTATATTATCTTCCTGGGTATTAATTTATTAAATAATAACTTAAATAATGTAGCGGTCACACTATCGACAATGAACCACCAGCCGTCTATATAATCATTATAGGACACAAGTCCCGTGGACAATACCCACATTGAGCAACAAAAAAATTTCTCACAATCTGGCAAATGGTACATTGACAAACATCATTTAACTTCCAGAGTTCATGCGGACGATGCGCTCGAAGATATCTATATTTTCTCACCATCGGAGTGTCTTCTGACAATTAGTCCAAAGTATATCAATACTTGATCATATCTAACACACAAGTCCCACGCTTGGATTCACACATACAATTAGAATACCTTGTGGACCAGTATCGTAATGTGCAACTTATCGTCAGTAAACACGACACTGAGGACACGCTTAACAAAACACTGTCTGCGCCATGCACAGGTTACGAAAACACAGCGCACACACTCAATCGTATATCTGGTTGTATCTACGATGCTTATGGAGAAATATTCTCATACTAGTCTCGCAACTTCCGTCTTTCGGCAACTGTTCTTATAACATCATCGAGAACTAGATTACACTGCCACAGACACATATGTCACTCAAGTGTCACGGAGAGCCGAGATGATATTGAGAGATATGTGTTTCATAGAACCATCTTTCGTCGTGACACAGTACAACATCTACATTCTGAGAGAGACATATTCAGTATCCCACTTCAGTGATCAAGACATATTCCTAGTCATTGTGGGTGCGACACAAATACATATCTGCCGAGCGCTTCACAGATCAGGATCATATTCGGACCAAGTGGTGAGCATTCCTACAATCACTCCCGTCTAAGTCTTCGTTTGCCCACGAGCAAGGCTTCAGATATCTCCGCACCAATTAAGCGATGAGATGACGAGTGCACAATATCACGGCGACGAGCGGACCTACGCGACAATGATCACTCAGTGAAGTTGAGAGCGCGATATATAGCTCTTGCGACGAGTGGTTTGAGCGAACGTAACGATGCCACCGGAATGTATCATCTCGCCTCTCCACTCTCGATCTATTCCGTCAGTTCGAATCATCGGCTATAAGGGTGCTCCCAACAAGAATTTTTTTCACGTTTTTGTTATTTGCCTAAACCTACGCGGCCGCAAAGCCCTTCCTCAATGAGTCCACAGGTGCGATAGAGCTAGGACAATTATTGGAATACACGTGGTGAGAACTTCAATATCTGCATTCAGACACAGTCTGAGTAGACACTGGAGTGCGACTTGGTAGATATCTTGCTAAACATATGTCACGCGCGCGTCGAGTGGCGAGAACTCATATGAAGTAAACAAGCTCCGAGCCCATTCGAATAGCGGATCGCCACAGAACCGGTCCCATGACAGATTAATGATGTGAAAAATCAAGGGCCCGCGAGGACTGGCTCTGAAAAGCCAGGGATATGCTCAAGAGAAGTCAGATCCGAACGTTGAAGGATATTGCACAGCTACTTACCGCCGAAAAAACCATCACGAGAGCTCGTGCACAGTGCATATCCGTCTCAATGTATGGTCACAGAGGGATAAGGTTGGCTATAGCCGTGAGGATCTCTAGTACAAGCCGGGGTTGACAGCGCGGCATTCAAGAACTGCCATTAATGGTAAGAGTCGTTGGCACATACGAGATTTATAAGAAGACTTCGTCGAGGGGGATATGTCGCTGAAAGACAGATTGTACGTAATTACTAATCAAGTTATGGAATCAGGGTCAGAGCATTAGATAAAAAGTTTTAGAAAGGAGGCTACGTGTAGCACATATCGCTAAAACAATTGGAGTCAGAGGTCAACTTTGAACTAAGAGACAGTTTTTTGAGTGAGACAGCATTCGAATATGTAGAGACCTGGAGACATGCTTATACGCAGTACACCATCTTAACCATTCACTGATCGTCTTAATTAATTAAACAATAGGATAGAGCGACAATAAGACAAGGCACGTTGAAGTTAGAATGATATAAAGAGTACTAAATGGGTATGAGCGAGCAGACAATTCACACGACATGTGTATACCAAGGGATATAAGTCTGGGGGACTAAACCCACAACACGAAGTTGCTGTGGCAAAATGCTTATTTATGATGTAAGTAAATTGGGAAAGGGATAGAGATATAAGAAGCTCTTTCCTGCGAAGTCCTATATCATTGTGATGAGACTTATCACAACATGAATATCACTACCAACGATTATATCTTAGAGAAACTGTGCTTGAGTGTAACCGTTCACTGCAAATCCCACATCCCAGCTTCCTAGAATATTGTCCCAGGAAGGTTATCTCTCGTGAAACGTCCACTACTATGTAGCAAGAGTTACTGTTACGGCTCTTTCTCGCTAGCGGGCGTGTTCACACTATATATAGAGAAATTAATTGCAAAACCACCAAATATACAATGCGAGCTAAGCCCCGACAACAGTTGGCACTTCCCATACTAGGTGACGAACTAGTATATCATGAAATGCGCAATGAGGTACATATGACTCTCTAGTGCAGAAACTTAGCAAAGTACGATTTAGACTTAATGTACAACACAGTCTGGTCTATACCTGATAAACATTATCGCATCATGCGAATAAAGGTAGCAGGAGCGTTTTTCATCTAACGCCCAGAAACATCACAATTCGCGAGCCACCTCTGATCATGCGTACCACTCGTGGAGTGGAAAACGGTGCGTGTGTAGTATTGCTTCATTCTCGGTTAGTGGTAAGCTATGCCTAATAGGACCTTTAGTCACTCAGAGATATTCTCTACACTTATTAGTGAAAAGAGTTTGCATTGGAACAGACAGAAAGTACGCCTCGTGCAATACATTGTACGAAACAGTGGCAGGTCATGCACATGTCAGTCAGCAGGTCCACATGTGGAGCAAATTTGTAAGAATGCTGTTGAGGATTGAGATCTGCGAGTCCACCCTATAGTATCACAGTAACACGCATCAATGCACACGATACTATACTATCAGAGCACGCATACTTTTCGACCCGGATAACACAACAGGGAGTCAGCAGAACAACAAATAGCAGACAGATACTAGTACTCGATAAGTCAACTCCTAAACGTGCCACACACTCTGTGCCGCACTCAGTTTTCTCAGTAGAGGGCACACTAGAGAGTGGACGCTGAGACAAAGTGAGTCAGTGTGCGGCGAACCGAGGAGATAGAGGGATGTACAGCGTGAATCTTTCCGAGAGTCGTAGTCTACTCCAAGCAGAATCTTTAGGAGAGATAATCGTACTCAGTGAGTCAAACATCCACAGCATGTGTGTGATCGACAGCTCTAAGGTAACGTCTCTCAGTCACGCGCGCAGTCTGGAGAAGACATGACTGTATTGCGTTCTAAGAGACTTCATCGCGACTAATGACCGGTGAGTTGTCACTTGATGCTGCGTTAATTCGTACATGAACGACGTGATCAGTGAGACTGGAACTAGCCCTGCCCAGACAACAGATTAGGCCTCACCGCGTAAGGTCTAGTCACACAGATGCGGGCCAAGGTTACACACCCCGGTATCTCTGAGAAAGCCTCTATAGTCATCCCTCTTCAGGAACACACAGAGGATCTTCTTCTTCCTCTCATGGCACACCATCTTATTAGATTAGTATTATTACATAGTAACGAGATTAGGCATATACAGCGAAGTAATCACCCCCTATATGCTACAAGAACGGCCTATCACAAACCCATTCTCGCGAGCGTGAGATGACTATTATAGATTAACGAGATAATTTAAACTGTTCAAAATCTATATTGACAGGAGCCAGTTTTATATCGAGTGCCCATGTAACTGGGTTTCTCGCCCTGGAAGACTTGAGAGATGTGAGTACAGTGGTGTGCGCCCATACGTATCCACTACATCCTCTATAGCCTGTTACTATATATGTACTATAGGAGTACAGGCCTACCCGCCCCGACTATGCTCAGGATGATCCTGAGAGGTCCCTGTTGAATCTTCAATTAACCCCAACTTGTGGGGTTTTTCCTTGCTACATTGTGCCACCCATCGCAGTCACTATACCGATAGCTATGTCCTCGAGACGTGAGGATTGCCTCAGGGCCAATAGTGACATGCACTGCATGTCCTTTGACCGCTAGATGACCACTCAGCGCGAATTTTCATAGTATGGACTCACCGCCTGATACAACATGTGCTAGTTCTCCATAATCGTTGTCCCTATATGGCGCGATGACAACTGGCAAGGGAACTCTAGGCAATTAGCTGTGTGAGCACAGTGACCGGCGTCACACCAGATCGAGAGGGTGGTCCCTGTCCACACAGCATTTACCTGTAAACCTGCTCGACACTTCACATTCTACGAGCAACAAGCTCCGTCTCTTGGGGGGGGGTAAAGGGAGGTTATGACTTTTTGGCAATTTTGCCAAGACATGGAGCGCGTTATTTAAACAGTGAGTCTCCTTTAGCTGTGGGCCATGTCATCATCTTTGGAGATCCGCGAGATGAAATCTGTTACATAGCAAAGTCCGGCCAGACACCAGTAAATTTCACCTCAGACTACCTTCACTTAGGGCGTAGACCATGCGGAGTTCTCATTGTGAACTGTTGGCAGGAAAGACAGCCCACATGATCACAGCGTCTTACTAGGAATCCTTTTCACTCAACAACAAGCATGCGTCTAACACCAGAGATCTTAATCTTCCTATCACCAGCTGGTACACCATACATCTTAGACCTCAATCTCCTTTAGCGCAGCTGCCAGTCTACATCACTCCTTCACACCGATAAGCCGTGAGGTGTCACGAGAATCAGATGCGCTATCTATGACTTTTTTCTGTGGTGTATTGATCAGGGTGGCACCAAGGATGCACTCTCAAACTGAGTCAAATTCCAGTCCTGAATCATAAAGGCACATTATTTTAGTGCCGTTACATGTTACTTCTTCACAGGTGGGGGGATAATGGAGATCTATCTGACTGGCTGTCAGTTCCTTCCTTCCCTTGTCCACTGTTATCAGACATGCAGCGTGATATGGAGGGATTTTCTTTCCACAGTCCAAAGTATTGTGGTTGTTCATTTTGCAAATTTTACACCACTTATGTCCCTGTTTATAGGGTTTCTTATCTTGTACCTGAGGTTTCCTGTCTCTATGATAATATTTAGGTTTGTCATAGCCCTGTTTGTATTTGTGTTGTTGTTGGTCCCTATTGTCAAACTCATTCTGGTTTTGTGGTGACCTACTACTTTCTCCTTAATAATAATAATAAATTCTTTAAGCACCAAACACGGCGCATAAGGCAGAAACCAGTGCTCTCCAGGTTGTTCGTTGTGACGCCACTCCTCTTAGCTCTTGCACAGTATTTAGGGCCAACGTTCTTCCTTCTCTTATTATTGTTCTTCTGAGTGTTTCTTTTGGTCTTCCTTTTTTCCTCTTACCCTCAGGAACCCAAGTGAGCGCCTGTAGTGGTATTCTGTTGTTTTGCATTCGTAGGACATGACCGATATATGACCATCGTCTTTTCCTTATATAGTCGGAGACATATTTCTGCCTAGAGTCTTCTCTTATTTGTCGGTTAGTCTTGAATTCTTTCCAACTGATGTTCATGAGTTTTCTAAGACATTTGTTCTCGAATGTATTCAGCTTTTTCTCCAATGATTTTGTTATTTTCCAACTCTCACAACCGTATGTTAACACTGAGATAACATTTGAATTAAACAGACGAAGCTTGGTATGTATATTCAATGATCGTAATTTCCAAATGTTAGATAATCTATTGAAGGCGCTAGCTGCCAAAGCAATTCTAGTATGGATTTCTCTTGTTGTGTCACCATCCTGAGTCATTTTACTGCCTAAATAATTGAAACTTTCAACTTTCTGTAGTTTTTCCCCGTTCAAGATGATATCAAAGGTCTCGTTAGAAAAGTTGGTTCTTGTGCGTTAATTCACCGGGAAATTATAATTTTACAAATTTATTACCCAAACTGAGAACCGTCCTTTTTCTTGACTGAAAAAGGTTGATTTCACATTGTGATTTGGGAGTGCCGCTGGTTTTAAAAAAAAAAAAAGGAGGCAAGTTAAAAAAAAAAAAAAGCGTTTCTCTCTTACGACAGACCCGCCATCAACACATCCCCCCCCCCGTATTTTTTTAACGTTTATAAACCAATAGAACGGAATTGAATCTAACTCAAGATCAGAGTGAGGTACCCATTTACAGCTGGTTAGACTGATGCGTGACACATGTTCCCTTCCTCGCTGCCGTTGCCTTCTCTAACTCAAGATCAGAGTGAGGTACCCATTTACAGCTGGTTTGACTGATGCGTGACACCTGGTTCCTTCCTCGCTGCCGTTGCCTTCTCTAACTCAGGATCAGAGTCAGGTACCCATTTACAGCTGGTTATGGAGTGTTAGAGACTTCACCATACTAGGTCCAGCATTGAGAGATGGGGCCTACCTAGCTATAAATGGGTACTTAACTTTGAGTTAGGGAAGGAAAAGACAGCGAGGAAGGAAACTGGTCTCCCCACCTCTCGATGCTGGACCTAGTATGGTGAAGTCTCTAACACTCCATAACCAGCTGTAAATGGGTACCTGACTCTGATCCTGAGTTAGAGAAGGCAACGGCAGCGAGGAAGGGAACAGGTGTCACGCATCAGTCAAACCAGCTGTAAATGGGTACCTCACTCTGATCTTGAGTTAGAGAAGGCAACGGCAGCGAGGAAGGGAACAGGCCACCCCACCTCATAAAGCTGGGACCCAGTACATCGAAGTCTATAACACTTCACTCCCCTACGGCAGAATGTGCTACGTGACTACAACCTTACGAACGGCAGGCGTGTTTTAAAAAAAAATTCTAAGCAACGGGGGAGGGGGGAGAGGACAATGTGAAATGACACTTTTTCAGTCAAGAAAGAGTACGGTGCTCGATTTTGGTAATAAATTTGTAAAATTATAATTTCCCGGTGAATTAACGCACAAGTACCGAAAAGTTCATAGCTTTAGTTTTAGAGGCATTTATTTGGAGACCTATTTTAACCGAGAGATGACACAAATTATTTACTGCTTCTTGGGATTGTCTGGGTGTTGAACTTAAGAATGCTAAATCATCTGCGAAATCCAGGTCCCCCAGGAATTTTCCATTTGTCCATTTTATACCTAATTGTTCATTGTGGGTATAGTTTCTCATAACCCAATCAATAGCTATTCCAAAAAGTAGTGGTGACATAATACAGCCTTGTTTCACCCCTGTTTCTACTGTAAACCATTCTGTATTCCCTTTATTTGTTCTAACACAACATCTTGCATTGTCATATAGCGCTTTGATTATATTCACATATTTTGTTGGAAAACCATAGATTGTAAATATCTTCCACAATGGATCGTTTCGGCCTGAAACCCGCTTGTTCTTCTCTGATCTTTTCGTCAGCATGCAATTTAAGTCTTTCTAACATCATGCAACATAATAATTTTCCAGGTACTGATAATAGAGATATACCACGCCAGTTATTACAATCTGATAGATCACCTTTCTTCGGTAACTTTACAATAATACTGTCTTTCCATTGTTGTGGTGGTTGTTCTTCTCTCCATACTTCATTTATAATATCTAAAATTCTCAAGAGGTTGTTGTCATTAACTGCTTTAATCATTTCCCCTGAAATTTCGTCAACTCCAGCAGCTTTAAAAAATTTAAATCTTTTAACGGCTTGTTTGATCTCTTCCAGCGTGAATTCATCGCAAGTTATTGGCAAGGTGGTTGTGTGTGTTTCATTATTAAAAACAGGTGTTACTGTTGGTGGTGGTCTGTTTAGCACCTCCATGAAGTGCTCAGCCCATCTCTTCATTTGTTCTTTTTCTGTTGGTATTATTCTCCTTGCTTCCTCTTAATTCCTGCTATTTCTGACTGAGCTGCTTGATATCTCTCAGCAACTGTTCAAATCTCCTCCAATCTCTCTGCACCTTGTTCCATAAGAAATTTTCTCATGTCTGGAGGCATAGACTCTCTCACTTGTTCCATCATGACCATTTCTTTTAGGTCTTGACATTTTCCCAGAGTAGTCCACTTCTCCAAGTAGGTTTCTAATTTAGCAGAGAACTTGTGGTAGGTTTCTCCAGAAATTAGCTTAGCAGTTCTGAATTTCTTGCTATAGAATTTTGAGTTCTTTTCATAGCGAATCAGCAAAGCCTGCTTCACAATTTTGTAATCATCCTGGTCTTCCTTTCCAAGTTTTGCATATACTTCATAAGAAGCTCCTCTCAGCCCTTGTGATATTTTAAGGCTCCATTTTTCCTTCTCTAGGCCATAGTCAGTGGCCAACCTCTCATATCTACTTAGAAAAGACTCAATTTCATCCTCTTTCTCCACAAATGGATCCAAGTGAAAGTTCATGGCTCCATTTGAGGTACCTTGACTTGCACTACTGTCAGAGATGGTTGGACTATTTCCATTACCTGTAACATTTCCTTGAAGTTCAAGCTCTTTCATTCTCAATTCATGTTCCCTTTGCAACCTCTTTTCTTCTCTCTCAGCCTCCACTTGCAACCCACTTGCAACCTTCTTTCCTCCTTATCATCTTCTATTTGTAATCTCTTAGCTTCAGCTTCTCTTTCAGCAGCCTGTCTTTTCTCCTCCCTATCAGCTTCTAGTTTCTTAGCCTCCCCATCAGCTTCTATTTGCAATCTCTTTCCTCTCTCTCAGCTTCCAATTGAAGTTTCCTTTCTGTTTCCAACTTCTTATCTTCTCTTTCAATAAACTTGTCACACTCAGAAGAGACATACTGAATAAGAGCCTCCACACTTAACCCAAACTCCTTTGCCGACTGCACTGTAGCTGATCGAAACTTTGCCAAGTCTGAAATACTCATACAATACTATCTTGCAGACTCTTACACTCTTTTATAAACCAATCTAAAATTTTCACAACATTAATTAATTAAAAGACTACTGTCAGTGTATCCAGTCACCACAATTTTAGTTTGTGCTCAATGGTACTACAAAGTGCTTTATTTAGTTATAGTTTCACTACAATTAATGTTATTATTTAAAATATTTCCCTACTTCTAACTCATATGATGTAATAAATGATACTATAAACCTGAATGTCTCAAAGAAAAGACCCCAGGGTGGTAGATGAATCCCAGACGAGCCCCCAGTGTCACGAGAGGGTAGATGTTTATTGAAATTATAAGATATCCTGGACACAAAGTTGTATCAGGTGATACCAGGAAAGTGCCAGATAAGAGTCTGGTCTTATAAGTAATACCCCCTTCTCTGAAAAGAGTAAGGGTGTATAGATATCAAAGGTAGGATCAAGGTGTATAAGTTCCTAGAGAAGATGGTAATATATTACTCTAAGATCCTCCTCTGTTAATTTTATTATTATTATTAACTCTGCTAGGAGTATTAACTAATCTATCTACCAACAAGAACTGTAACTTAACTTAAATAATTTAAGTAAGTCTGCTGGTGAATATTTACAATTTATTTTTACAGATTTTCTTTTCTGTTTGGAAATTCTTCAAGAAAACCAAATTTTAAAAATATCATTTAAATAAATAAACATTTGAAAATAGTTCTAAATTAGCAAAAGTCACTCAAAATGTAGCAAGTCCTTTGCTCTTGGTTGAACTAGCTGTTTGTAGAATATCTATGTCTTTATAACACTGTTATTTCACTGTCTTTTGATTTAGGCTATCACTGACTATACGTATGCCCACCAAAAGTCATCACACATATTTCTTTATTAGAATCTTGATTTTAATATAGTGGTGTCATTAGGATACTCTGAACAGTAGCCTTGTTTGGCCACTTATCTGGTGAGTTGAAGTCTGTCACACTCCTGACATGGAAGGAAAAGTCATATGAAGTACTTCCAGGCAGTGGATACATTGTAACTGGCCCTATAGACAACAAGGGCGCTTGCACCACAAGTTCCAGCAGTAGTGGCTGACTCTTTAAAGTATGTGTGGTTGACAGAATATAACATGAAACAAATTGGATTAACCACTATATTCTCTATCACTATCCCTTTATTATAGATGTAGGGGATGTGAGACAGTTTTTAGACAAGGTGCTAGCAGACGCACAGGGCACAGTAGCAGTAACAACCAAATCTACTTCACTTTGAATACAATTTTCCTCTAAATCCTTAGTTAGAGCCATTTGTCCATGATCCGCCTCCATACAATGATTAGGTCTTGTACAAATACGAAGTAATAGCTTAAACAATACAGTAATAAAATTCCTTTCATCCTTTCTTTCGTTCCTGGTGTGTGTCCCATTATATCAAGAAATATTTCTTTAAATGTTTTCTAAAACTATAGACACACTTTTGCTACCATTCTCAATCTATTAGAATATTCACAAGCTTGGCTTTTTGCATCCAAAAATTTACACAGTAGTTCAAACACAGCTACACACTTCCTAACGCACACTGTACTTAGTCAATAGAAATACATATAATTATATATATATATATATATATATATATATATATATATATATTCTTTCTTACCCTCAATTACATACAGTCGAGCTGTTAATGGTCACGCAGTCTGCTCTCAGATGCAAAAGGCAAAGAAGTCTCTCTCTGACAGAACTCGCGCTCTCGCTGTATTTGAATTATTAGTATGACCTATTTCCATTTAGGGCACGTCCTATATATAGGCCAAGGCCGGACGACAGAGAAGGTTTTTCTGCTAATGTGTGTTTTGTGTTTTGAAATGCAGGTACACATTGTCCAGCTGTACAAATCTGAAAAACTAGTAATCTACATATCCTCCTTATTCCTGGGCCGATTTCCTTCATAATAATAATAATAATAATAAATTCTTTAAGCGCCAAACACGGCGCATAAGGCAGAAACCAGTGCTCTCCAGGTTGTTCGTTGTGACGCCACTCCTCTTAGCTCTTGCACATTATTTAGGCCCAACGTTCATTTCCTTCATCTTAGGTTTAAATTACACCCTGAATTATTCTTTATCTATCAAGATAATAGTCTTTTACTTTAATACTACCGTCTTTTCCTAGGCATAGCCTAAACAACACAATTTTTGACTTGCCTTATGTCTCGATGCAGTCCATTCGAGATTTCTTCCTTCCTTCATTACTTCCCGTGGAAATCTTTGAACACACTATCAGATGAACATTCCTATTATAAAATTCTTGATCTCTGCCATGCTGTACTTCGCTCCTAAGTCTGTAGCTTACCTCCAATTGAACCAAGGTTACACAGATCTAAGCTCGCCATTGATTAAGCAGTACGTTGTAAACACGATACATGCAGATGCGATTCCATTGGTTCGTCAAGGATATACTGTCATAAAGTATGACGCACTGTTTTGGTCAGAATGCCGTTTTTGTGAATTCGACTTCACGACAGATAGGTTTCTAATTTTTAAATTTTGCCAGTGCAGCGGCCTGATAGGCCTACTCTTTACGATTTCCAACTGCCGTGGGATTTTTAACGTGCGCAACTTGCACACGGGACCTCCTATTTTTTCGCTTTTATCCGAGAATGCTAGGCATCCAATCTCACTACCCAGGAGACCAGGGGATATTATGACATAATTAGGACCACCGGTTCTGAAAATTTTTTTTCCCATAAATTATTTTCCCTGAAGTGGGAATCAAATCCGGTTACCCTAGAACTCGAGGCGGACGCCATACCTCTTAGCCACTCCGACCCCCGAGAAGGAAACAGAAAGATTTGTAATGAACATGATTGCCACTTAGTGATGAAGAGAGAAAACATATATAGCTAATGGAGGGGCATACATTCAAATGGAGAAGAAAGTAACCACACTCAGACAGTCTCATTTATCAAGTGAACGTATTCCTAACACAAGGCAGATGGTACGAGCGGTGGATATAGTGGACAGCACATCCAATAAACATTGCTGTAGTCATACCTTTTATCCTTTTATTGCTGTTCATTAATTTTTAGAAGCCAGTACTAGCTAACTCAGCATGGGGTATCCAGATCACATCAACTGCTACTGCAGCCATCACATCAAGAGCCTAGATACGTTCTTTGTGATGGTTACATTCATGGGAAACAGCTGCAGTGATGGCCACATTATCATTAATGTGCGAGGAAAGGCAGAAGCAGACGGATACAATAAGCACAAAGGTCAACATTTGTCCCATGCTAATGTCAAATTAAGAGTAAATTAAATATTAACCCCCGTATGCAATCGTCAACTCCCTCCAACATAATAAGTATGCAGAACCCACTGCTTTAGGACAAAGGAAAAAACAAAACATACACATACACACACACACACTTAGACACACACACACACTCTCTCTCACACACACACACATACATGCACAATCAGGACATTTCCATTAACTCTTTGTACAATGATTAGCCAATATGGATATGCCATCAGCAAACAGCATCCAGTAGTGTTATTTCATCTTCTTTCCTGTCCTCTCGCGTTTCTTCTTCAAGTACTATGCCTGCTAGCACAGGTGATCATGTCTCTCAATAACTTCCTGCTTCCATTGAAGTTGTTTAATTCCGTTGTTGACATCTTCCCCAGCCGCTGAATAGAGTTTCCAAAAGTATAGATACTAATAATCTAATTATAAACCATCAGGCATTGAGAAGGATATTGTTTTTTTTTTCCATAAATTTTTTAAAAAAAGTCAGCAAGACGTTTTCACAGAAGTTTTAAAACATTTTCTCTCCATCATGATCATTACTATCAAGTGCCATGTGATAAGGGTGGGATAAGGGGCTGATAAGGTTGAGCTGGTTCATTATTTGTTCCTTCGCGAATGCGTGCTTCGTTCGGTTATAATCTTCAATGAGGGTCACCGTTATATGGACTCATTTTGTGTTGGCTGTCCAAGAAGACATTCGTTCCTTTCGGAGCTTATTATGATATTATAAGTCTTCTCATTGGAAGAGTTCTTCAAGGTAATATTAATCAACATTGTCAATGCAGCCACACATCCGCAACGTATCGACGTAGATAAGTCTTCAAGTTAGAGTCCATGGTTTATTCACAGTTCATACACGAAGACAGTCATTCAGGTACAATATTTACACACAGTTAATTAGAATTTACTTGCATATATATTCATATCCGTCCGTGTCATATTGAAATCATGTCGACAGACCATCATGGCTATGTACATGCGCTACTGGGATCCAGACAGCCAGAAGTGAGCGCATGATGTCTTGGCGATATAATCAAATTACTTATTAAATATCCTTCCTTAACACAGGTTAATTATTAACCTTATAAATTCACTTGTATATACTATTATCTGGACTGACCCTGAGTCCTGGTATCACTTTACATAATTATGGCTATTGGCAAAGCCCAATAGTGGAAGGAGGTAAAAACACGACCGTTCGGCTTGACGGACAACGTAACAAGGGTCCAGTAACTAATTCACGAAGCGTGACCTTATCAACGCGAACACGTCATAATTTGACCGTGTATTTCGCGTTCATTAATTCGCGAAGTATAAACATCCATTTATATTAATTCCATTGACCCTAAAAATGCGCACTGCCAATTCTAGCAGACGATATCAATAAAACTACCGTAACAATTTCCTGCCCGCCGTGGAAAAAAAATCTATTAGATAGATTTTTTTGAACTATCTTACTCCAAAAAAATTTAACAAAAACCCGACATATGGCCTACGATGTTCTTTCTAGAACAGTGTCGTGGTCATGCCGATAATATATCAGTCATATAATATTATTATATTAAACAAAGGGATGTCAACTGTCGCTAAATAATTAGCTACTGAACTTAAAGACTGTGTGAGTGAATAATGAAGTGTTATTCTATAAGAAAATTATTCTAACTAATTAAAATTAAACTAATTAATCATAGCAAGTATGTAAGGTATTAATAAATTAACATCTAATTAAATAAACTGAGAGATAGTGTCATAATAAAAGACATGAGAAATAAGGACAAGTAAAGTAAAGAAAAAGGTAAAGTATAAATTAATTTAGTTATGTGTGTTTAAACTTAATTATAAGTGTCGAGTAATGACTAACTAATTAACTTAATGAATTAATTAAAGAACAAATATTCGTACAATTCATGTGAACATCATAAATAAATGCATATAACAGCTATCACATTCATAAATAAAATATTTAGAGTATTCGCTTGTGTGATATTATTTTGTTTTTTTCATCTTTTCTTTCTTTTTGACACATTTTCTTCTTTTTATATTATTATCACACTTCAATTTTATTATCTTCTTTATTAATTTAATAAATAATAAACTTAATAATGTAGGACATGAAGATCCAGCCGTCGTTATGTCCTTTGAAAGTTTGTGGACAGTTCCATTGGAGAAAAAATTTCACAATGTTCAAATATGATTTGTTCTCGACCGAGAGTATATTTTCATCGTGTTGAATTAGTCAATTCAATTTGCATAACGTTATATGTCCAGCTTGGATTCATATCATATTCTCGACCATATCGTAATGTGTTGTAGAACGATTGGACACTAACCAAAGTCCAAACGTTAGAAAAGAACAATCGAAATATGTCTCTTACTGTCACGAATCTTCTTTCGAAAACTGTTTATATTGAATGATTCACTGCAAGTATTCAAAGTGTCATTCATATGGAGGTGGTTCATATCATTTTCGTCGCAGGAATACGTGAGAGTTTCAGAGTCAATCTTGTTCAGTTTCTTTTCACTTGTGGACAATTATTCGACTTCAGTAGGATGTCTTGACAGTGCATCAGCAATTATATTTTCTTGTCCCGGTATGGCTTCGATGACGAAATCGTATGGCTGTAATAGAATCGAAAATCTGACAAGTTTGGGGCTTTTGTGGTTGGAGCGATGTAACGATGCCACCGCCTTCTGATCCGTTTGGATCACGAAGGGTGCTCCCAACAAGAATTTTTCAAGTTTTGTTATTGCCCAAACTACGCCCAGCAACTCCTTGTCCACAGTGGAATACTTGGTTTCCGGTAACTTCAGTTTTCTTGATATGTACATCGTGGGATGGAGTATATTGTCGTGATATTGAAGTAAACAAGCTCCGATACCGTAATTACTGGCATCTGTACTGTCATGAAATATTCTAATCCACATATATAAATTATTAGGTAAATATAAAGCCTAACAAATAAAATTAATAAAGAGAAGAGCAATGGGAAAATAACAGTGCTGTCACAAAGAATGTACTCGAAATCCCCCTTGTTTTCTGCTTCGTCTGCAAATTGTAACGCTTTCACGTTGATATAAAAGCTTACTGTATTATTACCCGCCTTCTTCAATGAAACGTGTGCTGCATTTCTAAGAAAAACATTGAGACGTACTGCGTAATGACCTAAATTAATCCTAACATTAATTATACTGCGTTACCAAAACGAACGAACAGTTGGACTAAAGGATAAAAAGAGAAGGGAGAGGCAGAAAGCCGAACACTAAACACGCTTCGCGCGATACATAAAGGCTGCCATCACGCGTGTAAGTCTACATGCACTAATTTTTTTTCAGACGGACAGTGATAAAATACACTACCCTTTCCCAGAGTTAGGTTTATAAACCATAAAAAAACTCTTATTAGAAAAGATAACATTAGATGGGTTTACGGTTGAGAACATAACAGTACCCAGACAGCACATCTTCGAAACAGGAGGTAGAAGAAATTGCATATTTTGAACGCAGCCACGTAGCTCCTTTAAATTTATATTTTTGGGTTCCTTAGGGCTTGCTGACAAATAATATGTAAAACGTTACGCAAATAGTCCAGGAATTAATAAATTATACCCAAAATAAAATATTGGGGGTGCCTGACAGCATAACATCATTTCTGCTCATAAGATTTTTTTTTACGTGTTTGAAAAAAATTTACGTTACAGAAATAGCCTACCATGTAAACTCCAAATTGATTGGAGCGCAACAAATGAAAGCCTAACCACGATTGGTCGGGCTATAAATACTATCTTGGTTGTTAGGGGAAACGGGGAAAGGTAACATTTTTTCAAACACTTGTCGAAACGGGGCTCATTGGTCAGACTCGCTGATATACACACTTGGGAGCGTTAGTTCGAAACCACTTGTTTAAAATAGCTTGATAAAGCATCAGTGCGTTGAAGCCAGCATATATTTGGCTAAATAAAAGCCTGGAAGATAAGCAGATGGGAATTTGTGCCAGTTTGTGCCAGAATTCATTGCTAATCAACGTATCTGTGTTTATTCGTATGAATTGTGGTAAGCTTGAACCATTCAATATCTTTTAATGAAAATTGAATGTGAATTGTGATTTATGCCTGTATATATATGTGTAGTTCAGTGGCCAACGTGAGGTAAAGCCTGTAATGCTCCAGCCTGAACAGAGGGTGTCGGAGAGAAGTAAAACGGCATGGAATGGCCAAACAGTACACTGACCCCTGGATGATTGACTAGAAAGAAATAATGCTGGAAGTGCAGAGGCGTAGTAACCATTAAGAAGGGTAATACTGGAATAAAGTATTTCAAATGAAGCTGACAGTTGGCCTAATGCTCTGAACTCAATGTTTGTGCTGTGTTGTGATCAATGTAACAAGAGAGTTTAAGTTAGTTATGAAGTAGAAGGTACATCCTTCTTGATTTCAGGGACAGTGGTCTTGATGGTACTGAGCAGCACCTGGTCAGAGCTTTGCTGAATCCAGAGTCGGACAGCATACTCCTTGGTCTTTTTAGCTATCAGTGAGGTGTCTCCTGAGCCCAGAGGAGAATTCGAGCAGAGGAGTCCTTTCCTGCCGCCATCACGCCAGATAAGCGAATTGGCCAGCTGAGCTCAACATTATGTCCCCTCATCTTGAACTGACTTTTTTAAAATTAACATTAAGAGGGGAATTTACTTGTCTTAAAATCAGGAACTGTGAACATCTCCAATACTGGTCCCTAAAGACAAACTATTGAAGTCATGATGACAAATACCAACAGAGCTTGAACAAAATAAAACCAGTATTACCTCATTTTACTACTACACAACTGACACACATAGAACATTTGTAATAATATATGTCACTACAATATTCATATTAAATACATTCTGTACATAACTTGTAATTTAAATTGATTGTGATTCCTGGTTCCCTTGTAGTTGAATCAGGACACATATTCATTCATGCCAGTAATGAATACATATTGTTATTTGAAAGTTTATCAGTGACTCTTTTAAGATATCTTTGTAGAGTGTTATATGTATGTGAGTGTCACAGTGTTGTCAAGAGTAGTGGATTAAATTAAATTGTTTATCTGTCTGTTGTTGTGACTTACACTTCACCATACTCATACCCTAGACACATAACGTAGCATCACACTATTCCAGAATAATTCTGACTGAGATATATAGATATGTGGTAGCAAGTAAGGTTATCTATAATACACTACTCTTAATAGATATAGATACCTTCACAGCTGATCTCAGTCAGTACACTAAGTTCCCTATAAGTATTTATAACATCCCACTTCACCACATGTACGAAGATAAAACGTTTTAGAAGTATCTGGTAATCGCAAAATTGGTGGATTTGAAAAGATGTTTAGTATCATTCGAAAAATTTTGTCGCATTCGTCGGTCCAATTTACCTTCACTGGCATGTCTTTCTTCAACAATGATGACAAGACAGCCGTGATGGATGATAAGTTAGGTACAAATCTGCTGTAGTAATGGACTAACCCTAATAAGCTCCTAACTTGCTTCTTCGTTTGAGGAACTGATAAGTTTAAGATTTTTGAAACTGTGCTAGGAACCGTTTGAATACGTCCCGCTCCAATAATATGTCCAGGAAGGTTATCTCTCGAAACGCAATTTGTAATTTCGTAGGTTTCGCGGTTAAATGATTATCCCGCAATATATCCAAAACACATCTAAGCCCCGAAAAATGTTCCTCAAATGACGAACTAAATAAGCATATGTCGTCGATGTATGTAATGATGTCTGGTCTACCTGATAAAATTATTCGCATCATGCGAATAAAGGTAGCAGGAGCGTTCATAAGCCCAAAAGGCATCACATTCCACTGGTATAGACCTTGTGGAGTGGAAAACGCTGTGTAGTATTTGGCTTTCTCGGTTAGTGGTATCTGCCAATAACCTTTAGTTAGATCTATTTTAGTGAAAAGTGTTGCATTGGACAGACAAGAAAGTAAGTCGTCAATATTGGGATGTGGTTCACTGTCAGCTATGGTCTGAGCATTTGGCCTCCTATAATCAACGCATAAGCGAATGTTGTTGTCCTTCTTTTGGACAATGACTAAAGGTGAAGAAAATGGTGAGGTACTAGTCTCGATAATACCTAACGACAACATCTGCCCAAGTTCCTGAGTCGTTTTGCTGAGAAAGTGTAGTGGAACAGAATAGGGATGTACACGAATTGGTGTATCATCTTTAAGAGTAATGTCGTGAGTAATCACTGATGTGCGACCAGGTACGTCTGTCAGCACATCTGGAAATGATTGTAAGAGATCAGCAATCTGGTGATGCTGTTGCGGTATAACCGACGAAGAGATGGTTACATCCCGCAAAGATTCCATAGGTTGTAATACCGGTACAGGTAAGGGCCTCTGTACCTCAGGAAAAGAGGATTCTTCTTCCTGAATCACTGATAGATTAGTATAATGACATAGTAGACGAGATAACAAGAGTATGACCTAATAGAAGAGTCTACCTTAACTAATATATGTACGAATAGATTACTAGGAAAGAAAGAAAAAAATGATGATGACTGACTATGCTGAGTCATCAAAGATGTGACGAACAGTGTTACCGAAACCTGTTATTTGCGTGACGCAGAATCAGGTACTAATTTCAATCTCAAAGAATGGTGGTGAAAATAAACACCATTGTCAAGCTCGATAACCATTCGAGCATCTCTATTGTTACGAAATGTAACCAGAGCTTCACCATACCTGTTATTGGTAGGTGGTAACAGACGCACGAACCTAACGTCTGCCGTGTACTTAAAGAAATTACTAAGTGCCTGCCATGTAACGTCGTGTGGCAGATTGCGCACTAATACGGTGCGAGAATATGCACCCTTCTCATTACTCTTAACTCCACCTATATGTTTCAACATCTTACTCTTCTTAGTACAATCTTTTACACCGTTGACAGTGTTAACAGTTTTATTACGATCAAGTATAATATGATCCTGTCGCCAGCATTTATTTTCAGAATTGGCAGTAATATTCTGCCGAGGAAAAGTATAACTCCCTCGGAATGATCTTCTACCTGCCACTGGGTGTGTAGACACCTTAGTATCACTCTTAGTGCTGACTACTTGTCGTAAAATAGGTTTATTATTATTTTGATGGAGAGTCTCACTATATTCCTCTTTTTCAAAAATAGTACCAAGACTAAAACTAGAAACTGCTGTGCCACATGTATTCATATTCTTGGCACGTAATGTTGCCATTGCAATGACGGCGTTAGCATTGCCATAAAATTGCAACTGTTTCATTTCCCATTCCATAATTTCTTCTGGTGTGCAATCCTTACTGCCGTGGATGCGTCCCAACATAAGATCTGTTATGCGACACCTGCCTTAGTTATGTTTTTTCATATATTTTCAGAGTCTAAATGGATTTTTCTAGTCTGCCAACTCAACTGGGTTGTCTTTGTGGCATGTCTACAGCAGTCATCGCGTGACATTGTGTTATTAGTTCCTAAAACGTTGTAGAATGGAAGGTGTCTTAGCATGTAGATACCTCTATTAAATTTGTCAGCAGCAACTCACCAAAGCAACTCAAAAGTAGAGAGAACTTCTTCAACAGACAACAGCAGTAAATTCCAGTTCTCGATCAAAAATATAATAAGACAAAAATAATTGTTAATCACTGAATACCACCCTGGCTATTTTTTGCCGTTGATGAAGTATTTGGCAAGGTTTGATTATATTGGGATATAATATTAGGACAAAACATCAGATAAAATACATATATTTACCTCTCATATTCATTCAGTAATTCCATTTCATTCACTATAGAACATTGATCTACAATATGTTGCTTGCCATCGATCTTTCTTTTGGGCCGTTTTATTGGCCTGTACACATGAGGTGCTCGTTGCCTTAGCTTATTTTTGTTTTTCTCCAGATTGTCTTCCCACTCTTCTCTTGCCCTGCGGGGTCCAGTCTAGGGCATGTATGTTTATATTGACATTAAACAGGTAAAGGTAGTAGCAGATAGTGCCGTAGAGGAGTCAATCGTATATAGGTCACTTACACACTAGGGCTCAGCTTTATGGGGGTGGGGGGAACCAGTTCTCAGCCACAGCGACATCTATGCTGCTCTAAGACGCGAAACAACTTTTGAAGTGAATGAAGATGTTATTCAATGATTCTCTTAGTGACTATAATGCCATCTGTATAATTTGCATGGTCATCCGGGTCCAATGTAAACTGTTTAATGAATCGTTGACATTTTGCACTATCTACTCAGATGGGTAATCGTTAATACTGAAGAAATAAGTCTTGGGTATAGATGATAGCGCGATACTTGTATTCAACAGCCGAGGCAGTTTAAAAGTGTTATGGTAAAATGTGCCGGTAGGCAAAGCAGAGTTTAATTTCTGAGACGTAATTTCCATTTTGAAGCTTGAAATTATTCTAGCACAACGGCGTAACTAGCGTTGATGGAACCCAGGGCAAATTATAAAAAATGGTTCCCAGGGCAAATAAAAAAAAATGGCGCCCTGAAAACTGGTATTTACAATTCTGGCTGAATTATGATATTGGTACTCAAACTGATTACTCGTTATAGTGCCAGTTACACAATAATAAAAACAAAATTCACTTTTATTATTGAAAAAATGAAACTTATATTTTTGCTAATATATTTTTGTATCTTATAACGTACTTTTTCTCACTTTGTGAATGGCATTTCATTTTAGAAATTGCAAAAGCTATCAGTGCGTATATAAAATATTGTTACTGGTATTTAGAAAAAAATTCTGAAAACAACAAAAGAATTGGTTGTTTATTTTACTAGATATTTTTCAATAGTATGGAACTTCAAAATAAAAATGGATTTTTATAACTTAAGCTGAGGCAAATGGAGGAGGCAGGAGGGCTGGCTAGAGATCGAGAGTCTTTCAGGCGGGCTGTGATGAGAGCGACGTTCTGCAAAGGACATGCTACATGATGATGAAGCTGAGGCAAATTGATCAATAATGTCATCAACATTTGTTATTTCACATTCCGCACGTTCAATGCTGAGCAAGGCTAAAGCAGAAGGTCTCACTTGTCCCACTAAAGTTCTAAAATATAATACGATCAATTTTAACTAAAATAAATAGAAATAGTGAGCATTGAATAGGAACTCTTAAGTTTGGATTTTCTTCTCCGTACTCAAGTTCTTTGACTTTTGAAATTTTAACATTTGCGCGGCTTCGCAGAAGCATCTTACAATCCAGAATGTCTCCATGATGCTAAAAACCGTCAATATCAGTGCTATAAACTGTCCACGGTTGAGACAAATATTTTTCACGATATTTAGGCCATGATTGTTGTTGCTTTCATTTGAGTCAAGCAATAATCCTGGGACATCTAAAATAAATCAAAATTTTGAAACCAAGTCATGAGTACGTATACTTCTTTCTTCCATTTCATTATGGAGGCGATCAATAGTTTCTTTCTTTATTCTCACTATTTCTGTGTTTTCCTGCGAGCCCTATATCCTTGACTTTTTCGCCGGGGATTAGTTTCTTTTTTCTGGGATGTCTTTCTACTTTAATATCCCATTCATCACACATTTTCAGCCCTGCTTCAAGTGATTCACACGCCAATGACTCTGGATCATTAAAAAAAATATGAAAGGGCTTTTAAATCATAAACAGCTTCATGAAAGTTCATTGTATGATCCTGGAGTCGTTTTGTGAACACGATCAATTCCAAAAAGAATTTTATTCCAAATACAAGCAAAGCCAGAAAACCTCAAGTCAAAATTCGATTCACCACCTGCTACGCAATCCTTCTTGTATCAGCAGTCTCATATTGATCATCAACCATGCTTTGCAAAACTTCCAATTTAATATCAGTATTGATGAACTTGCTTCACAGCCTCTGTTCTAGAACTCCATCGAGATCCAGACTCAGATTTGGCAACTATTCGTATAACATCTGTAAGCTTTCGCTAATGGAGAGTAGAACGTGAAAAGAATGAATAAAGTGACTCAATAGCACCAAATACGCCACTATCAGTGCATTATGGGTAGCAGCACGCACTCTAGCCAAACTGCAAGAATGATTGTCACAGTTCACAAAAGTAGCTTTTTTTTTTTAAAATAATCCTCTGTTTAACACCGCTGTTATAACTAACCATAACTGCAGCATTGTTTAGTGTAGCGAAAGGTTTTTATGCGGGTAGTGTCTGTATTAGTTACTGAAAGAACAGAAATTGAATTCTGTCTGAAAATAGTGTAGTCCCAGTGTTAGAGATGGGCACTGGTATCACAGAATATTCACGGCTGTGAAGGTCTCTACTTTAGATAGCAATTAGATATAAGATAGAGCCTAAGGTGCCATCTTCGCTATGTAACAACCTATGATTAAAAAAACAATCCAGTAAAACTCAAAATTTAACAACATAAAATTAATAAGTCAGAACATTACAATTAATGGATAATTTATTTTTACATTTATCTGTTGTTCTTGTGCAATTATGAATGGTGAAATGATGAATTTGAATGAATATATTTGTGGCAACATGGATTATAAATTCTGGCCAGTTAGGCTGAACTACCATCCCTCCTAATTTCTGTCTGATGTTTGTCACGCCCATTTCACTCCTTTTCGTTTCTGTAGATACAAGCGGGGTAATTGACTTGTCATTCTGGAAGCCGATAGGTTCACTCCCCTGTTTCTGTAATGAAGGTAGGAGATAGTTGACGCATCCCAGACTGTCATAAAATTGACCATGATACAACGTTAAAATATCTCCAATGATACAACGTAGGGATAAAAACTAATGCGTAAGCTGCTAGAATACATGATCGCCCACGCCGCGGGTCATCACCCGCCATGGAAATTCAATTGTTAGACTTGAAGGCAAAATGGAACGGGATGAGAACGGAGATCAAAAGGAAAAATCTGACTGAACGCGTGCTTGAAACTAGCAAGGCTAAAAGACGCAAGTGGTGGGGAAAGGAGGAAAAAGTCACGTTCCCCAAGTTGACATAAAGTAAAGAAATCGACAAAAGGGACCTTGGATATTATACGCCACAGTCATTTCTTGGACGCTTTTGCGATAACTTAGTCCGTTTATTTGAATGCAGTGATGAACGCATTCTAGAAGATTCTAGAAAATATTTGAAAAGTAACTTTTCTTAATAATAATGTTAGGAATATAAAACTTAGCTGGCCGGATGGCCCATCTTGAGCAGTGAAATAATATGCTTTCATTTATACAGACGGATAGATAATAAGAAAGATATTGACAAAAGACTGTGTTGTTCATATCAGCGAGCGTCTGCATTGAAATAAAACATGTCACTAATTTTCAAAAAATTGTGGCCTTGAAGACGCAAGTGCTAAAATCTAGTTGGAATGAAGAGACGGGGTGGGATGGTGAATTGTGGCTAAAAATAACTTTAAGGGAAAAATTGTGTAGGGGAAGGCAGATTTGGTTCAAAAAACAAGTGTGTTTTTTTGTGAAACGCAAGTAGAGATGGACGGACCAACAGACAATAAGGCATACTTGACTGAGGTATGACTGAAATGACTTTTTGGTAGGATATTTGAATTTGAAAAAGAAAAGGCAGTGATTGGCCATAGATGAATATATTATCGGCGCTCAGACGCGCATTTTGTGCCATTCATTATAAGTTGTCCTAGTAGACACAGTGAATTATTAAGTGGTGTAATTCCCAGAAGCTATTGAAATATTTAGAGGGACGCCATCCTAAGGCCAGCAGCTCAGCTGAGTTTTGCTAGCATTTTACTGTGTTCTATATTCATAATTCTGAACTGTGAGTTTCAGTTGGTACCAATGTGGTGTCAACCGAGTTGTTGAATATTACAAGAGTGGACCCGTGCAGTAACATTTTGTCAGAGCAGCCTATTATTGTCCCGAAGTACGGAGAGGTGGGGCCACCAGACTTCTGATATTGCCCCCAAGCACGGAGAGGTGGGGCCACCAGACTTCTGATATTGCCCCCAAGCACGGAGAGGTGGGGCCACCAGATCTCAGCACCAGAGCTACACATTCAAGCTACGTGAGCGTCTGGTCTGCTGAGAATTCACCAACTCACTTATTTCCTAACACACCCATAAATTTCCATCAAATAACTGGACAATGTGTAGTCACCATAGACAGGGAGTGATGAGGCCACCCCAACAGCACATCCATTAAATGTTCTCCCAAATAGATTACAACTATAAACAGTAGTAATATTAACTAGTCTAGTAACATACATATGTACACACCTTGCATTTATTATGTCATATTCATGCATTTCTTTCATAATTGCAAAACCTTTCATATGTTCTGACCAAAATAAAACCTTGGTTCAGAACAAATAAATTTAAAGAAAATTACTATCCAAATTTTACACACTTGAGTTAGTTCAGTGTATTATAGCATTTTATTAATATTATTAGACTTAGTAAATATCTGTGTGTGTGTGTATGTAAACTACCACAACACATTACATATCATTACCCTAGACATTTAACGTAGCCACATTCATTAGTAAAAAAAAAAGATAGGTGTGAGGTCGTAGTGGTAGCAAGAAGGGCCTTCTGACAATTCACAGCTACATTTTATCTCAGGAGCCTTCACAGCTGACCTCATGCATCACACTTAGTAATATCACCATCATACAATACCATCAATCCACTACACAGACTCACTGTCGTTTACAGCGGCATCTTTTTTAGAGTTCGTTTGACCACGAGTCCAAAAGCCGACACTCAGTTTGAGAATTTAGCGGCGATAAAGGTTCGGGTCTTTGACACGAGAAACTGTTCCTAGAGAGTTCCCTGTACTTTGATGGCCAGGAAAGTCTGGGACCCGCTAGCGTAACCCTCCTTTCCCTTTTGCGCAAAATTCTTTGTAGCAGGTCTCCTAGAGAAGTCTCTGAGTAACTATTACGTGTTTTTTTCTGCTCATCTATGCAGGTCTTCAAGCCACGCTGAACACCTGTGGCAAATTCTCACTATATATAGGCAGTCTTGTCTATCTCTCATTGCTTCAGTACTAAATTTCTTGCCGGGAGATAATAGCAGACTTAACTCCAGCTTGCCTGCTTTTGATTATAATAGTGGGAGATTCTAACAGTTGCGGTAAGCATGTTTAGAAAGTGGTACTTAGTATACATTTTTTTGCTTGGGATATGTGATAAGTCAGAGTAAGCCTTCATAAAGTGTTTTTAATGTGGTAATTACAACAATCATTCATTCAGAGATCTAAAGCTATAGCCAGTTTTTATTGTGATTGTATGCTACTACCAGTTATAAGAGCCAAATGGTTGTGGGATTGATGTCTGATATAGTTCATTAAAAGAATAATCGGTGTCGTAGATTTTACCAGATAGGTAATAGATGTTTATAGTCCTGTCTGAGCAGAAGTGATAGTGATGACAATGTGAAAGTAAGGAGTAAGGAATAGTTTTATCACGAGGTGATCGTGTAAGAGAAAGGACAGTCTCTGGATAGAATAATTTATCTAATCCAGCCTATCTGGACGACTAAATTTAAATCAGACGCACTTTCTCTCCTTGTACGAAAATACAAGTTACACTGCACTCACATGCACACAATTCTGTGACAAATACGCACGAACGTGAAAACAAACTAATAATAATAATAATAATAATAATAATAATAATAATAATAGCCCCTTCAGTCATAACTGACTATGGGAATGCGCCCCTGAGGTGGCAGCCCTCAGCTGCTTATTTTCCTGGTGCTCCTTTCGACGTTTTCTCCTCACCTCTGCTTCTTGTGTGAGCCTCTCTTCGCCCAATCTGAGGTGGCGCCGTAAATAGCATCGCCACTTAGTGCGATCAGCAGCTTCATCCTCCCATGTTGCTGGATCCATGTCCAGTGCCCTCATATCTCTCTTGCACACATCTTTGAACCTCAGCTGTGGTCGCCCAACTGTTCTCTTGCCATCTGCTAATTGTCCGTAGAAGATATCTTTTGGGATGCGAGCATCTTCCATACGGCGAACATGGCCAAGCCAGCGAAGTCTGCGCTGTCTAAGAAGCGTATACATACTTTGAAGGCCAGCACGTGACAACACCTCGACATTAGTCACTTTATCTTTCCACGAGATGCCGAGGATGCGGCGTAGACACCGCAAATGGAAGGTATTGAGCCTTCTTTCTTGCTTAGCATAGGTCGTCCAGGTCTCGCTGCCATATAGGAGTGTGCTGGTGACGCAGGCATTATATACCGCAGCTTTGGTCTTCATTGTGAGTTTAGAGTTTCCCCAAACACGCGATGTGAGGCGGGCAAAGGTAGCTGCAGCTTTGCCAATGCGGCTGTCGATTTCTGTATCCAGTGAGAGTTTGTCATTGATGGTAGACCCTAGGTATGTGAAGTGGTGCACCACTGCCAATTCATAGTTATCGATAGTGATAACTGGTGCAGCACTCACATCCTGACTCAGCACATTCGTTTTCTTTAGACTTATTGTGAGGCCAAAGTCCTTGCATGCTTTAGTGAAGCGATTCATCAAGCTCTGAAGCTCTTGATGGCTTTGAGTGACGACTGCAGCATCATCAGCGAACAACAAGTCTCTTATAGTGACCCTTCTGATTTTTGTTTTTGCCTTCAGCCTTGAAAGATTAAACAGACGGCCATCTGACCTAGTGTGAAGGCATATTCCTTCAGTTGCATCTCTGAATGCATGTTTCAAGAGTAAGGCAAAGAAGATTCCGAAGAGGGTCGGAGCCAGAACACAGCCTTGTTTAACGTCACTTCGTATATCAAAGGGCTGTGACGTGCTTCCAGCATATTGGACTGTTCCCTTCATGCCGTCATGGAATGACTTTATCATTTCCAGCATTTTAGAAGGGCAGCCTATTTTCAGGAGGATTTTAAAGAGTCCATCCCTACTAACCAGGTCGAATGCTTTTGTGAGGTCTATAAAGGCGATATATAATGGTCTTTTCTGCTCTCTTGATTTTTCCTGAAGCTGGCGGAGAGAGAAGATCATGTCTGTTGTTGATCTGCCAGCTCGGAATCCACACTGTGCCTCTGGATATATGCGCTCAGCTAACTTGTGTAGTCGCATTAAGATGACTTTGGCAAAAACCTTACCAACAATACTAAGAAGAGAGATGCCTCTGTAGTTATTGCAATCACTTCTGTCTCCTTTATTTTTATACAGTGTTACAATCTTGGCATCTCGCATGTCTTGAGGAATAGTTGTCTCTTCCCAGCACTGGCACAGCATCCTATGCAGGGGATGTAATAGTGTGCTCTTACAGCATTTGATTAAATCAGGAGGAATCCCATCACTGCCTGGTGCTTTGCCAGAGGCCAAGCTATCAATGGCCTTGCTGAGTTCCTCTAATGTTGGTTCGGCATCCAGCTCCTCCATAGTTGGCAGACTGTTGACACCATCAAGGGCTGCAGGCGTGACGGTATTGTCTCTAGCGTAGAGCTCAGAGTAGTGCTCGACCCACCTCTCCATCTGCTTACCCTTATCGGTTAGCTTCTCTCCGCTGATGGTTTTTAGCGGTGCCGTCTTACTTTTATGGGGGCCAAGTGCTTTCTTTATATCGTCATACATTTGTCTAATGTTGCCTGTTTGCGCTGCGATCTGGATGCTCTCACTGACCTGGAGCCAATAGTCATTTGCACAGCGTCGAGCAGTTTGTTGAGCTTTGCTTCTCGTGGCCCTCAGGATCTGTAGGGTTCTGGCACTCGGTGAACGTTTGTATTCATTCATAGCACTGCGCTTAGCTTCAATGACAGGTGCCATCACATCTGATGAAGCATCAAACCAGTCATTTGACTTTGCTGTTTTATTACCAAAGGTGGCAAGTGCAGTACTTTGAATGGTGTTCCGTAGATGCTCCCAGTTCTCTGTAATAGTATCACCATGCTGAGGGCTACTGAGCACTTTCTCGAAGGTCGCAGTGAATTGAGCGATCATGAAAGGGTCTGACATCTTGCTGGTATCAATGCGTGGTTTCCCTTCATGTCTGACACGATAGAGTTTTCTTGGTTGTGCTCTGATTTTGCAGCAAACCAAGGAGTGATCTGTATCACAGTCTGCACTATGGTACTAGCGCGTGGAGAGCACAGACCTGAGGAGTGGCCTTCTGACGAGAATCAGGTCAAGTTGGTGCCAGTGCTTAGATCGTGGGTGTCTCCATGACACCTTATGCTGGGGTTTTGTCTGAAAGTAGGTGTTGGTCACGCAGAGGTCATGGTGGACGCACAACTCTAAGAGCCGTTGTCCATTTTCATTCATCTTGCCAATACCAAACCTGCCCAGACATGAAGGCCATGAAACATTATCGGCACCCACTCTAGCGTTAAAGTCACCAAGGAGAACAAGCTGTTCTTGTATAGGTATGCTTTTGATAATTGCTGTTAGATTCTCGTAGAACTCATCTTTAGCTTCTGAGGCAGAGTACAGAGTAGGAGCATACACACTGACAAGGGTGATGGGACCTGTGCTAGTTTGCAGGCGGAGCGTTAACAGGCGTTCTGATCCATTCTCGCCTGGTTCAACCATTTTAGTTAGCGAGTTTTTTTACCGCAAAACCTACTCCGTGTTCTCTAGCTTTATTAAGATCTTTCCCTTGCCAATAAAATGTGTAGTCCTTCTCGCTCACCGTTCCAGAGCCCGCCAGGCGCGTTTCCTGAAGTGCAGCTATATCCACCTGAAGTCGTTTAAGCTCATCATTAATTATGGCTGTCTTCCTTACATCGTTTACATCCTGTAGGTTTTCGGATAGTCCAGTCAACATAGTCCGGACGTTCCAGCATCCCAATCTGAGAGTTTGCTTATTTCTATTTTTTCGATAATTGCTTGGTGCAAAATTTTCTGTCCACAGTTCGGGTTTGACCCTAATCCCCATGCACCCAATGGGGAAAGCAGACAGTGGCGGGACAACACCTTATTGACTGGGGGCTGCCCAGCTTGAAGCGGGCGGTAGCTGTCCAGTGAGATCCTAGAACCTCTCCCACTGTCGGAAGTAGCCCCTGGCGCCATGCCCTACGCCAATTGGGCAAAATGCTTATAACGGGTAACTGCTACTTCCCGTGTTTTGCCGACACCTATAGGGTGAAGCTGGAGTGTCCTCTCCAGGGCGCGAGCTTGGGCACAGTTATATGGAGATCAAGCTGTTGCCCATGCAGCATGTTCCCCCTCTCCACACAGCCGGTAGATCCAAAGGAACGGCAGTAGCCGATACAGTTTGGTACCAGCCATGTCGCAGGAGTTGCCAGAATAATGTCGAATCGACATTAGACTGCCTTAGGGACTCCGACTCCGGATTTATCCTCAGGGTTTACTCCCGAAGCCAATTCCATAAATGGATATTCCCGCAAGGCAAACTATGAATAAAATATAATGGATAGGGGTTGACCGACACGATAACTTAAGGTTTAATAAAGTTTATTATCAATAAAAGATCACAACAATAAGCATATACATCACTAGATCATGGTTTACAGACGAAATTGCAAAAGAAGAAATTAATCAAATAGGTTCTCCCCCTCTGGTAAAGGAAAAGAAAAGACGATCCCAACAGAGAATAATTAACCCAAAAGATCAAAAGTTAACAATAAGTTATGAAATAGTCAGTATGGGAAAAGAATAGGTTCCTGTTGCAAATGCATGTAGTATTATTAATGTTGTATAGCAGTTCTTAGTACACACCACACAGGCCCTCGCATATGTTGCGAGGTTATTTTTGTAGACACCATCAATAGGTCACACACACAAAAGTACATGTGAGAGTCAGGAAGGTTTAAACTCCAAATACAGTTCTATACTGTTTATTACGCCACAGAAACATCGATATCAGGAACAGTACACTATACAGGTTACAATAGCAATAAATCTCTCCAAAACGACTGCAGACATCGCAGTGCTAATAATATATCAATAAATCTTTCAAGCAGACTGCAGGCATTGCAGTGCTAATAATATATCAATAACTCCTTCAAGCAGACTGCAGGCATCGCAGTGCTAATAATATATCAATAAATCCTTCAAGCAGACTGCAGGCATCGCAGTGCTAATAATATATCAATAACTCCTTCAAGCAGACTGCAGGCATCGCAGTGCTAATAATATATCAATAACTCCTTCAAGCAGACTGCGGGCATCGCAGTGCTAATAATATATCAATAACTCCTTCAAGCAGACTGCAGGCATCGCAGTGCTGATAATATATCAATAACTCCTTCAAGCAGACTGCAGGCATCGCAGTGCTAATAATATATCAATAACTCCTTCAAGCAGACTGCAGGTATCGCAGTGCTAATAATATCAATAACTCCTTCAAGCAGACTGCAGGCATGGCAGTGCTAATAATACATCAATAATTCCTTCAAGCAGACTGCAGGCATCGCAGTGCTAATAATATATCAATAACTCCTTCAAGAAAGTAAACTCATCAGGAAAGTAAATATGATTCATCACACTGGCTTGTACTCTCCATGGCCTCAGAACACCTCTTTAATAATCACCTACTTTCTATATCAGATGGGAAAAACCCTGCATCTCTGAGTTTGGCTCGAAAAACACTCTCCCGAAATTACCGCTGCTCAAACACACCTCAGTCAAACACACATGCGCGGCTAACCGCGAGAGACTATCGCTTACAGTTCAGATGTGAGTAGCGTTCATCCGCTATCTGACACTTTCTATATCTCGAACATTCGAGAAGATTCCCCCATCATATTTTTTCAAACACATCAACAGCTAATCAAGGGTGATAACACCAATCTGACCTGTACATACAAGTATTACAAGATTCAACTCCCCTTGATTAAATTTTGACGTAACAGTTCCTGATGTAATCTATCCCGTGGCTACTCAGATTAGTGAGATAAAAAAAAGAAAGAATAAACCACATAAGTATATGATGTTAGGAAAAGACATAAGTTTCTTTCTCCGTTCATTCAATTCCCACCCATTCAGTGGCCACTTTCAGACTTTTGATTACCCCAGTAGTTGTCGCAGGCATTCCAAGGAAATACACTAATAAGTAATACGACTATTCAGTGTCAAATTTAGGTTTTGCAGAATCCAGCCCCAGACTCGCCGTAGTTGCTGACTGCAAATTTTACGGGGGTCGCTAGAGTCGGTGATTTAATTTGTCCTGGATACAATCAGATATTTATGTCTTAAGTTGGTTGGAGTAAGGTTCATGCGTAGTGATCGCCGACGTAGGATGGATAGAACATATATACATATATATATATATATATATATATATATATATATATATATATATATATATATATATATATATATATATATATATATATATATATATATATAGTTCCTATGTTGTTTAGCCTCAGGTGGCTGAGACGCTATGTTAAGTTACACAAATGTTGCTGACAATATATTTCGCCACAGCTGGCTGATGAGATTGATATAAGTAAATATGGTAATAGTTCTGGTCCAGTTTATATTATAATTTAATGGTTCTATTCTGCTTTCTCTCATGAAAATGAGGAAAATTGGACCACATAGGTCACATCAAGAAGCTCATCAATATTAAATATTCCTGGATGCTTATAATATTATTAGTTCGTATGATCATAAGTTCATATGGCCATAAAACCCCCGCTAGTACTCAGGTTGATCAGCCTAGATTTTAGGAAAGAAAGTATAAACATTTAACCAAATTATCAATATCATATCTAACACGTGTTAAAATAGGACCTCTTCACCACTCCGTTATAAATTAGATTAAAAACACACGTGTCTAGCTTATCCTATCGTTTTTAACGCGTGATATGATCACTTGTCATTTAAAAAAATTACATAAAATAGATAGAAGTAAATAATATATACCGTCAATAGACAGTTATTTAATGTATGTACTTGTTAATTTAAAACTTCTCTTGCTGGGAAATAGCGAGTAATTAAATTCACTTTACGGCTGAAAAAGATTTAGCTTTAAGTTATTTAATTAGCACAGAAAATCTCAGTGAATTATAATGAAACTTTAAACACACTAAATCACTTAAAGCCTAGTATATAAATTACCGCAATTAGAAAAATGAAACACTCCACGAAAATCTAATAATTCTCACTCTGTACGAGAAATCTAAGATATTGAGCTAGTGAATTTCAGATAGATTTCTGAACAACTGAACATGGCTATCGGAGAGGCATGGTATATATTCGTAAATTCCGTTCTATTGCTCTTTAATGTGAAAGTCACACCTACTGCCAGACCCGAGCCCATTTTCCGTTCGAGAGCAAAAGGGAAATCTTTAACACACACAAATGGTTAACCCGTGCAAATGAAATCTTTTTTGGCTTCAGTGGCGGTTTGTGTACATATTGTTTCTTCGCAACATGTACTTTGCATCAAAGTGCGTACTTGAGTATTAATGGGTATCTTAAATGAAATTTGAATACTTAACTAGCGCATGCTTCTATTTGTCGTCATATGCTGTATGTAATATTTAAATGTGTCGAACGCCCTATTACCAGTTTAGACTGGTTGGCAAATTGTGTAGAGGCAGGTGGGTTAGCCGACCTGATTGATTTTAAGGTCACGTCTCGCCAAGAGGGAGAGGAAAGGGCAGTTTGTAAACATGCCTGAAATTATTCCAGCATTACACGCATGTACCCGGGCTGTGTAGTGTTATGCAAAACGTACCGTAAGCCGGCCCTGCACTTATGGTTGATTGGACGGTGAGCGGGGGAGAGTAAGAAAAAACTGTAGCGCAGCTAAGCCTTGATCCGATTAATAGAAGGGGAGGTGTTGTCACAGTGACTGATAATTTATTTTACCATTCCGTTCCATATGTTATTACTTTTTTAATGTCCTGGTTTCCTCGTCATTTGTATTCTTCTTTTCTTTCATTCTTCACCTTCGCAAACCCCACCCGAGGTTTGTTTACGTTCTGGCTGGCCTTCAGTAATAAATTCCTACAGCGGTCAGCGAACGGTAACGTTACATCAACGCACCTGTGGTACGTTTGACCAGAGAAACATTTCTGTTACGCTTAGAGTGTTTGAACGAGCGGAAGGGTTTCTGTGAAAGAAACGGCTCGTTAGCAGGGACCAATCTTCTGAGGTCGGTAAATGAGTTTGATCTTCAATTCAGGAAAGATTTGTTGTGGCCCCTGACCATAATATTATGCATCGCCAATCTGGGAAACTTTCGCACGGGGTCTGTTGTCTTTGATGTAGTCTCCAGAGAAACCTCTGTCTTACTCTTTATTACGCATTACGCCGATACACATGTAGAATCAGGCTATGCAGGTGTCCCGGGTAGCGTTGTTTGTAAACTATAAGACTTGAGAATTTTAATACGTCAAACACACTCGTAAACGTTTCCTGCCCGAGATAGACCCTTATGGAAATAAGGCAAACATTAACACAGAACTAAATGTTTTTGCCTATTTCTTGGCATTTTCTCGGGGTGAGTTGACATATCTTATTAATATATAAATATTCATGTTAGTTTTTTATATATCTGATAGGAATGTGACGTGAATTCATTTCTGAGGACTTCTCCTAGTAATTTAGTTCAGTGATAATGTAGCGCTGTCTACTGCCTTAGTTAAGTGGTGTTTAAACAGATGGTTTATCATGGGTTAAATGATAAACTTACGATAACAGATACTTATTAGGCGTAGAATCAGTCGTACAGATGCTTATCATGGGTTAAGAATAGGCTTAAAAAAACTGTCATTTCTGTAAGGTAATGTCAGAAGTGTGGATTGTTCACTTAAACACTGAATTATAGGAGATATTCGGTTATTCCTTTTTGATAGAAACGTCTAGTGGCAGGTTGGAATCATGATATGCTTATTTGTGTAGCTAAGCACTAGTCTATAACTTTCACAGAAAGCAGTCACCAGCCATAGAAAACATTTTATCCTATGATTCAGTCACAACTGTTTTATTATAGCTAGAACATTGCATTTTCTATGTATTCATTTGTGGAATGTTAATTTTTCCCCAAAGGGACATACGACTTATTTTTGTAATGTCAAATGCTGTAATCTGTTTATGTAAATTCACTTAATGTTGTAAGATGAAAAGAATCCAATAAGCTGTAACTACAAGGTTAGGTTTCCTGTATGTTTAGTTGGAAGAAGAGGAGTAGTTTTTGCTGTCAGAACATTTACTGACAGGTACCTGAGTGTACAAAATAGATTAAGCCTATGCGGGCACATGCTGATAATTGATAGAGTGGAAGGAGCGGAGCATAACTATGTTATATAACATTAGTGTGATTTTGTTGTTGCTTAATGTAAAGGGTGTCTCTTTTGGGTCTCAGTTTCAGGGATACCGAATCGCTAGAGCAAGATTCCAGTCAGGCGAAGAACGTCCCATTCTCTTCGTTCTAGAGGGTTTCTGACTAACACCTAGCATTCACGAGTTGTCAACCCCAAATACCTGAACCAAAACCCTTTGTCAACGCCAAGTTAAGCTCACACAGTGCAACGAGCCAACGATAAATCTGAAATCATCTATTGCAGAAGTAGTTCCCTACTCGCTTATTGGATTAGCAGTCAGAGCATTGCGGCTTCCAGAATATCAAAACCGCCCAGCATGTCTATAGCATAATCTGATATCACCAGCCTTTGTGTGCCTAAACGGGGCATTCAGTCAAGTCACAGTCAAGCAAGCCCAAACTGGATTTAATGCCAAGCAAGCAATAGCGCCGGATAAGAGCGCCTGGGACGCATTGTCCCCAAATAGCTTCGTCTGGTGTAATCCTGGGTTATGTAAAACCTCGCACTTAGGAGCGGCGAGCCAAAGATAGACAGAGTTCCAGCCCACCTCGCGCAATTAGAGGTCACCAAAGTTAGCACCAACAAGGAAAGTTTCACAGGTCAATTCCATCACCCATGGAGTATATATTTACGTAAAGACACTTTCTGGAGCTGGCACATTTGGTCCCACGAAAGTGGACAGGCTGTCGCTCAGTTTGTTTCTTTGGTCAGCAGGAGATAAACATCGTCTTCCAGCCCGCCTCGCGCAATTAGGGGTCACCAAAGTTAGCACCAACAAGGAAAGTTTTACAGGTCAATTCCATCCCCCATGGAGTATATACGACGGGCGTTCAGAAAGTAATGCACCACATCGTTTTTCTCAGCTAATAATAAAGATAGAAGCATGAAATTTTGCACACTTCAAATATGGCATGTGCCAATTGTGTGCACCAAATTGCATTTCAACCGGCCAAATAATACGGCTGCCATAAACCGTTGAAATGGAGCGTGTTAGCAACTTGCGTTATAAGCAGCGAATTGTGGTAGAATTTCTCGTTGCAGAGAAGGAAACTGTTGTGAACATTCACAAGCATCTATGTGATGTGTATGGAAGTTTTGCAGTCGACAGGAGTACAGTCAGTCGCTGGGTTCAGAGAATCAAAGAATCAGGAAGTGGAGATACGGAGCTGCATGATCTGCCGCGCTGTGGACGTCCTGCCACAGCCACCAACGCAGAAATGTTGAAATGCGCTGAGGGTATTATTCTTACTGATAGGCGAATCACTACTCAACAATTGGCCTTACAGCTGTCAGTCAGCATTGGTAGTGCAAATGCAGTTATAAAAACTCTCGGATTTTCTAAGGTTTGCGCAAGATGGGTTCCTCGAAGTCTCACAAATGACCACCGATTGCAAAGGAAAGCAATTTCTTCTGAATTGTTGGAGCGTTTCAATGCTGATGGAAAGAACTTTTTGGCTAAGATCGTTACAGGTGACGAAACCTGGGCACATCATTTTGAACCTGAGACAAAAAGACAGTCAATGGAGTGGCATCATCCGCAATCACCACGAAGAAAGAAATTCAAGACAATTCCTTCAGCTGGAAAGGTCATGATCACTGTCTTTTGGGACATTGAAGGTGTGATTCTTGTGAACGTTATGCCAAGAGGAGAGACAATCAATTCGCAAGTTTACATTAAGACATTGAAAAAACTCAATCAAAGTTTTCGCAGAGTTCGGCCGCACAAGAATCCAACAGACCTGCTTCTCCTTCACGACAATGCGCGACCTCACACAAGTCTGGCAACACGGGAAGCAATCACCAAATTGGGTTGGACTGTACTACCCCATCCACCCTATAGTCCCGATTTGACACCCTCTGATTTCCATCTATTTGGTCCACTTAAAGATGCACTCCGTGGGACAAGGTTTGAAGATGATGAAGGAGTGATTCATGCAGCGAAGAAATGGCTACATGATCAAGACAAAATCTGGTACGGGCTAGGAATACATGCACTTGTTTTGCGCTGGCATAAAGCCGTACATGTTGATGGGGATTATGTTGAATAATACCGATGTTTACAAGACATATCCATGTATATTGTGTATAAATTTCATGCTTTTTGAATAAACAGCTCATGAGAAAAACGATGTGGTGCATTACTTTCTGAACGCCCCTCGTATTTACATAAAGACACTTTCTGCAGCTGGAACATTTGGTCCCACGAAAGCGGACAGACTGACACGCAGTTTATTCATTTGGTAAACCAGAGATAATTAGAGTCCTCCAGCCCACCTCGCGCAATTAGGGGTCACCAATGATAGCACCTACAGGAAAGTTTTACAGGTCAATTCCATCACCCATGGAGTATATATTTACGTAAAGACACTTTCTGGAACTATTACATTTGGTCCCACGAAAGCGGACGGACTGACACTCAGTTTATTCATTTTCTCTGTGTTCTACAGTTTTTATGACTGGTGGTGTTTGTGTTTGTGGGTGTGTATTTGCATATTTGTGGTTATTGATGATTGTTGATGACTATTGATGATTATTGTGGTTATTGATGATTATTGATGACTATTGATGATTATTGTGGTTATTGATGATTATTGATGACTATTGATGATTATTGAGATTATTGATGTAATTTTATGTTGTTGGTGATGAAATGCATTATTTTCATACATGCTGCTTCATTTAATAAAGTTTACACATTTATTAATGCTCTGTTCACGACCCTTCCATCCATAATTTACATTTTTCAGCTCTTTGCTATACTCTCTGTGTAGGATTAAGAGAAAAGAGTAAGAGCAGGAGGTGCTTAGACAATAAAAGTGAGTTGAGGGCTTGGAGAGAGTGATAACGTTAATAAATCTTCTCCAGGTTTGTCTTAAGTCCATCTCCTATTACACTTTATCTATGTGTAATCTATAACTCTGTCAGTCCACTATCCCTTGTCGATTTCACTACTATTGTCCAACTCGACAAATACTCTACACTCTAACTCAACCACGACAGGCGTTTATGTTTTTCCTGTATCTAGTTAAGACCTGTTTATTGTTGTGACATGTTGTAATGTTTATGTTATATTTAGCACGATGTTTTATTAGTTGTTTGTGTTTTCTTTACAGCTAAACCCGGTTAGTTCAGGTCCTACGATGAAGCGTTAGGCCTGATTACTTTCCTGGAGGAAGGGCGCACAATTCATCGACCCATTCACAGCTGGGTTGCACGTAACTACAAGCGTGCCTAGTTCATCACCCTGTTACGGGCACATTGATAAGTGTCCTTTGCTTGGAGTATACATACTTCGCCCAAAACCTAATAAGAGGAGCGCTCATGCTCCGTTTGCACCGGTTCTTTTTACCAAGCTAATAAGAGGAGCGCTCAGGCCCTGTTTGCACTAGTTCTCTTTACCAAACTACGTCGTCCCTTATCAGTGAGGACCACTACAGTAGTAGTGGGCCATTACACAAGATGTGGATTATTTCCTCATCATTTGTTTTATCTTGAGTGTTGCCATCGCAATCCCCGATTCCTGGATTTACAGCCAAGTGCAGTCAATTCAGCAGTTACCATGGAGAAGATAGGGTCAACATTTCTGCATCGGCTAACTGTGATCCCAGTGAAGCAGCAACGCACACGTGCCAACGAAGATGGATTTTGGGGTAGAGTGCACTCAAATTAATTGAGGGGAGGGTAGATGGTGTAAGAACCTATGTACCTAAGCATCGAGTGAAGTGATTAGCAGTGTTGCTGACAAGGACAAGTCAGCGGGATTATGTTTGTGTAGGTACAGTTCTTTATTTCAGGTTTTTCCAGCGAAGGATTATTAATTTTATATCCACCCCAAAATTGTGGGAGCATGGAACCTATGGGTTTTTTCTGGGAGTGCTCCCAACATTTTTTTTACTAATCTTTGGGTTGAGTGTCTCGTACATTTGATACCTGCGTATTATTGAGTTTTTGTTGTCGTGATAGATTTCATGCTTATATTACCATAGTTTATTTTGACGTATGTTAATAAAATAAATATTTGGTTACAGATCAGATTTCCTTTCCTATCTGTACCTGTACTCCTTAACTTGTACTCGTACTGTTGTATGTGGATACACTGTAGTGTAATACAACATTATCTCCTAAGTAGAGCAAGAGGCAATGTGGCAGTAGTTGAATAAAAGGTCACTGAGTGGCGAGGGGAGAGTCAGTATAGTTTCTCACCCTCGATAACTATAAGTCACACTATCCACTATCAACACCATTTTTCGTCTATCATCTCAAATCTCTCTCAGATTTTGTCTTGTCTCTGACATCACACAGAATTTGTTCTCGTCAGACAGACTCTTACATAAACCACTCGTGATAATATTACAAAATGGAATGATGGTTGAGTTATATTCTATATCTAATTAAGAAGTCATTTCTGGGATCTTCAATTTAACTTAAAAAGTTCATCCAATGTTCCTTTATCACTGGTTCCTTGTCTGGTCTATTAATCACATCTGTTTTGTCATCCAAACACAATAGTCCATTGGCTTTGACTGTTCACACTAGTTGCAGGAATTTGGATACACATAATACTTATCATTAAAGTCTATTCCTGTCCTCAGTTGAGAATACACAGCAATACTGGTTAAAGGTCTTGCTCTAGACCACCAAACACTGATGGGGACTAGGGGTGCACTCAAGTTGACAATATCTGAGGCACCTGTGTTGGTTCAGGAAGCACTTATTGATCTGGATTAGAGACCTCTGGTGTATGATGACACAAATGAACCTGAGGACAATATTGGACATGTGGCTAGCCTTTGGTTATGAGGCCCACAAGCCTATGTGTTCATGAATGAGTGTGTTCAGATGTTTGCATGTATATGAATGATACATGGATCAATTCTGATTAGGAATAGCAAGACGTGTAAGGTGTCTATCTGCAGAATATTTTTTTTTAAATAATAAAATGCATGAATAAAAGTATAATACATTTTATACATAAGTATGATGCTACCTTTGCCTTTCACATTATGGAGTGCCAAGTCCATGTTCCCAATATAATATTGTAAGTTGACCACTCCAAATGACAATCCTGATAATTGCTGGTAGGCATCGAATTCCTTTTACACATTCACAACTAAAGTTCAATTCAGTCCTCTGGTCTAATACTGATACAATTCTATGAAAATAAACTGCAATAAAACAATTAATTAATCATACATTTACATACACTCTTAGGATAGATGTAAAGTCCAGAAAAGACTCGATTTGGTGAGATAGCGCTGCACTGGCAAACAGATGTTAAAGGTTTCAACCTTGACGAGCGTCTCTCTCCTTCTGTCTTTCTGATATTTGCTGCTCCTTTCTATAGGTCGAATGCGGGCGTATCGGAAAGCAATTCTTCGTAGTCTATTTTCATACTGTGTCTTTTGCAGTCTCGAGCGAGTTTGTGTGAGCTTGGTTTCGGACATCTTCTTCGTGCATCGCAACCGTGTTATCCATGACTTTTTATATATTTCCTTCCACTTTCCAGAATTTCGGCTTTATTTCCATATAAACTTTTCTATAATTGATTCTGATTTATATTTTTAGCACTTTTTGAAAGACGATCGACATAGCAGTTTTTATCATGTTGGCACCTTTGCCTTCAATTTTCTCCGAAAGTAAAGCTCACAGCGACTATTCCATTTAATTGAATACAGCAGGTCTTATCCTCCTAAAAAAATGCAATTACTGTCAATACTTTCTGTCACTGCATTCACTTGCACTATATACGAATCAATTTTGTTACAAACACACTTTAATTCCCATTTTAGAACGCCATTTTAAAATCGTTCATCAGCACCGCTTCGCGACTTTTGATTGGTCGGCCTATTTCCTCTCTTTCTATCATAACAAGGCATCGTGTTTGCAAACCCACGACACATAGCACTGAGACCGACCGTCTTCTAATGACATTTTATCGTTTTCAAGTGGTTCTGAATACAACAATCACCATAACATACTGTTTGTGTCACTTACTTTCGATGTCTGGAGTAGAATTAAACATAAGGCCAAAAGAATTGGCAATTCGAGTGCTCCTTAACAATTTCCAGTGCAAAAGCCCTCAGCTGAATAAATTCAGTTTGCATTAAAGGAAATAACTATGATGTTGTTACATTGTGTTTTTCCACATTACTAAGATGTTCTTTCATGGCAAGATCAAAGTTTTCCAACAACTTTAGAAACCCAAGAAAATCTCCAAAATTGCTTTCATCTTCCTACGGGATTCCTTGTGGCCACGCAATTCGGAGTTCGGAGTTGTTATAAATTTTATGCAATGGACAATTTTGTGGAGAACATCTTGTGATCTTTATTTGTCTGTTGCAATTTGAGGTTGAATTTCTTTTTCTTCTCTGTACATTCGTCTACCAGAATATTCTCAAAGAAAGCAGTACCCAGCTTGAGTTTTTTTGCATCTATACAGAGTCTTTCCATGAATGTTACTGGTGACGGCCATATCTGCTTTCTATGTTCCTCCTATGTTGGGCATCTTGAAGCAAATATTCAGCAGTCATTTTATTATTTCTACATTTACACTCAGCGGTAGTTCCTATTGAAAGCTAGTTGAAAAGATAATATCCCATTCTGTAATGATGTTGTTCCAGGGTAATTGAAGTTCTACTTACAATTATTCCTCTGCTTTCTAAAAGATTGTTTTCCATTTTCTTCTATTGGGTGAAACATTGTCGATGGTTGTTTACATTGTAATGGGTGTAAACCTTTCTGGTGCTTTCCAGTAATTGAACCCATTTTCCTGCTCCAACGAAGACGTATTGTCAGTTTGAGAAAATATCAAACAACAAATACTAAAGGCAGCCTATCAGTCTGCAGAATATGCTAGCCAGGAGAGCCAAACTTCTTCTCCATATCCATTTCCCAACTTTAAAACCATATTTTATTCATTGATGGATTTTGTGTGGGAATAAAAGGCCCCTCACTATTTTGAAAATACTTCGAACCCGATCTGATAATTTCTGTCCTCAGTGCAGCTGATAAAAATGACTTTCTTTGATGCTTGCATCATGATACTGAATGGCACCACGTATGGTCTGTGCTGTTTTTTCCTTCTCTTGACTGCGCACATTTTCAGTATCTTCTGGTCCATTGAAAGACACTTCTGGTTCTTTAAAGACACTTAATTTTCCTTCTGATACACTGGTGGGCTGATCAACACTTATATCTAATGCAGTTACTCTGTATGTAGTACCAGCTTCTTGCTTTAACCAAACATGACGTAAAGCCATTTGACTTTTTAGTTTCTTCTTGCATTTTGCTTTTCGTCCGGCCTTCTGCTTCACTCCGCTTCTCTTTTCATTATTTTTTTATAGCAATATTCGTTTCATTGTAAGACTTTCTTTGTGGACTAGGAAAACTAAATATTCTGTTAAGACCGTAAAAGTATACAGCTATATTGATCCACAAAATAAGCACACACTGGAAACACAAATTAGGGACGCGCGAGAGAACAGCAAAATGTCATTATGACCGCAATGAAAACCACGTACCACTGTTATGGAACGAACTTCGACAAAATTCAACACGGAACTAAATAGTGCTAATGGCGTGCGCCAATTAATCGTGACGTCATAAGAATATACAACTTTCTCTTAACCCTCATTCCTAAAGCCCAGCACTTCCAAAAATCTTTTATTGATATTAGAACTTCCGTTCCTACATCTTATCTGCTCCTAACCTTTACTTCCATTCCTCCTTTTGCTGACTCACGCAACCATATGTACTTGAAACTACTCACTTCCTACAAACTCCCTCTTCCAAACAAACCTTCAACTGGTGCTGTTGCTCTTCTCAACAGCACACTATAACCCGATTCTTTCCTAAAATAACACATACCTACACATAATGTGAAGTGGGATAAATGGGAATGTCGTAAATGAGAAGAGAAATTTTTGCATTTTTAAACCATAAAAATGGGACTTCCCACATTTGGCGCCAAGGGCACGTGCCCTATCTTCCTCACCCTAGTTACGCCACTGTTCTGTCAGTTCAATTTATCTTTCGCACATGGACAGCTAGTAATGCAAAATTGCTTGTCCTGTTTGAAAAAGCCTTAACGTTCTTTCTTAAGTAACTGCTTCCATTTGGGAAAAATGCACTTGGCGGGGTTTGTACAACTTTAGAAGTGTGCTTTGACAGCAGTTTGGTTTGGTTTGGTTTGGTTTTAAGGACTATCTTCATTACACAAGGACAACTCCATCAGTGCTCCGATCTCCTCCCTTAGATCACGCAAGGAGGATCTCAGCACAGTGCACGAACTCCGTCACACATTCTATAAATACATTTGTGGTTGGTAGGTTTATAATTTCAAAAAAAAAATTTGTCAGTGCAGTGGCCTGACAGGCCTACTCTTGACGATTTCCAACTGCCGTGGGATTTTTAACGTGCGCGACGTGCACACGAGACCTTTTTTTTCGCCCTTATCCGAGAAGGCTAGCCATCCGATCTCACTACCCTGGAGACCAGGGGGGAGTAGGACATGATTAGGATCACTGGTTCTGAAAAAAAATTCCCATAAATTATATTCCCTCTACTAGGAATCGAACCCGGTACCTCTAGAATTTGAGGTGGACGCCATACCTTTTTGCCACTCCGCCGTGGACAGCATTGCACTTTCCTACCGCTAATGCTAACATATTTTGAAATCTGACGCGCAGTTCTTAGAATTGCGGTATAATTTCCCGTAATCTGAGTGGTTTACCTGTATGACACTATCAGTAAGTATTTGGTTGCAGGAGAAAAAAAGTGGTTATTTGAGAGCAAAGGAAGAAGACAAAGTACAGTAAGAGCGAAAGCATGAAACCATTGAATCCTAAAACTATTGTATACTATTAAAGCTTGTGTTATCTACCATTGTACGGATCTTACCATTTAGTTGTATCTCTTCACTGGTCCATCGTTTGACAGGAACACGTGAAAGGATCTTAGTGTGAACTGGTTTGTATTTGTCTCTGGAAGTCCAGTTCATAAAAGCCCTCAGAAAAAAATTCTGCAAGCAGCTCCGGTATAGAGGAGAAATTTCGTTTTTCACTTACTTATCAGCACGTAGATGAGGAATTTGTCGTTGTGGCTCCCAAAGTTGAAAAAAATTGTACGTTGTCATTGGCTTGAATTGAGTTCTATGAAGTTTGTTAAGGCTCGAGGTACGACGTGAATTCTGACCTTTTGACATTTGAGAATGCAGTGTTTTTGGGGTTTTTTTCTGAGTTTCAGACTGATGTGATGTGCCAAAAAAAAATGTTTTTTAGACTTCATGCGATGTCTTTCAGGACGCGGGTGTTTTATACAAGATCCAAAGTATGACGACATAAGCTTGTTAGATTCCCTTCAGTTTAATTTATCCATTTGCCTGATCTAATGATGTTGATCTAGCATTTCTTTTCCTTCTGGCATATTGGTTTCACCCAGTTTTGTTGGAACAGACTAATCTCAGAATCAGTGGTCACCTAAATTAGGAACAGTTTCAGCTGTCTTTTCATGCGAAGAATTTTGATCAGCTAATGCTGCCCAAAGAATTGATTTTATGTGTGTGTGTGTGTTTAATATCTCTCTGACAATTTCATCAACCATTGGTTGTTTCGGTTTCTTTGTTTGCTCTCTTCTAATAACATTTATTTTACTGGTGGTCTGTCTGGGGCTTCTCTCACCACCAAACCGTTTTTCCATACACGGGGTTTGTGAAGCAAAGGCTAGTCAGTCAGTTCCTCGGGTGAAGTCAACGTTCTACATTATGCTTGTCTTCCTAACATCGAGATACAGGTAGTTCTTTCTTTAAGCGTGTTTCATTTACGCGAATTCGAATTAACGCGAACCAATTTTTAGGCATTTTTGTTTTATTTACTTGCCAAACTCGAAGTTACGCGACCCGATATTTTGACATTTTTACAATATTTTATTTGCTCGTTAAGGGCAGCGCGAGAATGACAATTTGAATGTTTCTTTGAGGGATTTTTTGGAAGACATTCACTATTAATGATGCACTTTCGCTAATTAAGACTGCATGCAATGATGTTTCGCGGTGATGCATGAACGGTACGGGGAAAAAAATCAAACAAACCATGCCCTCTATTCTATCATGACTTTGAAGTTTTTAGCGTTGATGACAATAGTATCACAGCTAGTAAGGATGGTGTCAAAATGGCCCCAAGAGCTGGTTGAAGAAAATGAAATTGTAAATTTGCTTGAATATCAGAAAGTAGAACTGGCCAATGAAGAGCTGTTGGCGCTGGAGAAGATCATCATGAAAGAAGAACCACCATCTTGCACCAGCCAGCAACAACCACCAGGCCGCCAACTTACAGTGAAACGATTAAAGGATGCCTTCTAATTTCTTGAATCCTGTCACATAATGTTGGGTGGATCTCTTCTTCATTACGTCAATAATCAGTTACATTTGTTGTACGTACTGATTACCTGGAATTTCCGGGTGATCGACACATTTAATTATCTCTCATCAAATAGATATTTGGTATTTACAACAATTTGACACTCCTTTTTGCGATAATTCATCACATTCGCTCTTCGCCTCGCAGCTTTGCTAAGATTAGCGCAGGTAAAACCCAGATGGGCCTGGTCAGTTTTGCATAGTTATGTTTGCTCAAGCCGTACAGGCGATAACATTACTCGCCCGCAGACGGATTTTGTGTGCGCAAGCAACGGATAAAGAGATTACTTGTCTGTGCGACACATTTTGGACAGACATGAATGACATCGTCATTTCCTGTCCACCTGTTTCAGAGACACTGCTTTAGAGGAAAGAAAGATGTTACATCTGAAACACATTGTCGAAAAAGTGTACGGACTTGTCACTTCCATATATGGTAGACGTGACCTATTTCATCTCGTACATAATTTTCCATGTCGGAATAATTTTGAATTACCCCCCCCCCCCCTTCCCAAATATGCAGTTTTGAAACGATTGACGGGGGTTCGAAATAGAGGAACCACCAAATTCATGATCGGACCCTGCCTTAATCGTAAACAAAGTACTGCGAGGAGAGGCGAAGTGCAATATAAACTGTTTTAAGACACTGTGAGAATCGCTTCCAAAGACGACAACCAGACTACCAGAGTTAAGACTAGATACAAGATTCATAAATCAGACCGGACCATTGTTTGAGAAATTGTTGAGGACTTAAGAGCCCAGAAAAAAGACAAAAAATTCTACAATTTTAATAAGGAAAACCGGTATCTGAGGAATTAGGAACACGGAGTCAAAGTGGGAATTTATTGTTAAAGTAACGTGTAAAAGGCCTCAGCTAGGGCCTTAACCTACTTCTCTGAGCAAAAAGTCTGTGAGCCAAGATTGGCGTAAGTTGTACATTTTACAATCTATATTTTTCATTACTAACATGTGAACTAAGATGTATATTTTGCCATGTGAATATTAATATGTTAAAATTGCTAGTGGATGTCCAAATCATTAAAGGCTGGCAACCTAAGCGTATAGAATGATGATTTCATGAACCACAACTGCAAGGGCTGGTGACTGCGTTATTACGAGTTTCATACAGAGAACTAAAAGCATAGGTAGTTCCAAGTTCCACATGGAGCAGAGAGGGAAAGATGAAAGAAATGATGTACATTCTAATTATAATACTTACCTTTACAAACCAGTGTAAATGTCTATGTATACATATTCACTTGAAAAATAATGAAAGTATTCAAGCTTTTCAACCGGTGTAGATGTAAATGAAAACATGTTCTATCTAAACTATTAATCTTTTCATTTAAATTTAAAGTAAATATAAAAGCTATTCAATTTAAATCTAAAGAAAGACTTCTCTCGAGGGATTAAGCTTAATTCTCATCGAGGGTAAAATCTTAGGTAGATGGGATGGTGGAATAGGAAGAAGGGGACACATAACTATTTGTCGGGAAACACAACACGCAGGAGGGTGTTTGGTTTCTATTCTGTTACAATACTAGTTGGAGGTACCAGTTGAGGGTACTTTCTCTGGAACAAGAAGGGTACAAGTGGCCTGAAGTCGAAGCTATACACCATCATCAGACGGGGCTTACAGACTGTCGTAGATTTTTTATAGGAAAATTAAGACTAGGGTTGGTCCCTTCTGAATAGATTAGAATGAGTGATAGCCACAGTGAGATGTGAAAATAGAAATAGATTTCCCCGAGTAAGATGGTAGAAATTTATAGAGGCTGTCCCGGAAATCGAGAATCTCTCTCTCTTTCCGCCTATCTTCTACAACAGATCCAGAGGAGTCAGACAGTCTATAAAAAAAACATATATATTAATATATAGATATATTTCTATCCACTCACGTGCCCGCACATACAAGTGACGACAGTTAGACACACAGACGTGGGAAAACTATAACAATGATTATATAGATATTATGGGAACGAACTGACCACCACACTGAAATAAATGTAGGTATAGTTTAATTATCATAGTAAACTTACATCACAACATATAAAATACATCAAAAGCATATACACATAGTCATAAAAAATCAAGGAATGCTACAATAGTGATAGACCCGTTTGTATGGTCCTTCCCCTGGATATATAGCTCACAGTCCCGTTAGAGAAAAGTGAAAACCCCAAAGAGTTACAGATGCATATGATTAAGTCTATGGTTTCCCCCTTTTAAGGTATGGACAGACTTGATACTCTGCTTTATTCTAAGGGTAGATATTGTTAGCAATAACTTGCATAAAGGAAGTTACAACGTGGGTGACTCAACCAAAGAACATCCTTCAGTCTACTTTCACTCGGTTCTTTCATCAGGGCCCTGATACACTTACAATCGTGCTGTTTTTCACCGTCTGGCGCAAACTTTGGGACACTCACACACTTTTTATCTGTTACTTTCGTTTAATGAAGCGGATCCCAGCTCTGCAGATTTGTTTGTTGGTTTCATCAGAATGGATCCGGGGAGCGTCTGCTTCATGCGATAGTTATTTCAGACTAAAGTTAGTGTCACTTGACTCACGAGGTAAGGATTAGGCTTAAGCGAGCACACAATGTCAGAACACGAGGTTTCCTTTAATTAGGCAGATGACCGGTGGACAACTTCTCTCAACAGATAATCTTGGTTCACCACACACTTGGTCAAATAATGTCGGAAAAGTTAATGTTATTTTCTGTAATTATCCTCGCCACAAGGCAGCATGTACATTAGAGTTCGAGGAGAAAATATGATCTGGCTCAAAGGCCCAGTATAAGCATTTATTCTTTAAAAGAAACCCGTTAGTGGGATTAGTATTCTGTCTATCTCTGAAGGCACACGCCCTGTCAGACAGGTGTTACCTGAAAACCCACGTGGTTAAAGATACAAAATGTTTATGATTCTCACAGGTATGTCTCTGTACTAAACACCGGCAAAATTTGGGTTACCCCAGTATTCACTGAATAAAGAAAAACACATATGAAATATTTTACATATTATGTACACACTATAACTTACGTTTTTAAACTGCAAGCGTACAGCTTGACTTATCATTTAAACTTTCCCGTGAAATAAGTTATATAAAAATCAATCATCATGAATTAGGAATACCTACGTATTCCGTCAAGACTCATGAGGCATCTACCATTTATAAGTTAGTTTAGAAAAATTATTCTCGTCTGATTATTTAGCAGTAAAATTAAATTCCTTAATAGCCGACTGAGTTTAAGCTAGAAATTATAATTTCTGTTTTCCACTGTAACTCGTCACTATAAAATAATACAGACTATATAAATTAAGCACTCTGCACCAAATCTAACTAGTGAAATATGAAATAAGCGATTATCACTTTAGACACTCACAAAATCTAGTTATATATATATCTATATATATATATATATATATATATATATATAATATATATATATATATATATATATATATATATATATATATATATATATATATATATTTACCTCAACACAGAACTACAGGTGGTCGCACAACTTTAGAATCATACGCTGATATATTTATTGAAGTCTAGAAGTTCGACAAAGTGTCGAAACAAACTGAGAAACTTCGCTATACGGCTTATTCTATTCACGAGCAACCTGTCTACTGCGAATTTTGAGGACTGAATGAAAATAAAGTTTCAAACTCCGGTAAATATCTTAAACCAGTACAAAGGGGTCCCAACTGATTTCTCAAAACGAAATAATCTCCCCTTCTCATTCTTAAACACCTTACATAAACTAGAAGACTACCATGAACTGACACTCGTGCGTTTTCACACCTCACGCTGACCAGGGCCAACAATGAGTGCCTTGTCAGCTGGGATTTCCAGACAAATGTCTCAAACTGCGCCGAGGAGATGTCGGTTATCTCGCCTCACCTGAGCGCTCAGCCGATGCAACTCGTTGTGGCAGGTGAAAATGCAGACAAAATGTCGCCTATAGGTCTGGTGAAAGCGAATATTCACATTTTCGTCCACTGACACATAATGCAATAGAATGCATTTTAACGCTCTCTCTCTCGTCCAGAGACTGACATGTTATGTCATAAATGCGTTTACCAGTATGAGAAAGAAAACGGTAAAGTTGAAAATAGGGAAGAAAATATTTTTCGCAAACGAATGGATGCGAAAAATAAAGGAAAAGGGTAAAGAGTGATAATAAAAATAGAGGACACGGGTGAAGAAAAGAAGAGTATATAGAGAATTTAATGATCATAACTCTCTGTGACAGAACGTCCCCCCTTTAAGATACGGAAGCACTCCATGTCTACGTTATGGAATTAAATTTCCTATATCCGTAGCTTCAGGGTGTCTGTCCTCTTTCCTCTCATCTCTCCCCTCCATCTCTGTCCAATTCCTACTCAAGTCTACTCCCAAAGTTTCCTTTTCTCTGGAATGTCTCCCATGCGCGCTTGAAAGAGCGTCGCCGCTTTTGACATTTTTGAAAGATTTCGTGTGTGTGGAGTGGAATTTCCCTGCCACTATCGTCATGTTCGTCAGCTTTGGCGATCGTCAGGAGATGGTCGGAGGTTGGCACTGGTTTTTCGAAGTATCTCTTTAAGAGATTTAAATGGAAAACCTTTTCCTTTCCTTCAATAGAGATCTGGTAGTTAGCCTTAGAAATCTTTTTCAGGACGGTAAACGGCCCTTGCCATCCGATCTTCAGTTGGTTGTTTCCGGTAGGGAGTAACACCAAAACTTTCTCTCCTGCTTCCAGTTCTCTCTCTTTCGCGACTTTCCTGTATCGGTTAGCGTGCTTTGTGCGTGCTCGCTTAAAGTTAGTCGTTGCTAGGTCCCATCCTAGTTTCAACCTTTCTTTTAAATCCGACACATATTTACTTGCTGAGACAACTGTCTCATCAGCCTTCTGGTCTGTCAGCGACCAAAGTAAGGCTTCAAGCGGGCCCTTAATGGGTCTGCCGAATAAAAGCGTAGCTGGCGGAAATCCTGTGGAAGTATGAGGAGATTCTCTGTAGCCAAATAAAGCTGCAGGAATACAAAGATCCCAATCTTCAGGTTTCACTTGTGCCAGTTTACTTAACATCATGTTGAGGTTTCCGTTTACACGTTCTACTAACCCACTTCTGGCCAGAGTGTAAGGCTTAGTGTAGATGTGCTGGTCCTTCAAGATCTTAACGATCTCATCCATCAACAGGTTTCGGTATGGGGATCCGTTGTTCGTCAACACTTGCTGAGGGAATCCCAACCGAGTGAAAATCTGCACGAGGGCTTCTGCGACAAGCTTGGCATCTGCGCATGTTAGCGGGATAGCTTCTGTCCATAAAGTGCATGTATCGACTAAGGTCAGGATAAACATGTTCCTTCTTTTAGTCCTTTCGAAAGGCCCTAAAATGTCGATCACAACCCGTTCGAATGGTGTTCCCACTATTGGCATTTCACGCAAGGAGACTGGGGCTGCCCGTTGCTTGGGTGGCACACGTTGGCACTGGGCACAGGATTTGACATACCTGATAATATCTGTATTTACTCCTGGCCACCAATAATGAGTGGTTATCCGTTGGTTTGTGGCGTTCTGTCCCATATGTCCGCTGAAGGGAAGAGAGTGCCCAATTTCTAGGATTTGGCTTCTGTACTGTTTCGGTACTAGGAGCTGGTTGTAACCTTGGTCAGGCTTGCCCGTTCTGCGATAAAGTACGCCATCCTTAGAAAAAATGTCCCCGTGCTGTCTGGGTTCCTTAGCCATGGGCAGTTTCCTAAAGCAGGGTGCCAAAGTAGGGTCCTTTTGTTGCGCTTCTTCAAGTTCCATAGGTAACAAATTAGGCGCAGGCTCCCGTTCCTTCTTGGTTTGCCCTCTTGTAGTTACTGCTGCCACAATTGGCGCTTCCGGTTTCCCAATAAACACGTATCTACCGCCAAGTATGACTGGGTAGATGGGGTCATCCATAACAGCCGCTTTGATCACGCTTCTGACAAACTCAGAGTGGATCTCCACCAGTGCGATGGGAAGCGCTGTAGGAGCATCACTCTTAGAAACTCCACAAAGTTCGACGGTCTCTCCTGTCTCTTGACCGGGTTTAACCAGGTGTCTGGCAACAATGCAATCATAAGAAAGCCCAGTGTCAAATAAACAAAGACTTTGAGAACCGTTCATTATAACAGTACCTCGCGTTGAGGGTGTATCCCCAACAGGCTGGGAATCACTGTCAATAATTCCGCCTTGCGAGGCTGTTAGTAAGCATCCGATGCGTTTAGGCTCGGTGTGCTCGGTTTGATCATATGTCCAGTGCTCAGGGGTTCTCCCTTTGCCACCTTGTCCTTTCTGGCTGCGCTGCCATGAAGGGCGGTCGGGTTGATCAGACTGTTTACTGTGGTTGGGGTACTTGTTTTTGTAGAACTAGGATTTTTCAGGAGGGGAGTTTTGAGGTCCAGTTTCTCTGTGGTTATTCTGATTAGAAGCATGAGAAGCATGAGAAGATTGGTCTAGATTATTTTTCCGAAAATGCTCTTCTGTCGGTTTACGTTTTGTGGCCGGTAGTTCAGCCAGCGCATTGTGATATCGCTCAGACTTTTCCAAAATGTCTTCAAGCTTTTCTGCACCTTGCTCAGCTAGAAATCTCCGAGTATCAGCAGACAAAGTGTTCTTTATTTGTTCGGTTAGAACAAAGTTCTCAAGACCTTCATAGGTAGAGGGGAGCTGCGAAAGCTCGAGGCACTTTGTCAAGTATCCCTTTAACCGAGATGAGAACTGCTGAAAAGTTTCAGAGCTCTCCTTCCTGCTGTTGCGAAACAGTTGCTAAAATTTGAGAGCATTCATTTCAAAACGCTCAAGAAAAGCTTTCTTCAACATGTCGTAATTGTCTTGTTGGCTGCTTTCCAGTTTGGCGTAAACATCATACGCACTACTTTTCAACGACTGAGAAAGCTTCATATTCCAGCGCGACCTGTCTAACCCGTACAGAGTTGCAATTTTCTCAAATTTTTCTAGATACATGTCAATCTTCTCATTAGGACAAGGGAAAGATTCTAGAGCGAAAGACATAGTGGTGAGATGAGTAGATTGAGTATTTGAAGGATCAGTTAAGGAAGAATGAGGAGAAGACTCTCCATTGCTGGAGGTAGAGGCAGTCCAACGACTTTGGAATTCTAGAGTTTTAAGGGCCAACTCATGCTGTCTCTCTTCCCTCTCCTTCTCATGCTGTCTCTCCTTTTCTCTTTCCTCTCTCTCCTCCCTCTCCTTCTCGTGCTGTCTCTCCCTCTCCTTTGTCACCGTTTGGTTGTGCAGCGTAAAATACGCTGTAGTTAAAGTCAGTCGAACAGTTATTTGGTGTTAACAAGATGAAAGAGTATATAAAAATGGGTTAGAAAATCAGAATAATTTAAGTGATAGGCTATTCGTTCTTAACATGGGGGTTTGCAGAAGCAAGAAGTGCCGCTCTGGGCTCTCAAGAAACGAACTTGTGGGCGACAGTTGTTCGTATCCAGAAACCTATAGCTAGACTTAGAATTTCTTAGTGATAGGAATTCAGGAGAGTAGCTTATCTGTGTTTAAATACTGAGATGAACAGATTAGGAGTAGAATAAGGGTGAACAGTAGGGATTGTGATAGGTGCTGGACTTCGTTTAAAACGGTAAGATGAACTTTGAACTATTTTTTAGACTTTCAGCAATTTTTTCAGAGGGTAATGATGCCCACATCTCAAGGTACATCAGCAAGAAAGAATATTGTAGATGAGACACTGAAGCATGACTAAAGAAAGTAAAACCGAAGATAATGGTTATATAAATGATAGCTAGGATGAGCTGTCAGACATAGCCTCAGAGGTTTTGAAGTAAGACCAAAGATTATCATTGATGCAGATAATGGTTGCATACCTGATAACCAGGGTGCGCTGTCAGGTAAAGAAGCAGAGACTTTGAAGTAAGACCAAAGGTTATCATTGATGCAGATAATGGGATTAGCTGTCAGGTATTGAAACTGAGACATTATACAAGTGTATGAATACTTTGCATTGATTTATTAGGCTGTAGAAGGCATAAAGAAAGTTGCAAGGGAGAATTTTGGCTGATGAATTGTACCTCCATGAAATATGTAAATAAACCCATCATGTTGCACTCTACTACTTCGATAGCCTTTATATATGAGAGAGAGAAGTAGAAGTCTGAATGCAAGGCCATTATAAATAATTTACATCCAACACCACTAGTACGAGGGAATCGCTGCTCACCACCAAGGAGGGAAGAACGGATACTGGAAATAAAAGTCGAACCAAATTTCATCCAGGAACTACCATCTCTGGCGGAACAAGGGGCCAGTAAGAGAAATAGTCTCACTTAGAAGACGATAAAAAAGTGAATGATCGATAACTAGGCCTGCCTCAGTCACCTAGTTAAAATATATAAGAAGGAACACCGACACGGTCACATACTGTAATTTGGTGCCGTAACCACTCCTCCGACAGCGACAAAATGGCTACACCATTTCCAGAGGAAACATATCAACAACAGCCTATGCCAGCCCAAATGCCAACAGAACAGCAATGTACAATGGCTGCATTACAAACTATTACTGAAACAATGAATGAGATGGGTTATTACACAAGATATAGCCAAATTAAATCGAGTGTGACACCATTCACAGGAGAGGCCAAACATTTTAGACAATGGATAAAGGATGTGGAAAAGTCAGCAAAAATGATAAATGCAGTCACAGACACAGACCGCAAAATGATATTGCATTTAACATCAGACTCCTTGGTCTCAGACTTTTTGCGGAGACGAGAAAGCACATACCCCATGGAGACTTACGAATCGCTAAAGAAGGAATTAACGTCAAGATATTGCGACATTACCAATACCGAGCATGCATGGGCACTTCTTCGTCGCACACGACAACAGAAAAATGAATCAATTCAGTCATATGGGGAGAAATTATTAAATTTAGTAGAAGAGGCATCCTCAAATAGTTTAGCACTATCACCAGATATGGAAAAACATCTGGTGGGTACTTTTGTAGATGGTTTATTAAGTACCAACACTAAACTATACTTGATTAGGAAGGACCCCACAACAATAAACGAGGCAATCCAAATAGCAGTGAGGGAACAGAATGTGCAGACTAGGTTCAACCAATGCGTTGAGCAAGACGCTATAAGGGAAACACACACAGAACACGTGCCCATGGAGGTCGGACATTCTCGAACACGTTGGCATCGTCAAAGTCAGTCAAGACACCAACAGCCAGAAAGCAGGAACAGACAACAAAACATACAACAGGTCAACGTTCCCATTTGCTTCGCATGTGGATTTCGAGGACATTTCGCCCGTCAGTGTCGACAACCGTCACGCCCATTTCAGAATAGTTACGATAACACGGGATATAGTGGCAATAACAACAGGCGGAATTTTAGAGGAGCGCGTTCAACTTATAGTTTCACAAGGGGACAATCAAGAAGGTACGATCAGGGAAATGGACCTGTCAACCATTAAGCAGGACCGCTAGTGGTGACTACAAAAGTGACGAAGATAACTTCTCTCATCGTAGGTCTAAAAATATAAAAGAAAATAACATGATTTCACACCCAACAACCCCTCCTCAAAGGATAAATATCACGTCTGATCCCAGCTCTTCTTTAATCAAAATTAACAACAAAAATTACAGAGCACTCGTGGACACCGGCGCTTCTGTTAGCCTGATACGAGAACAGTTGTACAAGCAAATTAAGCACTCAACAACCTTTCGGCCTTCCATAACATACATGTCATCAGTGACAGGAGAACCTATGAAATCATGTGGTATCGCCAACATTACCTTCTCCATAGGACAACAACAGATTACACATTCCTTTATAGTCACACGAGGAATGTCTAGAAACTTTATCCTAGGAAGAGACTTCCTCAACAAACATAATGCTAGGATATATTTTGATCTGCATAAAATCAAGGTCAACGATGAATACATACAACTGCAGGATGACATACATATCGCATCCTTAGTACGACTGACAGCCCCAGTTACGGTGTTACCCAACACACTGGTCATAACCAAAGGTCGAGTTAAGAATTCCAATTACATTCAACCGGGTCAGATAGTACAGATCGAACCTTTGGACAACGAAGACATAAACAACGAACCTCTCATGTGCGTTACAGAAGGCATCACAGAAATTTCGTCTTCTAGGGATTTCCCAGTTATGATTATAAATACTTCTGGACAAACAATAACAATACATAGAGGAGCAATAGTAGCCAAAATACAAAGGTCGTCCTTAACCTCTGCAAGAAATAATAGAACACCCGAAGTAAGTGGAAATCAACACCATTCCTCCAAGCAAAATACATCTCGAAATTATACCTCAGGCTACCCTTCGGTTAACAATAGACTATCAAAGAGATTCAGTGCGCACAATGATAACTTCGTAGATAGGAACACTCGACAGAACCAGCAAACAAGTTCAAGGAACAGGTCAAGACATGGGATAGAAAGAAACAAGGTATATAATCAGCAAAATAGGAACAGACAAGACGATCAACAGATACAGTATAGACAGAGAGCAGATAACTCTAATAATGTATCTAATCGCTGCAGTGATCAGACATGCGGACCAAGAAGATACAGTAATCAAGATGATACACCATATGAGAGAGCGTGCAGAAACGAACCAGAAAACATAGGCATAAATAATAAAGACCACAATTACTTTCGCTATGCGCAAAGAATAGATCAAGTAATACAGCGAAAAGCTAGCGGTGGAAAATATGGAAGGGCAGAGAATGATAGAGACCAACCATATGATATCAACCTTGTTACAGATTCCTTATTGCCAACACCAGCAAAATATTGCCGTAGTGAACGAAAAAAAGAAAGGATTAGTCACAGTAGACAATCAGAGTATACTCCATGGCGGATAACCAATAAAAGATACTCAAGCGCACCATTGCAACAAAGATATGGAACGAGATATTCAAAACCCTTTGATTACTGCCGTAGTGAACGACAGTGCGAAAATAATAGAAACAATGGACGGTATACTCCATGGCAAATAACCAGAGCAGAAGATAGAAACAAACTATTTAGAGAAAACGAGTCTATGAATTACAGACATTGGAGGTACAATAACAGAGAACGAGAGAATAGGAACAACCTTCACAGAATGGAGGATAATACATGTGTTAAGACACCATGGTCAAGCGAGGATTCGCATACACCAGGGAGCACACCAGATCGAGCAGCACAATTGCTGGCGACATTGAAAGCAGACGATAAACATAAGAGAAAACTTAGTGCATTTGTTACCAAACACCAAGATGTATTTGCACTTACAGACATGGAGTTGGGTAGAACTAATACTATAAGCATGGACATTCAGACTACAGTAGAGGACCCTATCAGTTTGAGACCCTATCACACCCCTCTGAAGAATCGGGAGATAGTGGAAAAAGTCATAAACGAAATGTTACAAGCAGGAATCATAGAAAGATCTACATCGGCATGGTCATCGCCTATAGTTATTGTCACAAAGAAAGACGGATCAAGTAGATTTTGCTGCGACTACCGAGCACTGAATAAGATAACTAAAACGATCTCATATCCGCTACCACGTATTGATGACATATTGGCAACACTTGGGCGTTCGACATATTTTACCACATTGGACGCACGCTCTTGATTTTGGTGCATCCCTATGACTCCAGCGGCAAAGGAGAAATCAACTTTTTGTACACACATAGGTAGCTACAAATGGAATGTTATGCTATTCGGGTTGAAAGGAAGTCCAGCAACATACATGGCATTAATGGATGAAGTCTTGCAAGGAATGCACACTTTTGCATTGGCTTACATAGATGACATACTCATATATACAGCAGGTACTGTGGATGAACACTTAAAGAAAGTAGAGCAAGTTTTCAATCGCCTTCGACACCACCAAGTAAAACTTAAGCTAAGCAAGTGTCAATTTCTGAACACAGAAACTAAGTACTTGGGATTCATAGTGAACAAAGATGGCATTCGGCCGGACATAGAGAAAGTAGAAGCAATAAAGAAGATACCTGCTCCCACAACAGTCAGGCAAGTTCGAGCATTTATAGGGTGTTGCGGATATTACAGACGCCACGTTCCAAAATTTTCAGAAGTCGCTGAACCACTTATTGCCCTCACCAAGAAGTACTCTCGATTTAAGTGGACAGAAGAATGTCAGAAGGCTTTTGAACATCTTAAAGAAGCACTCGCATCATTGCCACTTTTAACACATCCAGACATATCTCAACCGATGATTCTGTATACGGATGCTTCCGAGACAGCGATAGGTGCTCGCCTAGTTCAGCATAGAGAAGAGGCTGGAATACTGACTACACCAGAGATCCCTAATGAGATGCCTATAGCATTTATATCACATGCGCTCTCTAAAACTCAGAAAAGATGGTCAGTCACAGAAAGAGAAGTCTTTGCAATACATTATGCCATACAGAAACTTGACTTTTACATTAGAGGTACCAAACTTACCATTCGAACAGATCATCAACCATTGCTGAATTGGCTTACCAAGACACATGAACAACCAAAGAAGTTACAAGTTTGGGCTATCAACTTGCAACAGTATGATGCAACAATCGAAGACCTCCCAGGTACACAGAACATCTGTGCAGACTTTCTATCTAGAATCCCACACCTTAGTACTACACAGCAAGATGATTTGGATACGAGTACTGACATTAATGACAACACAAAGGAAATCAATGTAATCAGTTCCAGCGGAGTGGATGTTGACGGTGGCTCAGATACAACAGACATAGATACAGAGGAGACAACAAACTTAGGTACAATTGATGTAGGCGCAGAACAGAGAAAAGATCCTGAGATAGCCAAGCTTATCAAACAGTTAGAAGCGAAGCCTAAATCGCTTAAACAATTTACTATCATGCCACAAGACCAAGCCTTGTACCCTATAGATCCTAAACAAGAAGGTAGACCACAAAAAGTAATTCCTCAGCCATTAGTACCTCAGATATTGGCACAATTCCATGATAACAATGGACACGTCGGACGAGACAAAACCATAGATGTAATCAAGAAAAGGTACTATTGGACAACGATGTACAAGGATATCATTGAACATATTAATACTTGTAAAACTTGCAAGATACGCAACATGAGACCAACCAAAGTTCCTTTGCAACGGATGAAACAATCACACTTCCCCATGGAAGTTATAAGCATGGACATTTCCGGTCCATATACTGTCACACAGTCTGGAAACGCATACTTGTTACACATTGTCGACCAATATTCAGTATGGCCCGAGAGCTATCCTCTTAAGAATCAAACATCAGCAACAATAACAGATTTTTTTCTACAAGAATTTTTGCCACGACATGGTTGTCCCAGAAGAATAATTACAGACAACGGGAAACAATTTGTCGGCAACCCTTTCAAACAGGTGCTAAAAACTCTAAACATTCAACATACTACTACTACGTATTACAGACCGCAGGCAAATGGACGAAACGAACGAATGCATGCCACATTGCTCGATATCATTGCTAAGTATATACAAGGTAATGCCCAGTATTGGGACATATACATTAATCAAGCCCTTGAAGCAATACGGGTCAATATAAATGATACAACAGGATATTCACCTTTCTATATGTTATATGGACGGGAACCCAATTTCCCATTAGACAATCTCTTACAACCACAGAGGCAGTACCATGTCGCCCCTATATATATATGTATATAAATAGAATATATAATGATAATGTTTGAGAAGTATTAAGTACAATGTTTACTTGTTTTTCCATACGATGTTAATGAGATGCTAGAATAGACATATATAATCTTAAGAGTGTGACAAACTACAATAACTACACATAGTCTTGGGAAACTTAATAGACTTCTTCCCAAGGTACAAGATGTGGCATACTACATGATCAACACTGACATTGGTTAAAATATGTATAGTACCTTAAGTGCATGTTAATTGGTATAATGTACCTATCTCAGGCATAGAGGTGTTCAGGACTAGAGGAAAAAAAAAGAGAAAGGAGATGAGAAATTATCCGGACTTAGTCATATGGAGTCTTACTCATGGACATAGGCAAAGATTGCACTGAGGATGAACGTCCCTATATTTTTTATTGCACTGGTTATACAGAGATAAGGGATTAAAACTTGGTTGCATTATTGGGTACTACTTTTTTGAGAGATGATGGTAATGACAGCTGTAGGGTCATGACTACATTACTCCTATGTTCTAAGGTTAGATATTTTGTTACCCTGACGTACTACTGCATGTATATATAGGTTTAGACAGAGTTAAGGATTTGACTGATGCATCCAAGACTAGAATCAGTCGGGCACATCAACTCTGACATAGTGACATATCTTTCACTATCACATTGGGATATTTACTTATGTACCACTAATTAGTTATTTCTGCTTCTCTGTCTCGTATAATGGATAAATTACATTAACAGCAGATATTTCAAGACATATTACGGACTGACAAACCTCTGCTTCCAGAGGCAGCACCATGTCGACCCATGTATATTAAGTAAATACAATGTTCATTTATGCCTTTTATATATTCATGTAATGATATTTTATGTTGAAGTTGTAATTAATGAGATGCTCTTCATTGGTATTAGGTTTATAACATAGTGTCACTATTACGATTTAATTTGCTTGTAATTTCGAGTCGTCTATGGTAATAGTATTAGAGATGTTAGTGGGATACATCGATAGTAGATTTTTTTGATAGAATGCAAATGTCTCCCTGCGGGATACATTTGAACGGCCCCGGGCCGTATGTCACCGGTTGGTTGTGCAGCGTAAAATACGCTGTAGTTAAAGTCAGTCGAACAGTTATTTGGTGTTAACAAGATGAAAGAGTATATAAAAATGGGTTAGAAAATCAGAATAATTTAAGTGATAGGCTATTCGTTCTTAACATGGGAGATAAAAGAATGAAAATGTAGTGTTTTTTGTAAGGGAGGGAACCTTTTTAGACTTTAAAGTAATCCAAGTATACATCATTAGAGTTTACTAAATTTGCATATCAGATTAGTTTTAATAAAGACATAGAAGGGAAAATGAAACTAAGGTAAAAAGTACAAAGGGAGATAACAATATTATTAGCGCCCTTTACAGTTAAGAGAACGGAGAACCGAGTAAAACGCACGTGAAAATAGTGACTAGAAATAAACAGTTATGAAGCACAGTTCACGGGGTTGACAGCATAGAATTAAGCGTGTAGGTGGCGTTAGGTGAGTGAGTAAAACTATGGACCAATCGCATGGATTGGAAAACAAAGAAGTGGATGACGGGTTGACGATTTGAAGGACAAAAAGAGATCAGTCCCTTCAGAAACTTTGCAGAAGCAAGAAGTGCCGCTCTGGGCTCTCAAGAAACGAACTTGTGGGCGACAGTTGTTCGTATCCAGAAACCTATAGCTAGACTTAGAATTTCTTAGTGATAGGAATTCAGGAGAGTAGCTTATCTGTGTTTAAATACTGAGATGAACAGATTAGGAGTAGAATAAGGGTGAACAGTAGGGATTGTGATAGGTGCTGGACTTCGTTTAAAACGGTAAGATGAACTTTGAACTATTTTTTAGACTTTCAGCAATTTTTTCAGAGGGTAATGATGCCCACATCTCAAGGTACATCAGCAAGAAAGAATATTGTAGATGAGACACTGAAGCATGACTAAAGAAAGTAAAACCGAAGATAATGGTTATATAAATGATAGCTAGGATGAGCTGTCAGACATAGCCTCAGAGGTTTTGAAGTAAGACCAAAGATTATCATTGATGCAGATAATGGTTGCATACCTGATAACCAGGGTGCGCTGTCAGGTAAAGAAGCAGAGACTTTGAAGTAAGACCAAAGATTATCATTGATGCAGATAATGGGATTAGCTGTCAGGTATTGAAACTGAGACATTATACAAGTGTATGAATACTTTGCATTGATTTATTAGGCTGTAGAAGGCATAAAGAAAGTTGCAAGGGAGAATTTTGGCTGATGAATTGTACCTCCATGAAATATGTAAATAAACCCATCATGTTGCACTCTACTACTTCGATAGCCTTTATATATGAGAGAGAGAAGTAGAAGTCTGAATGCAAGGCCATTATAAATAATTTACACCCAACACCACTAGTACGAGGGAATCGCTGCTCACCACCAAGGAGGGAAGAACGGATACTGGAAATAAAAGTCGAACCAAATTTTATCCAGGAACTACCATCTCTGGCGGAACAAAGGGCCAGTAAGAGAAATAGTCTCACTTGGAAGACGATAAAAAAGTGAATGATCGATAACTAGGCCTTCCTCAGTCACCTAGTTAAAATATATAAGAAGGAACAGCGACACGGTCACACCTTCTCTCTTACCTGCGGATTTCCATTTCCTCATCCATCTTCTTCTGCTGTAATAGACGGTCTGCTTCTTCCTTCCTCCTAGCTTCTTTTTTTTCTTCTTTAGCTTCAGCTGCTTTCCTCTCCGCGTCATATCTCTCAAGTTCGTCCCTGACAAAAGCTTTCGCCTTGTCGCCGTCCAAACCTTCTTCTCTCGCTTCGTCCCTGAGGAGTTGCCTAAGCTTCGCCCTCTCTGCCATAATAAATCAGTGACTGAGACTAAGTCGAGAAAGCAAGAAGAAAAAGATACGATGGTTTCTACCACTTGCGAGAAATTACAAAATATCAAAAAGATGATATTCTTTAACCTTGGATACCTCCTTCAAAATATAGTACCTAACTATCGCTGCTATTAATCGGCAATAAAGCACCTAATGCAGACGACTACGCCAAATAAATGGTAGTTAAGATTACTCACTGAAAAATAGGTTTCTACATTGTAAACAAAATAATTATTGCAAAAATTTAAAGAGAAAAAAAAATTCCCTTAATTTTTAATCCACTATCAAATTTACCCCTGAAGACAGTTAGGGTAAGGGATGCAATTAATCTGGACAAATAGTCCGAAACGCATTCCTTAACTTAGTTCAAACACCTTCCTGCTTCGGAACCCTGTGAATGTTATACACTCACAAACTTTACCAGCGTTTAGTATTACAAAATCAGTAATTAACATATATTTCGACAAAATCAACCTGTAACTCAAATGCATAATGTTTAAAATGCTGTGGAAGAACAATTATTAATTGTGTGGTCAGCACGCCCATAAACAGATCGTTTCGTCTAGAGGATAAATTATTTTTAAAAGATACAAAACTAACCAGACATCACCCTCTTACTCTACATCAGAATACAGAATCTACAGCCGAGGTGATATTTATCGTACTCGTCTTCCTGTTCTAAGTTCAAAATCCGGATAGACGTGTACACATTTGTCGTCCTTGCTCAGGATTTTCAATTCAATTACCGGAAACGAGCCCGCATTTGTCGTAGATTTTTTATAGGAAAATTAAGACTAGGGTTGGACCCTTCTGAATAGATTAGAATGAGTGATAGCCACAGTGAGATGTGAAAATAGAAATAGATTTCCCCGAGTGAGATGGTAGAAATGTATAGAGGCTGTCCCGGAAATCGAGAATCTCTCTCTCTCTCTTTCCGCCTATCTTCTACAACAGATCCAGAGGAGTCAGACAGTCTATAAAAAAATTATGTATATATTAATATATCTCTATCCACTCACATGCCCGCACATACAAGCGACGACAGTTAGACACACAGACGTGGGAAAACTATAACAAGGATTATATAGATATTATGGGAACGAACTGACCACCACACTGAAATAAATGTAGGTATAGTTTAATTATCATAGTTAACTTACATCACAACATATAAAATACATCAAAAGCATATACACATAGTCATAAAAAATCAAGGAATGCTACAATAGTGATAGACCCGTTTGTATGGTCCTTCCCCTGGATATATAGCTCACAGTCCCGTTAGAGAAAAGTGATAACCCCAAAGAGTTACAGATGCATATGATTGAGTCTATGGTTTCCCCCTTTTAAGGTATGGACAGACTTGATACTCTGCTTTATTCTAAGGGTAGATATTGTTAGCAATAACTTGCATAAAGGAAGTTACAACGCGGGTGACTCAAACAAAGAACATCCTTCAGTCTACTTTCACTCGGTTCTTTCATCAGGGCCCTGATATACTTACAATCGTGCTTTTGTTCGCCGTCCGGCGCAAACTTTGGGACACTCACACACTTTTTATCTGTTACTGTTGTTTAATGAAGCGGATCCCAGCTCTGCAGATTTGTTTGTTGGTTTCATAAGAATGGATCCGGGGAGCGTTTGCTTCATGCGATAGTTATTTCAGACTAAAGTTAGTGTCACTTGACTCACGAGGTAAGGATTAGGCTTAAGCGAGAACACAATGTCAGAACACGAGGTTTCCCTTAATTAGGCAGATGACCGGTGGACAACTTCTCTCAACAGATAATCTTGGTCAAATAATGTCGGAAAAGTTAATGTTATTTTCTGTAATTATCCTCGCCACAAGGCAGCATGTACATTAGAGTTCGAGGAGAAAATATGATCTGGCCCAAAGGCCCAGTATAAGCATTTATTCTTTAAAAGAAACCCACTAGTGGGATTAGCTTTCTGTCTATCTCTGAAGACACACGCCCTGTCAGACAGGTGTTACTTGAAAACCCACGTGGTTAAAGATATAAAATGTTTATGTTTCTCACAGGTATGTCTCTGTACTAAACGCCGGCAAAATTTGGGTTACCCCAGTATTCACTGAATAAAGAAAAACGCATATGAAATATTTTACATAGTATGTACTCACTATAACTTACATTTTTAAACTGCAAGCGTACAGCTTGACTTATCATTTAAACTTTCCCGTGAAATAAGTTATATAAAAATCAATCATCATGAATTAGGAATACCTACGTATTCCGTCAACACTCATGAGGCATCTAGCATTTATAAGTTAGTTTAGAAAAATTATTCTCGTCTGATTATTTAGAAGTAAAATTAAATTCCTTAATAGCCGACTGAGTTTAAGCTAGAAATTATAATTTCTGTTTTCAACTGTAACACGTCACTATAAAATAATACAGACTATATAAATTAAGCACTCTGCACCAAATCTAACTAGTGAAATATGAAATAAGCGATTATCACTTTAGACACTCACAAAATCTAGATATATATATTTACCTCAACACAGAACTACAGGTGGTCGCACAACGTTAGAATCATACGCTGATATATTTATTGAAGTCTAGAAGTTCGACAAAGTGTCGAAACAAACTGAGAAACTTCGCTATACGGCTTATTCTATTCACGAGCAACCTGTCTACTGCGAATTTTGAGGACTGAATGAAAATAAAGTTTCAAACTCCGGTAAATATCTTAAACCAGGACAAAGGGGTCCCAACTGATTTCTCAAAACGAAATAATCTCCCCTTCTCATTCTTAAACACCTTACATAAACTAGAAGACTACCATGAACTGACACTCGTGCGTTTTCACACCTCACGCTGACCAGGGCCAACAGTGAGTGCCTTGTCAGCTGGGATTTCCAGACAAATGTCTCAAACTGCGCCGAGGAGATGTCGGTTATCGCGCCTCACCTGAGCGCTCAGCCGATGCAACTCGTTGTGGCAGGTGAAAATGCAGACAAAATGTCGCCTATAGGTCTGGCGAAAGCGAATATTCACAGTTTCGTCCACTGACACCTAATGCAATAGAATGCATTTTAACGCTCTCTCTCTCGTCCAGAGACTGACATGTTATGTCATAAATGCGTTTACCAGTATGAGAAATAAAACGGTAAAGTTGAGAATGGGGAAGAAAATATTTTTCGCAAACGAATGGATGCGAAAAATAAAGGAAAAGGGTAAAGAGTGATAATAAAAATAGAGGACACGTATGAAGAAAAGAAGAGTATATAGAGAATTTAATGATCATAACTCTCTGTGACACAGACGAGGGACTAACTTCGTAGAAACTCCTTGACACTTCTTGGAACGTGTTACGGCCTACATTCTGGACCAGTGACGAGCGGCATCAGCGATCCGGTCTACCAAGAACCAAAACACCAGAAGGAGCACAACCATCACTGACAGCTAAGTAACACATGAAAGCTGTCAAGTGACCTCCTTTACAAACTACCATTACGTCACACAGTGATGATAATTTTTTGATAAATAATTATTCATTTTTTTAAAACCTTGTTAAAACTTAAGTGATTATTAAATATTTTATTTGTAAATATAAAAATGTAACGTCGATTTAGTCATTTTGAATATACTGCATGTTTGTCTCAGTCAATTTACTAAATACACTCTAAATAGAGCTACACCATTATAAGAAGAATTCCACTGCGTAAATCAGGGTGGGGGCTTGAACGAGCTTAAATTAGTCATTGCATAAATCTTCATAAACGACGGCGGATCAGATATAAGTTAACAATTGCCCTGCCCAACGCAACATTGTTCTTGACTTCTGAAATATCTTATGATCATCAGTATCCTACTATCTACAACTCTGCCAACAGCAATCTTGTGCGAAGGTAGACACCTTTGAAGACCCATGTTGGATACTCTTGAGTTTTGGCCACTTTGGACCAGTACTGCAAAGCACAGGAGGCAATTTTGTGACAAATCTTGCTATACGATCTTTGAAGAAGATGGTCCTGACATGGACAGGGGCTTCATAGTCAGGAGGAAAATGATGGAATGTACTACTCCCTACCAAGAAATCCTTCATGAGCAGAGATCGTCACAAACTCAAACTCTGAACACCTTCTTCAAGAAACAATTCATTGCTGCATCGCCTGCTTCTCATATAGATGACTCACCACCCCGCCCCTCGTTGAATTAGAAGTTGATGAACATGAAGAAGGTAATGGCCCAGCCCTTATCAATGTTGAATAATTTGTAAATGTTGTTTTCTGTTCTTGTATATGTACTTATTATGAATTATTAAATTGTTTAATTGTACTATTATGTATGGCATTGGTGGAATACATTCCCTTTACTTTTCATGTATTTGGATGAGAAAGTCATGTTCCAGTTACACGATTTCCGTTTACGCGAGGATCTCGAGAACGCCTTTGTCGCATAAAGAAAAAACTACCTGTACATGCCTGTATTCTCGAATGTAATTTGAGATCTCTTCTTGGCAATAAGCAGCTGCTTTTTGAGCATCTCACTGTATGTCCTGTATCTTTGAAACTATGTTTGATGAATGTTTACATATCTTCATATGATGTCCTGTTCTCAGTTTGGTGTTCAATGCCTCCTTCTTTGACAAGTTTATCTGCCCTTTCATTGTCATATAACTTGCTGTTTGGAAGAATCCATTGTATCTTTGCTGTGTTGTTACCTAAACACTGTCCACAGTCTTGCCTTGGGCAGATGAAGGACAATCCGTAGCTAAGTTATGTTCTGCAATCCATTCATTGTATGTTTCCTCATTCTTCTTAAGTGATATATATATACCGTGGTATTTTGAGATGAGATGACTGTTTAAAAGTAACACTTGAGAAGATGAGTCTGAATAAAAAAATCGCGTACGCCATATATTCCAAGCAGATTCTAAAACAATGTGTATAGTTTATGTATGTATATCTGAAGGGTTTTCCGAGTGGATGGAAAGCTGTGGGTCTCACAACTTTCAATGAACGTAATTTAGATGAAAGAACCATTGCCAAAACTGGAATGACTTGATAAGACGTCTCTGTTTCAAACCTCTTCTGGTCTTATTTTTGTTATTGTTATTGTTAATCAAAATCGACCTTAATGCACTCCGGACAAACCCATAGGTGCTCAGTCTCCCTCAGTAAATGTCGAAGAGTATGAATGCTAATTGTATCTGTAGCACGCTGGTTGTACATACGACGGATTCATCCTCTCTCACGTCCATTTCTGCTAGTCCCACGTGTCGCAAAAGTTGTTTACAATACATTGTAAAGCGACCTCGCGCAGTCTTACTGACCAATCATCTATCGCGAATCACGGAGCACGCAGACGCAAACGGCAAGCATTAGGGAAAATGGAGATGTAGACGTATATTGGTTTGTCGAAGACTAGTCATCGACAGGAAGGGATACAAAGGAGCAGAATGGAATTATTGTGAAAAGGATTTCCCCTTTTATTCCAGGAGAGGATTGTGAATAAATTGATATAAGGAACAACGGTAGGGGTTAAGCATGTACCTAGATAAATGTTGATTACTGGTGTCTACAATTGAGTTGATAGCATGGAAACCCACATCTGCTGAAAATAGAAAATTAAAGAAGTCACAGATTGTGTAAATACATGGATAGGAAGATAGATCTAAATCGGTAGAATAAAACAAGATAGGTTGAAACAGGATCGATAGTATACAAGTGTTACGTGCAGTTTTTCATAACTGATAATGTAGTCTGTCTGTATGCTTGTTATATGTTGAATAAGATTTTTGGGTCTAATGTATTCTTCATTGGAACCATAACCTAAGGGCGAATACTCATCTTTTGCTTTGAGAGAAAGTAAATATGTAGTTACTCCTCTTTTTAAAGGATACCAGCTGACTGGACAGGTCAGAGGGGATGCGAACTTCGCATGTCTAAACTAGGAGTTTTGAAGAAGATTTCCGGCGGGAGGCCGTGTTTTTGTTCTGGGTCTGTCAGACGGAATGTCTGATTGTTTCTCTGCATTGCCTTTTGGGGATGGAAACTCTTCCACGATATTTAGAGTCCCCTGTGTTATTTTCTTTTCGTCAGGAAGACGACAGTTGCTTTTAAGTGGTGTTAGGAATTCGTATCAAGGTAAAGTTACGAAACTTTCACACTTCCTTTGTAAGGATCATATTTTTGAGTCAACCAGTGACAAGAGCTCACAAATGGTTGGAAGGCAGAGCATTCCTCTTGTTACGCTCGTTGGAGCCATCTAAGACTGTTTTTTCTAGATTTACACACAGAGACCCATGAGAATAGATAATCTTCTACAACCCGCATGATTGGCGGTATATTGTGAACTCAGACACTTATGTCTACAGAAGAGGAATCCACAGTGTGTACTGTTTGATAGAGGCCTAATATATATATATAACTATCTGGAGTGGAAGAACAGATGAGTTATTAGTTATTATAACTTCGAAAATGAAAACTCGCCTGATGTACAAGGGAGTTGTATAAGCCTATCTTCGAAAGGACAGCCTATCTTCGATACGTTCGATTAGAGGGATGGACTAAGCTAATTTCGTCGCCCGCCATGTTTGGGAGGTCGACTTAAGAAGAATGACTTTGATGAGTCAGAAAGAAACTGTTGAATGTTTATACAGTATTTACCCGTTGTGTAATACGGGGTTTTTCCGCTAGTTGGAGACTGGGAGATATCTTGGAGGCTGCAACACTTTGATAATAATATGATTATTGAAATTTATGTACATGCCATTGTTGTGAACTGTTTTCATATCCGCCATGTTCCTGTGTCATACTTACATGGAGTCGTCTTCGTCTTGTTGCTGTGACCATAATAAATGATCAAAACGTACACAGCTGTTTATCTATATTTTGACTCCATCAACTTCACATCTACATCTTTCAAGGTGATGAATGCCACACACACTCTTGTACGTTACGTGTGGTGATACCAGTCTGCACTGATACATAGACGTCCACCTTGACAAACCACCATGTCACACATTCGCGATTAGTCATATTACAGCACGATACATCACCAGCCACTACCACCATAGCAGTATATATATATATATATATATATATATATATATATATATATATATATATATATATATATATATATATATATATATATATATATATATCAGCCTTACTACATCAGTTGAACATACTCCTGCATTGCATCTTATTGGTAACAGTAGTGATCAAATACGTGGGTTTACGAGGTGAGACTCTACACAGACGTTACCTTCGTCAAATTGCAAAGTACCCGGCGTTGCCTGTGAGACTCTGATTTTCTATGCAGGCGTTATTGTGCAGAACGTAAAGTACCAGGCGTTGATGGTCAAAACTGCTCTTTGGAAGGCCATATCATAAACGTTGTCATTACTGTTTTGAAGAACAGAAATCCGATTTACCATCGCCACAGTTTCTGAAGCAGAATCAGTAGTACATTTTTCATCGGTGGAGCTTCCTGTACTGCTCAATATTGAACTTTGTAATAGTTTAATTTACATGTAATTATTTATTAAATTGGCAGTGCTATTGTATTGGAATAACATCTTTTGTGCAGCACATTGCATTACATTACATTATATGAAATATATATATTTATGTTTAAGTGTTACATGTAATATTTTGTGGATATGTTTTGTAGGAGGTTGGGTGTGTGACTAATATAAGTTATACCACGTCATAGAGGTCTTGTAGTAGTGTTCCTTAGGTGCGGTTTTCTTGATTGAAAATCTGCTAGCGACAACTGTTGCTATTTTGTGTTAGTTGTGACGAGGTGTGTTTTTTCTTCGTTGTTTTTGCAACATTTTTTATTCTTTAGTTTTGATTAAATTTGGTTGTATTTGTAGATCTACTCTTTTCTGTCATTCAGTTCTATACACCTTTATGTTTTTACACTGTGACGTCATTTGTTTTGTTTACATTTTCGCAGTTATCACCACATCCTTTGTGAGATTTCCTTCAGTTTAGTTTTTTAGTTGACTTCTGCGAATGTTATCGTAGTGTATTGAATATTTGTCTTCGTGTTATTGTTATTGTTTTGCTTGCTATTGGTACACATACTTAGACATACACTATTGACATTTTGATTGAATTTATGATATAAGTGTCTGATGATATTGTTATCATAGAATAACCATACAAGTTCTTACAAAAGACTTGTCTTTAAAAGACATTGAAATTAAGGGAGCTGATTATACAAGTTCTTGTTCAAAACTTGCTCCTGTTTGGTTGAAATAAATTAATTTGTTATTTCAGAGATATTAGTCACATATTGTTAGACATTATGTCGACTTTAGATTACTTCATTGAGCAAGGGAAATCCCTAGGTAAGACAGGTGATAAGTTGGAGGAGTATGCTACCAGTCAATATGAAAAAGCACAAAAAGCTGAGGATAGAAGATTGGAATTAGAATTTGAACAAAGGAAATTGCAGATGCAGGTGGAGGAAAAGAGATTCCAAATGGAAATAGAAAAACTAAATAGAGAAGCTGAACAAAATAGATTAGACAGAGAAGCTGAACAAACGAGATTAGACAGAGACGCTGAACAAAAGAGATTAGATAGAGAAGCTGAACAAAAGAGATTAGATAGAGAAGCTGAGACTGAACAAAAGAGTTTAGACAAAGAAGCTGAAGCCGAGGAGAGAAAGGCAAAAAGGGAACATCAGGAAAAACTGTTAGCATTTGAGTTAGAAAAATTGAAATAAGTCTTTTATTTACAAGATCAAGCTACCAGCATTCAATCCATCCAGTGACGATATAACAGTTTGGCTAGATAGATTTGAACGTTCTTGTCGAAATCATAATGTGGATAGATCACAATATGCTAATCAGTTATCAGAGATACTGAAAGGTGACACTCTGACTAGTTTAAGCTTGGTAGAAGAGGCTGACCAGAATAATTATGATGTTATCAGGGCAGCCTTGTTAAAAAAATATTAATTAACAGAGGAAGGTTACCGTCTTTTGTTTAAGAAAATGGTACCTGAATCAGGGGTAGAATTCTCAGAATTCATTGCAAGGACACGTCTTACATTTAATCGTTGGATTGAGCTGTCCAAAACAGAAAAGACATGTAAAGCCCTTATGGACTTGTTGCTCAGAGACAAGATTATGTCAAGTGTAAATAAACCATTCCTTGAATTCCTACATGAGCGGAAAACCAAGACACTAAAAGAAATGGAAGAATATTGTACCCAATACGTCACTGCACATCCGGACGTATCTTTTAGCAATGCTGAGGTTAAGGAAAGTATGCCAGTTGCTTCAGCAACACCATAGAACCCTAATTACTCACACAAATTTCAGGGACCACAAAACAGGTTTGATAAAAAGGGTAACCATAATAGTTATCAAAACCAAGGTAACCAATCATTTCAGGGTTCTTCTGCGAAAAACTGGAGACGAGCCGACAGCCCTCGATTCAGGGGTGGTCATAATTATAGGAATTTCCGCAAAGGAAGTCATTATAGAAACTATCTAAGTTATCCGTCATGGAGACAACAAGATCATAATTATAGAGATACTCATTATAATGAACATGATAATGGTAACCATGAGTACTATGACTCAAACCCAAATAGGGGTTACAATAGAAGAAACAATAATGATTACAGAGGCAATAATAATCGTGGTAGATCACAATACAAAAAACATAAACCACATTATCAGGCAAACTCTGCACAGCAAGAGTCACATGAAGCCTATAAACAGACTAAAGATAATAATGACGCTAATAATATGGCATGTTCCGCTTTTGATTTTGGGAGAGCATTTCAGTGCCCCCAATGCAAAACATTATTTGAACCAACTACGGTGTCCACTTTAAGTTGTGGCCATCCTCTTCCCGCTCTTCCTGCGTCAGTCGCACATGATGGAAGAGGTTCTCGTGTCTTACACAAAGGTTTAGTAAATGACAATCCAGTCTCAGTTCTTTTTGATTCTGGATGCACCACAATTGGTGTTAGGCAGTCACTCGTGGATCGTTCTCGTGCCACAGGAAAAGTAGTCAAATGTGTAACATTTGGCGGCACCTTAGAGAAATACTCTACTGCTATCATAAGGATTGCTACTCCTTTCTTTACAGGAGATGTACATGCATGTCTTCTGCCGAATCCGATCGCTGATCTTATCATCGGTCGTATTCACGGAGTCAAAGAATGCACTCCGCAACAAATTTCCTTTTGGGAAAAACCAAATATGCAAACTGCTAATGCTGTAGTCACTAGAGCTCAAGCTCTTAATATGCCTCAAACTTCATCTACTGAAGATAATGAAGTGGATAACCAAGATGATCCCTTGGTAATTTCTCGTGACTCTTTTATAAAACAGCAAGAAGATGATCAGACTCTAAAGAAATTCTTCACTCTTGCAACAAAAGGTGATCCGAAAAAAGATACAAAGCGTAAATCTTAGATTACAATGAAGAATGGCGTACTTGTACGTATGGTGCAAGACTCCACTAAGTCAAAACATTCTTTGATTCTTGTGCCCAAGAATTTGAAAGTTAAAATTTTGCAGCACGCTCACGACTCTCAGTGTGCTGGACATATGGGTTTTTCCCGTACGAAGTCAAGAGTTCTTGCGGCTTTCTTTTGACCATTAGTAAACAAGGACATACGGATTTATTGTCGATCTTGTAAAGTATGTCAAGAGGTCAAATCCAAAGGTCCACGCCATGCTGCACCTATTCAGGCTGCAGACATTCCTATTCGGCCGTTTCAGAAAATGGCAATAGACATTATTGGTCCGTTTAAGATCAAATCTGCCAGAGGACATCAGTTTATCTTAACGTGTGTGGAAATGTGCACACGTTGGCTAGAGGCTATATCTCTGAAGAACATTTCCACTGCCGATGTTGCAGACGCTCTTTGGCTAATATTTTCTCGTCTGGGATTCCCCGGAGAAATATTATCAGATCATGGAACCCAACTAATATCGGATACCATGTCTCAAGTGATGTCTACTCTGCAGATAGAGAGATCTTTGAGTAGTATCTATCATCCAATGTCTAATGGGATGGTCGAACGCCTAAATAGAACACTCAAAAACTTATTAGGGAAAATAACTGAGAATCATCCTCAAGATTGGGACAGGGTTTTACCTGCAGCCCTCTTCGCTTACAGAGAGGTCCCCAATGAACATACATGATTTTCTCCCTTTAAACTTGTCTTTGGCGTGCAACCGCGAGGCCCTATGTCTTTGCTTCATGATCTCATAACCGCTGATAATATTACCGATGACACAAAATCCTCTTACGAATATGTCATCGCGCTGAGACAAAAGATTATTGAAGCATGCAAATTGGCAACTTCTTCTGAATTTGCTAAACAGAAGGCAAGACAATTTGCAAATAAGAAAAGAACCTTACGACAACTTTATCCTGGTGACAAAGCATTTGTTTTGCTACCTTGTAGGGAAAACAGACTACTTATTTCTTGGAAAGGTCCGTACGATATAATCTCGAAAATTTCCGATGTTGACTACATTGTCGATATTGATGGAAAGCATAAAACCTTCCACATCAATATGCTTACGGAATTCCATGAACGTCCTGATTATTTACAGCCTTTTTTCCAGGCAACGGACGATTCTCCAGTCCAACATGGTCATTACTCATCACTGTCCGTAATACAGGATGAGGAAACAAGTTTTTCGGATGTTAATCTTCCGCTTCCGATGATTCCCCTTCATTCTAGTGAATCATGGAAAAATGTTACTGTCTCTCCTGATTTATCTTTAGGAGAACAGCGACAAGTTTCGGTTATGTTACAAACATTTCAGGATGTCCTCACTGACATCCCTGGACAAACTCAAGTCATTGAACATGACATTGTTCTAACTGACTATACTCCTATTAGAGTCAGACCTTATCCTATTCCTATACATTTTCAAGCACAGGTTGAGAAGGAGTTGGATGAGATGATAGATTTAAAAATAATTGAACCATCCACTTCTGCATATTCTTCGCCGATGGTTATTGTTAGAAAAAAAGACAATAACATACGTCTTTGCGTTGACTATCGCAAATTGAATCAAGTTACGAAGTTCGATGCTGAACCTATGCCTTTACTAGAAGAGCTACTTACTAGGCTTTCTAAATCTCATTTTTTCACTAAACTTGATTTGTCTAAAGGATATTGGCAAGTTCCTTTATCTGATTGCGCCAAACCTTTTACTGCTTTTTCTACACCTAGAGGCCTTTTTCAATGGAATTTCATGCCTTTCGGCCTTATGAACGCACAAGCTACATTCGTACGCATGATGCGTCGAATACTATTTTATCGGTCAGATGTCATTGCATACCTAGACGACATCTGTCTTTTCAGCGATACTTGGGAAGATCACTATTCGGGGTTAGTTGAATTACTGTCTACTTTACGCGAGCATAACCTGACAGCGAAACCCTCTAAAGCCTGCATTGGTTTTAGCGAAATTTCTTTCCTAGGCCATCGAGTTGGTCATGGGTTCCTAAAGACAGAGGACCATAATATCACTAAGATACTTAACATCTCTATTCCTAAGACTAAAAAGCAAGTGCGAAGTCTCTTAGGTCTTATACAATTTTATGGACAATTCATTCCGAATCTGTCCTCTATCATTGCACCTCTTTCTACACTACTAAAGAAAGGGTCTCCTAATATGGTTCACTGGTCTCAGGAATGCCAATCCTCGTTGGATAAGATCAAAACTATGTTTTCAACACCACCTATTCTAGTGTTACCTACTAAAGATAAGACATTTTTTCTTCGTAGTGACGCTTCATCCACTGGGATTGGAGCGGCACTAATGCAAGAGTACTCTGGAACTCTGCATCCTGTAATGTATATCTCCAGAAAACTTAATGCTGCAGAAAGGAATTACTCGGTTTTAGACCGTGAACTGTTGGCTATGGTCTGGTCAATTCTCAAACTACAAAGATTCCTTCTAGGCGCATATTTCATAGTAGAAACCAACCAGAAAGCTCTTACGGCTATACAGAGTAAGAATTTGAAGAGCTCGAGGTCTACTCGATATGCAATTGCTCTTCAACCATTTCATTTCTCGGTTCGAGCTATACGTGGATCAGATAATGTGATGGCAGACATTTTGTGTTGATGCCCACATGATTCCACCTAACTTTTATGGCTTGGACTTCCTAATACGTCTAAGTCTATAATAGTTTCTGTCTGTATCAAAATAGATACACATTTGTAATTTGTAATATAGTGATTGTATCACTACTTAGCGGTTCATTGATGTATATTCACCGCTGTTCTTTGATGATTTTTCTTCTTTGTTAATCATGAACTTAAGATACCTAATATGAAATTATTAATTGAAATTATTGTATGCATTGTGTCATTGCCAGTATTGTAGTATAAGTTGGTGACACCTCTCTGGAAACATTTATACTTAGAGAAACGCTTTCTCTGAGATTATGAGATTATGAGATATATTCTCACCGGTCGCTCCATGAGTCGACTTAGCCTCACATTTGGCGTTATATTTGTTTTTGATACTTTCATCTGCGCATTATTCATGCGTTGTGAGCCTATTGTATTTAAAAAAAAAATGTTTTTTTTTCCCGGGAGGTGTGGTAAGACTGTTACGTGCAGTTTTTCATAACTGATAATGTAGTCTGTCTGTATGCTTGTTATATGTTGAATAAGATTTTTGGGTCTAATGTATTCTTCATTGGAACCATAACCTAAGGGCGAATACTCATCTTTTGCTTTGAGGGAAAGTAAATATGTAGTTACTCCTCTTTTTAAAGGATACCAGCTGACTGGACAGGTCAGAGGGGATGCGAACTTCGCATGTCTAAACTAGGAGTTTTGAAGAAGATTTCCGGCGGGAGGCCGTGTTTTTGTTCTGGGTCTGTCAGACGGAATGTCTGATTGTTTCTCTGCATTGCCTTTTGGGGATGGAAACTCTTCCACGATATTTAGAGTCCCCTGTGTTATTTTCTGTTCGTCAGGAAGACGACAGTTGCTTTTACGTGGTGTTAGGAATTCGTATCAAGGTAAAGTTACGAAACTTTCACACTTCCTTTGTAAGGATCATATTTTTGAGTCAACCAGTGACAAGAGCTCACAAATGGTTGGAAGGCAGAGCATTCCTCTTGTTACGCTCGTTGGAGCCATCTAAGACTGTTTTTTCTAGATTTACACACAGAGACCCATGAGAATAGATAATCTTCTACAACTCGCATGACTGGCGGTATATTGTGAACTCAGACACTTATGTCTACAGAAGAGGAATCCACAGTGTGTACTGTTTGATAGAGGCCTAATATATATAACTATCTGGAGTGGAAGAACAGATGGGTTATTAGTTATTATAACTTCGAAAATGAAAACTCGCCTGATGTACAAGGGAGTTGTATAAGCTTATCTTCGAAAGGACAGCCTATCTTCGATACGTCCGATTAGAGGGATGGACTATGCTAATTTCGTCGCCCGCCATGTTTGGGAGGTCGACTTAAGAAGAATGACTTTGATGAGTCAGAAAGAAACTGTTGAATGTTTATACAGTATTTACCCGTTGTGTAATACGGGGTTTTTCCGCTAGTTGGAGACTGGGAGATATCTTGGAGGCTGCAACACTTTGATAATAATATGATTATTGAAATTTATGTACATGCCATTGTTGTGAACTGTTTTCATATCCGCCATGTTCCTGTATCATACTTACATGGAGTCGTCTTCGTCTTGTTGCTGTGACCATAATAAATGATAAAAACGTACACAGCTGTTTATCTATATTTTGACTCCATCAACTTCACATCTACATCTTTCAAGGTGATGAATGCCACACACACTCTTGTACGTTACGTGTGGTGATACCAGTCTGCACTGATACATAGACGTCCACCTTGACGAACCACAATGTCACACATTCGCGATTAGTCATATTACAGCACGATACATCACCAGCCACTACCACCATAGCAGTATATATCAGCCTTACTACATCAGTTGAACATACTCCTGCATTGCATCTTATTGGTAACAACAAGCTGAGAATGATGAAGGGAAATTTTCAAGTAACGCACACCTCTTCTAAAATCCCCGGTACGATACGAAAATTTCAGGCCTAGTCTTAGATTGTGACGTCAGTACCTATCAGCCGTACGATTGGAGCCAATAAAAAGCGGAGCGCTAAATTGAAAGGACACTGAAAGAAAGTTTTAGACAGACTGGATGCAGAGTTTGCCACTACGCTTTTGCCATCTGAGTTGTGAGCAATCTGCCAAATAATTTAAGTCCAGTGTCTGGTTTCTGAAGACTGCGGGTTTCATGTAACAACCCAAACCAGACTGTCAAGTATCAGAAGCCGGTGTTGTTCATCAGGGCAATCTTACAAAAGTGCAGGATCCCAAAGAGTGAACTACAGCTGGTCATTCGTACCCCTATTGCTGGGTCTACCAATGCTGATAAATACAGTGACCGTTCAGTTTCAGCACTACCAAGATTCAAAGATAAGTGTCAATTAAGGCACTGACAGAATCCATATATGAACCAACAGCCCATGTTTGTGATATGAAACAAACTTCTACAACAGTATTCCAATTATTGTAGAATTCAGTCAAATGATGACATTAATCTGTAAAGTCACAGGACTAAGAGAACAGTGGTATAGTAATATTGATTCCAGTATTCATTAACTTTACTATACAAGAGGATATTGTTCAAGATCCAGAAGTGTAAAGGACAATAATACATATTAAAATTGCTAACGTAATGGCCACTGACTGCTTTGACGGTCGGTGGCTAAGGACGGAAGAAGAAGAAGAAGAAAATTGCTAAAGGACTTTGTTTCAAGTAAATACATTTTCCAGAAGGAAAGACGTTCCTACCAACACATTAGTCAAGAAATAACATTAATGGTGTGAATATTTTATGTATATTTTAATGCTCATTTCCAAATAGCAGAAAAAGAAGATTAATGTAAATATTAAAGGATTATAATTGTACCTCAGGACTTATTCACTTTTTACAATTGTGTTTAAAGTAAATGTTCATTTTATTTATCCCCTAGAAATTAATTAATCATAAGAAAGTCACAGGGAGGAGACACCTTAAATCCTGGTACTAATTCTTACCATCTGGGCCAGGATTTCACAGTCTGACTATTTCTATGATATTCATACACCAGTGCTTATTTCTAAGACTGGAGTATTACTTTTAAGACCAGAACTCTTTACTGGCATACTATCCTGGTATCATCTGATACACCTGGATTTCCATCTACCATCAACTATAAAATACGTACATATAAACTTAAAAAACCTCTCGTTACACCACGTTTGATGCCAAACTCCAACAGCCTTAGCCTTGTTGATTCATCCATTGCAGTGTCATTATCCAGCAGGGGATCATTAATTGTCCTTAGTATCTCTCCCTTATCCATGTCCAGTGTTTCAATTGTCGCACTTTCTTTCTTTCTCTGCTATTCTCTGATGATATTATCGACAACCATGTTGGTTAATATCGGCACAGTGCTCTCGAGACCAGTCTCTCATTACCACGTACCCCTGCATGACCAGGACAGTAGATCCAACACCAGTTCTTGAAGACTTGAGGATTCTATTGATGTTTTCCATTCCTGCCGCAGCCATCCGTTTTGAACGTTCCGAAGCATGGCTTGAGAGTCTGACAATAAAACTGCCCTAGTTGATGGAGTTTCAGACAGCCACCTCAGTGCTGCAGTAACTGCCTGTACTTGCATTCTCATGCTTGAGGTTGTTGTCATGTAGGCCCCACTCTGTTCAGCTACGACCGTGCTCTTTATTCTCGCAGAGAAGCCCCATACTGATTTCTCACCACACACTACAGACCCATCAGTGTACACACTGGCGTTATCATCCCCAGCATGATCACTTATCAGCTGATTAATCTCCAGCTCTGCTTTTCCATTGGCCCAAGATCTGCACTCTCTGCCAAGGCTAATGATGATCTGCTGGTAGTTTTACCCAGTTCTCCCCTGACTTACTCCACTCTTCCTCTTTTGATACATTCTCAACCTTGGTCACCTGAATAATCGTAGCCTCTGCCTGTGCCATTCATGACATCCCCCTCTTGATTCTTGCTCCTTTGATGTCAGCTACATTCTAATGAAGTGGATGTCTTTTGTGGATGGTTACCCGCATATATGCTTTTGCCTGAGCATCGCTAATCTGGATCTAATCGACAGCAGTCCGAGCATGTATCTCATTTTCACAATGGGGGTATCACTCGTACAGCCCAAAACTAGTCGCATCCCTTTAATTTGAATGCGTTCTAATCGTTCACATCGTGACACTGACAGCGTGAGCATTTCTAGCCCATACTCGATTACTGAAATCACGAGCTGATGATACAGGAGAAACAATAGTATCTGTTCTAAGCGCGCAGCGGTCATTGTTTTTAAGGCTGCCAGTCCTCGCTTGAACTTCTCTATAATCAGTTCGACATGATACTTGAATGATAGCCCACGATCAAACGTTACTCCCAGACACTTCAGACTGTCGTGCCTTTCAATGTTCTGCCCATTGAAAGTGATGTCTGGAATGTCTGCTTTTACTATGGAGTTGTTCAAAGAGCACCACATCACACAGGTATTGTTGGGATTTGTGATAGAATGTGGCGACCAGTGTTGCCACTCACGTTCTAGAGATAAACCCAGATGCTCTTCTAAAAAAAACCCAGAAATACCCAGAATATTTTATGCCTCAAATACACGCGATAGACGACGCTTACATAATCTTTTATGTGCATCTTTAGCACAAATAATCTGTGTGCTACCAATTTTTATGTATTTCTTCTTTTTTTTTTTTAATTACCAAACATTCACAATTAAATAAAAATGATTTTAATAACACCCCAATATATGAACTCTTGAAAATGAGATATTTTAACAGTAATATACTTACATTAGTTACATTAACAAAATGTTCCTCAAATTAAATATAAAATGTTAGTTGTAACTTGTTACTGTTGAAAAATGTCACTTGTCAGAGACTCGGCATCCATGTCGACAACTTCTCCTTCGTCAAGATCATATGCATGAATTGACAACGTGGAATCTTGATTGTGAAGTTCCAAAATCTTTGCATATCTCTGCCGACAACGTCCTTCACGCACATCTTCAACCACGCTTTTACTAGGATTAAACTTATGACAAACTCCGTCTTTGGCAACTGCTTGCTTGGCTAGTATTCGATTGGAAACTGTTTCACACAAAAGCTTGTTGGTTTGTTTAGTTTTAACTAAGTTAACCTTCGAAAAACACTCTTTCGACGCATGCTGAGGAGTGAGGTAGTGCCATAAGCGTGCACATGAGGTCAGCCAAAACATCAAATTTCTTCTGGTTATTAGCATCTGTTACTTGTTGCAGTCCCAGCCAGAATGCGGGCGGATCCTCATCCACTAGATGTCCAAGATCTTTTCGGTACGATGCCAGTTCTCGCCATTGATCAGACAGACGATCAAGGCTCTCTTCTGAAACAACTGTTGGGAACTGCGCTGCTAATGGAATGACAGAAGGTTTGTTGATATCGAGAGCTTGCTTTGGATCCAACAGCTGCATTTGCGCCAGAACACTGTTTTGTTCAAGTGGGAACCTGCGTCGTATTTGAGTACAAAGTTCAATCAGGTATGCCAATGCATCCTTGCGAAACTGGACTTCTTTATCTCGTAACGGTTGTCGCATTAACTGCGCTTCACATCGTCCACCCAGCTCAATGTAATTCAGTTTCTTGTGCACCTGTACATCCGAAGGATCAATGTCGGCAAGAGTGCGATGCTCATGCTGCAATACTTCCTGCCTAATAAACATACTGAGAAGAAAACGATACTCTCTTGTTACACTCGTGTACACTTTGTGAAGACGGAAGTTCTCGGACTGGAATTCCATGTTCATGACGTTAACTTTACCCAGTAAGTAGCCGACAAATAGAAGCATGTGCTTCGTGCCAGCAGTGTTCATCGTCTGCAGGATTTGCCCCGCACCGTCGACGTTGTCCACTGAAGCTTCGGATTGGAAATACAAGTGCAGAGCATCCCATTGCTCAAGGATCCTCTCAATGACTGCTTTACGGGACAGCCAGCTTGTTTCACACAGCTTCAACACTTGTTTCTGGACCTGAACTACATCTTGTATTAACTGGAACTGGAGATTTCTTTTACTAATACGCGAAAAATAGAAGCAGACATTCTTTATGAAAATTTCAAGCCAAGACGGTAGGTGGTTGCTGGCAGCATTTGCACAAAGTGCGAATGAATGACAAACACAGCCGAGAACAAAGACATGTGGAATCTCTTTCTTCAGATGTGCCTGTAAACCACTTGCAGTCCCCATCATAGTGGCACAGTTGTCTGCAGCAAAACCATTGACGTTACTAAGAGGGATTTCATGAGTGCTCAACAATTTCTTAACAGCTGTAAACATGCCAAGACCAGTCCCATTCTCCACCTCAGTGAGGTCTAACAGAGAATCAACTACATTTTTTTGTTTTTGTGTCACAGAATTGCACAACGACTGCCAACATCTGGTTCGTAGAAATATCAGTACTCTCATCAACGATTATAGAAAATTTCTGATTTCTGCAAATGTTTATAACTTCAAGCCGCTCAAAATGAGCAATGCCGTACTGCATCACATAGGCAGCCTTGGTGCGCTTCAGTGACATATTTTGAGCAATTGTGCTGTCTGGAAATATCTGCTTGCAACATTCAATCAAATGATCAGCTTGCGAAAACGGAGTATTATGTTCTGCCATGAAAGCCGACAACACTATCTCCGCTTTAGCAATTTTGTCTTGGAGACAGGGCTCTTTTGGTTTGATGAAAAACTTGTTAATGTTCAGAGTTTTGCTTTTGGCTTCGAAGTTTTTCATGTGCTTCTGTGTGCTTTTATGTGTCAATAAAGCTGTTTTGTTGGCATTAGTTAATGTACAGGAACAGACCGTACAAATCGCAGCATAGCGGTTACCAGAGTCCGGCTTTATCCAATCCTTCAGTTCGCTGTCTGTTAGCCATTCCGCACAAAAAGCCTGCTGATACCATGGCTTCACTTTTTTACGCGGTGGCGTGTGTGTCGTCATGCTGCTACAACTACCAAGCGTACCTTCATCATCGCTCATTTTATAATCTTATAATAACAAACAAAAAACAAAAAAACCAATATGCTGTTTATCTGCTTAAGTCTAATAATGTAAAAAGAAGACTTTATAACACATCGCAAAAATGACCGAGTATTGCAGATGACAGCCATTAACAGAATAACAGGAAATAGATAGCTGATGTAAACGAGTCAAAAAACAACGTCATTGATGTGGTTAAAAACAAGAATTAAATTTAAGTGGAATAAAAAATATATAGCACATAATTTTTTACATTTAATTATAATATACATATGATGTATAATGCTCAGTGCAAAAACCCAGATCTATAAGAAATACAGCTGTACATTGGCGAAATGTACGGCAATTGTCAAATATGTATTGCTTGCTTTCAATTGTCGCACTTTATTTCTTTCTCTGCTATTCTTTGGTGATATTATCGACAACCATGTTGGTTAATATCGGCAGCGGCCGACAACAGAATTCAGCTTAACACTAAATCGCCCAGCGAATGTGTTTAATTGCTGATAAGGCCCGACTGCGCTCGTCGCAAAGCTGGTAATACGGGATGACACATTTTCGACAGACAGGACTGACAAGATTACTTTTGATAAAGTAATAAGATGTTACATCTTACACACATTGCAGAGACAGTTTACTGATTTGTTTGTGAGTGACATCAAAGGTTTGATTGCCACATATGGGACACGTGACCTTTGCATCACGCGCAAAATTATTCCATGTCGGAATATTTTGAAATTACCTCACCCAACATTTGTGTTTGAAATGATTGGAGCAGGACAGTTTCAGTGTTAAAACACTGTGAGAAATCGCTTGCCACGACGACACAACCAACTTGCCAGAAGTTAGAATTCAGAATTTCCATTTATCAAACCGGACTTTGTGGACCAATCTTGAAGGACTTATATAGCCCAGGAAAATTATTTTAATAAGGAAGTCTGAAGAAACTGAAACACACGGAGTCATAGAGGGAATTATCTTATAAAATTAACGACCTCCAAGAACAAATGTAAGAGGCCTAATCAAGTGCCTTAACTTCATTCATCTGGGCAAAAAGTCTGTGAGCCAGGATTGGCGTAAGTTGTCATTTTACATTCTAAATTTTTCATTACTAACATGTGAACTAATATGTATATATTCCCATGTGAATATTAATATGTGAAAATCGCTAGTGGATGTCCAAGTCATTTGAGGCTGGCAACCTCAGCATATAGAATGATAATTTCATGAACCATCACTGCAAGGACTGGTGACTGCTTTATTGCTAGCTCCTGACAGAGAACTAAAAGCATCGGTAGTCCCAAGTTCCATATAAAGCAGGGAGGGAAAGATGAAAGAAATGATGTATTCTAAATATAATATTTACAGGTTCAAACAAGTGTAAATGTCTATGTAAGCATATTCACTTTAAAGTTAATGAAAGTTTCAAACTTTTCAATCTGTGTAAATGTAAATGAAAACAGATTCAGTCTATATTGTGAACACTTTTCAAACAGTGGAGATGTAAATGTAAACATATTCTATCTGCACTATTAAACTTGTCATTTAAATGTAAAATAAGGATAAAACCATTCAATTTAAAGAAAGTTTCTCTCGAGGGATTAAGTTTAATTCTCATCGAGGGTAAATTCTGAGATAGATGGGATGGTAGAATAGGAGAAAGGGGACACATAAGTATGTGTCGGGAAACGCAATACTCAGGAGAGCGTTTCGTTTCTATTCTTTTACCATAGTTGTTGGTGGTGGTACCAGTGAAGGTACTAATTTCTGGAACAAAGTGACGGTAGAAGTGGACTGACGTAGAAACGCTGGACCAGCTTGGCAGTTACTCCTTGATTGTTCTGGGAACGTGCTGCACATTTAAGCTTAACCAGAGACGTAAGAACTACAGTGACCTATCTGCACAGAACCCATCAGCGGGAGCAGAAACTACTATTGGCAGCTAATTGAAACAAAGTGAACATTTTACATAAAACCTACTATCATTCAATGATGAACATTTTCGTTCAAACTATTCAATTATTTTAATCATTGTTAACACTAAATGATTATTGAATCTGTTATTTCTTAATATATAAATTTAACTTCGATTCAATCATTTTAAATTCACTGTATGTTTGTCTCAGTCAATTTGCTAAACACACTCTAAACAGTGCTATATCAGAATAATAAGAGTTCAACTGAGCAAATCAGAGGTGGGGGCTTGACGAGCTGAAAAAAAAAATTGCTTAATCCTTCACAAACGTTGTCGGCAGATCATAGAATTACCGTGCTCAGCCAATGCAGCATTGTTTTCGCTTATTTGAATATCTTGTGAAAACTTCCGTGGGATGGAAGCGTCATTACCTTTCTATCTACATCTCTGCCTTGAGTAATCTTGTGCGAAGGTAGACAATTTTGACGACAAACGTTAGAAACTCTTGAGTTTTGGCCACTGTTGAACCACTACTGCAAATCAGGGGAGGCAATACCGTGACAGGTTTGACCTTTGATCCGCTTTCCTCACACCATTTAGAAACCGCCTGTAGTGTGTCTTGTATGCCTTGGACCATTTCCTGTCTGTCTGAGCCAGTTCTGTACATGAGTATGTCATCTGCGAAAGTTAATGTTCGTCCCAGTCCTGATGGTTGAAAGGTTGCTACTTTTGTTGTGTAGATGTTAAACAGCACTGGTGATAGTGGGAAACCCTGAGGTAGTGCTGGGCAAATGCGCATTGGTTCTGTTGTCCAAGTTCCAAAGCGAAATGCAACAGATCTCTCCATTAAGGCAGCTGCTATCCACCTAGTTATCTAAGGGTTTATACCACATGCCATTATACAGTCTATTAGGGTTGCAAAGTCCACACTGTTATAAGCATTCTCTACGTCAATTGCGACAGCCACCGTTTCTCTTTTACCCTGGAATCCCTCGTACACATCGTACGCAAACGTTCCAGCGTTACCCCATGTTGTTTTCATAGGCCTATAGCTACCTAGGGTATCAGGAAGGATATGTGCATTTTCGAGGTGGCTCATTTCTTGTCGTGCAACTATCTGTTCAAGTAATTTACCATAGACATTATGTAGTGTAATAATTCGATAGCTGTTGAGCAGCGTTGGGTCTTTGCTAGGTTTAGGAAGTGTCCGAAGGTAACTGTATAGCCAGTCTTCCAGCACTTCAGCATTCTGTTTGCTGGTATTGAAATCGCTCACCTTATTTATAATGGCTGTGTCGTTCATGTGTTTAATGTGATGATATTGTACACCATCAGGACCCGGAGCAGTGTTTCTGCTGGTTTTCAATGTGTACACCACTTCCTCTTCAGAAATGAGATCGAAGTATATCTGGCCCCTTAGGGCATTTTCCAGCACACTGTCATTTATTTTTAGGCGGGCGCTTTTGTCACCTTTATCTGTTTGCTCCACATATCGATTGAATAGTGCTTTTCGCTTCTCTTAGTTCGTCTTCAAGCTTAGTCCTGTAGAGCTTTTTATAACAGGGATGGGTTGTCTTACACTTTCCTATTCATTCTTCGATGTAAAAGGTAAAAAAGGATCCCGTTACACGCTCATTGAGGCATATTGGGAATATGGTGTTAGGCCCATATTTTCTTGACCATCGGCACACTAGGGGTGACGTGGTCAACATCACGCCGGCCGCCTTAACCTTCCCAGAATTGCTCAGGTACCCAGTTGGAGCTGGGTCGACCCAGGAGTCGTTTGCGGCCTAAAAAAATCCCACCTCATCTGGGGATCGAACCATAGACCACTGAGCTAGGAAGCCAGTGCACTAACCACTATGCTACCGCGGCTTCTTTGATGTAAGGACCAGAATTTCTGTAGGGTTATTTCCGTGCCCACCTGTGTCACACAGTCCTCCCACACTTTATCCTTGGCCTCCCTTGAATTTATTAACTGCTATTTGCTTGTTCTCCTTCATCTCTTCAACCTCTCCCCCATTCATCATTCTTCTGTTTTGTGCTTTACACCATTCCCTTGCTTCTCTTTCCTTTTCTATCCATGCTTCCTCCACTGTCTTATTCCACCAGGGAGGTTGGGTGAAAGGTGTTCTCGCTGTCTTTTGTTTGGCATTTTGACGTCATGTGTGTAAAGGGTTGTTACAGGAGTGGGCCTGTAGGATACTTGGAGGTCTGTTTAGGTTTCCTGTGTCTAGTGGTCCTACCCTTTGCAATGAGTATGACGCAAGATAGGTGATCACTTTCCTGTGCACCTAATACATCCCAACGGGCCATGGTGGTGGCAGCACTACAGATGAATGACAGATCTATGACACCATTTGTATCGCCAGGTTTAGTTGCCAGTCTAGTTGGACGTCCATCATTCAAGATGGCAAGGTTCATGTTAAGTAATGCCTGGCTCAAAGCTATACCCTGCCTATTTTCCGTGATATTCCCCCACTCCTTGGATCTAGCATTGAAATCGCCAGCAATTAAACACCTTATGTTCGAATCTTCAGACAATTCCGCCAGAAAATTCCAATCACTCTCTGCTGTAAGATGGTCGACATATTTTACCCAAAGAAATCTAATGACAATGCTTACAATTACTTTGTGGATATATGCATGTCTCGTGTATGACATTGTCAATGCCTCAGATCACTACTGGATGTCTATGTTGGCTTGGAGGGAAAAAAACTATAAGTGCAGTAGGGCCCCGCTCATACGACAGGTAGGATTCCAGACCCCGCCGAAAAGCGGAACATGGTCTTTTTTAAAATGTAAATGCATAATAAATCCTAATAACATGTTTACACTATCATTTATTAAGTGCGCAAAATAGCTATGTCTAATTAAAAAGCAAATGAAAGTAAAATGAATATACATCATTTTAAGTAAGAGACTTGCGACTCCTCTTTTTATCGCTACTACACTTAGATGTCAATGTAATTAATAAAAATTAAATTATATATAATATAATAAAATATATTTTAAAAGTTTGAAAGTTTGGAAAATTACCAGAATACAGAGAGACGCGGAACGCACAAATGCTGAAAACTATGCTGAAAAACGCCGAAAGAGCAGAACAGAGCGCCCAAGATAATCAACATGGATATAATTGAAAACCGCGGTATTTGTGGAGCGCTAAAAAACGGGCCCTACTGTACCGTATTTGGTCCTGTGCTAGAATGCTATGTCTAGATCTTGATACATACGCGTAGCTTAAATAACCGTCTAAGAAAATGAACATGTATATCACGTGATGTTTGTGACCCGTCTAAATCCAAGAACGTTAGCGCACGAAAATAAAAAGAATATCAGTATATGAAAGGCCTTCAGTCATTTCTCCAATTTAATTAAATGAATACAGTAGACTTAAACGTAATACAAAGTAATGACAAAATTAAAAGCCGTATAAAAAGATCTGTTATGGAATGACAAAAGTAAAACTTGGTCATCATCATCAGCTGCCATCTCCACAATGAAGGTTGGCTGTAATGGATCTCCAACGTCTTCTGTCTCTTGTCTTGGTGGTACACTCTGATAGACTCTTTCCTGTCCATCTCTTGACGTTATCTTCCCACTTATAGCGCTGTCTTCCCCTTGCACGTTTGCCTTCAACTCTCCCTTCTATTATGGTCTTGTGCAAGGTGTTATGCCTTTTTATGTGGCCAAAGTATATTAGCTGCCGAACTTTGATCTCCCTCATTAGTTCTCTTTTCATACCTAGTTTTTCTAGGACCTCCTTATTTGTTTTCTTCTCTTTCCTGAGATATGCCCCATTCTTCTATATTTCCACATTTCAAGAGCCTCAATTCTTTCTTCCAATTGCTTATTGCTTATTCTTCGTCCATGTTTCTACACCATACAGTAATGCAGAATATATATATATAACACTTTACGATTCTCAGTTTTAATTTGTGAGATAACTGTTTAGATGTCAGTATATGTTTCATGTTGTTGAATGTAGCTTTGGCCATTCCTATTCTCTTCTTGATTTCTGTTTCACATCTGCCATCATCTGTTATTATATGACCAAGATATAAGTAGCTCTTGACTTGTTCCAGGATTTTCCCATTTATGCTTATCTTTAATGTGGGCTTATTGTCTTTTTTGCTAATTATCATAGTTTTTGTTTTCTCAATATTAATGTCCAATCCATATTCATGACTTATACTGTTTATTTGCTTCACTTGTTCTTGTAACTCCTGTTTGCTTTTAGCTAACAACACGGTATCATCTGCATATTTAAGGTTGTTTATTGACCTTCCACTGATGTTCAGTCCTAGTATTTCCTTATCTCTTTGAAAAATTTTTCGGTGTATAGATTAAATAGGCAGGGGGACAGCACACACCCTTGTCTGGCACCTCTTTTTATGTCTATGTATGGTGAATAATTCCTTCCAGATCTTACTGTGGCAGTTTGCTACCAATAAAGGTTACTGAGTATGCTTATATCTTTTCCATCAATACCTATGTCTTCGAGGCATTCAATTATTTTATTATGATGGACTCTGTCACAAGCCTTCTTATAGTCAAAGAAGCACATGTACTTACTTTTTTGGACTTCTGTATATTTTTCTGCTAATATTCTTAGGCAAAATATTGCCTCTCTTGTTCCGCTGTTCCGTCTAAAACCAAACTGTTCTTCTTGCATTTCGCTGTCTACCTTACTTTGTATTCTTTCCTGTATGATTTTGAGCAGTATCTTAATTGCATGACTCATCAGGCCGATTGTTCTGAAGTCTGAATATTCTGTTGCGTTAGGTTTTTAGGGCAATGTTATAAAGACTGATGTCTTCATGTCGTGTGGTATATATCCTGTATTGTATATATCGTTGCATAGATCTGCCATTGTATCTATACCAAAGCTCTTCATGGCTTCTATCATTTCAATTTTTATGTTGTCCATGCTTGCTGATTTTCCTTTTTGTATCATATGTATTGCATTCTCTACTTCTGATCTGAGAATGTTTGGGTCTTCATTAGAATCTGGTGATGGTTTTTTACCTCTGTTGTCCTCGAATAGTTCTTTTTCGTACTCTGCCCATCTGTTTGATATGTCTTTCTCATCAAGTAAGATTACCCCATTTTTGTTCTTGATACAGCCTCCTCCTTGGGCAAACCGCGACCTATTTGATACTTTCTTTATTTCTTCATGCATATCTCTTGTCAATTGCTTTGCTTCCAAGTCTTCTATTTCCTTGCATTTTGTTTCTATACACCGTTCTTTTGCTTGTCTACACATAGTACGTTTGTCATTGTCTATTGTTTTATATTCTGGAGTGTTTTTTGCTTTCTTTCTTTCTGCCATTTTAGTCAAGATGTCATCTGTCATCCAAATTTGATTTTTATAGGCTCCTTTTTAGGTAAATTTGCATTTGCTGATTGTATGCTTGTTTTAAAGCATTCCTTTTTTTGTGGTTACTTTTTCTTCTGGGTTTTCTCTTTGTCGTCTTCTTCTTCTTTGATCCTTAGCCGCCGACCGTCAAAGCAGTCAGTGGCCATCACGCCTAGTGGCGTCTTGTAGGGCAACAACAAATTGATTCCACTTTGCTCGGTCGGTGGCCATCCTTCGTACAGTGCCCCAACTCTGGTTCATTCCCTGCATCTCAGCCTCCACAGTCCTCCGCCAGGTTGTTTTTGGTCGGCCTCTCTTTCGTTTTCCTTCAAGGGTCCAAAGCATAGCTGTTCTTGTGATGGCATCGGGGTCTCTTCTGAGGACATGACCAACCCAGCTCCAGCGTCTGCCAGCTATGATGGTGTGCATGTCCTCTTGCTTGCTACGAGTAAGCAGATCTTGGTTAGTGATGATATTCGGCCAAAAGATTCGGTGAATTTTTCTTAGGCATGTTGTGTGAAAGGAGGACAATTTCGACATTTCCTTCTCTGTAACTCTCCAGCATTCCGCACCATAGAGAAGCACAGAAAGCCCACAGCTCTGATATAATCTTAATTTTGTGCTTGTGCTGTATTGGGAGGACTTCCAGATGTTGTTTAGGCTAAAGAAGGCTGTTCTTGCCTTATTCATTCTGATGTTGATGTCTTTGCCTGCCCCGCCGTCTGGTGTTACTATGCTTCCTCGGTATGTGAAGTTCTCTGTCTGTACAAATGAAAGAACAGGTTACTCTACACACACACAACAATATGTGACAACAATGACACACAAACGTGAAAAAAACTAAGGATAAATGGGTATGGGTCTGACCAACACACAAAGTTAAGTTTTCTTGTTGTTTATTATCACTAAACTGTTTTACAACATCAAGTTACCCAAAGAATATCAAGAAAAGCATTTACATATAGAGGAAAATAAAGAAGGATGGTGCGCCTTCACCGTATAAAGGAAAAATAACCCAAAGAAAATATTTACCCAAAGGTTGAAGGTTAGCACTAGGTTTACAGAATAACAATATTGGTACAATAAAAGACCAAGTAAAGTAAACAGAATCAAATCAAACCACCAAAGATTAATAGATAATTTCCAGCAACAATAAAGTTAACACACACTCTCTCATTCATGTGGCCACCTCTCACACTCTTACCTAATTTGTATTTCTTCCCTTGGGTCTGTGTTATCCCTTGGTACATTTATTCCATGAACATAATCCCTACTGGTTCTGTTGACTAATGTATCATCCCAGCTGTCGAGGATACAAATTGGCCCCAGTTCATCCCACTAAAAAAACTAATGAGGTGAACGCCGAATAAGTTTACTTCCACGATAAATCATGATGACGATATGAGTCATAAAGGGGTGTCTTCACTGTTCTAAAAAAACTAGCACTGTTCCTCCGATGGGTGCACAGGGGAATGTGATTCTAGATACAGGAACTACAACTGAATAATTTCGTTGCGACAACTCTTGCAGTGTTGAGGGCGGGCGGGGAAAACAGTCCTGTTTCCCGCTCGGCTGGAACGTCTATTTGGATATATAGGGTTTACTACAAATATTGAATAAGTGACGGTCCTTGGTGTTTACCGTTTTCGGAGAGGGGAACACTTCTAGAAAAATCTGGAAAAATCAGGTTGTTACAAATGATGATGATGGATTTTCTATCGGCCGACTCTTTGTCAGAGTGCCAGTCCCTGCACAGCGTATATTTTAGTACTCCACTTGGATTACAACTGTCAGGTGTTGAGGAAAAATAATAATAATGTTTCAGGTATACGCCACTGTTGGCTGATAAAATAGTATCCTGGATTTGGTAAGTCCAGTAATATAAGTTACAGTCATACAGTATCTCTGCTTGTACACACTTAACCATGGAAATGGAAAAGGAAACGAAAAAGACCGCTGGTTCGTCCACTTGGATCAGGTCTGCTAAAAATATAAGAAACATTTTATGGGAAAATGCTACCACTCTATGTAAATATAAATATGTATAGACGGGGACACGATAGTCTCTCCTTCGCTCTGTCAAATCCTGACGAATTTAAAAGATACACGGTGTTTTTCCCTACGCCTTACACACAGAACGCGGAGGTGGGTCAGATTGAGCCGATGAAGACTTCCTCCGCCCCTTCTCGCGGCTGGCTGGGGTCACACGCACAGTGTGTTATTTATTATTTATTTCTCACAATGCGTCCCGTACAAATGATCACTTATCATTTAGTAGCTAGTAAATTGTCGGTATCTGTTAATTTGTCGTATGGCATTTAAACAAAATAATAGACGCTATAATAACAATAATTATAAAATGAAATATAAACAATATTTTTTCCCTCCCCCTATCAGTCATTCTAACACCTCTAAGTTCGGTCTGGTTAGCCGTCTACTCTGTAAACACAAATTACCGTCTCGTCTCCGCTAGGTAGAGGTCGGGAACGTTCTAACATTTTAATTGAAAACCTGGTTATGGAAATCGCTATGCGTTATTTTAGTTAATACGGTTTACTAGCAAGAAAAAAAAATCGAAGTGTAGTATTTAACTGTATGTTTAAAGTACGAGGGGAAGTCAGTAAGTAGGTTACAAACTGATATGGGGAAGCTGAAAATGGTAGTTGGTAGTTCCTAAAGGTGTCATTAAGCGACAGTATCATCCAGCTTTATGATTAACTTAGGTAGCAGACTGAAATGGTTTAAGCATGCGCACGCTAGATTTCAGATCAAAAAATGGCGACTGTGATCATGGGTGTACAGAAACGAATTGTTACAGCGTGCGTTTGTTCTTTTTTTTTGGGGGGGGGGGGGGGGGGTAAACTTCTTCCTGAAAGGATAGTCATAAGGAAATGTTTCATGTTTACAGTGTGGAGTGTTTGTCGCTTAGCCTACACCATAATGCATGACCATTTGAATTTTCGGAAAGTGTGCTCACGGTGGGTGCCCAGACAACTGACTGAGGAACACAAAATGAACCGAATGGGACTGTCCTTGGAACATCTGTCTCGGTACGCAGATGAAGGAGAAGACATGCTGAACAGGATTGTTACTGGGGATGAATCATTGGCGCATCACTTCCAACCTGAATCACTAAAAGCTCACTTTGGCGGTAAACATTAGCGGGTGATGCAGAGGTTGAACGTGAGGTTCGAATGTGGCTGAGACAGCAGAGCATGCACTTCTATGCTGCAGGGTTCGAAGCACTAATACAGCGATGAGATAAGTGTATCAATGTTGGTGGCGATTATGTTGAGAAATAAAGGGGAAATGTAAGTGCAATAATACGTGATGTTCAAGTTTGTATCTCATTAATTTTTTTTTCATAACCATTTGTAACTTACTTACTGACTTCCCTTGGTATTTAAGTGCTTAACTTTAAATGCTGTCACTGTAAAACACTTCTAACACTTAGCACTATTTACCAGAAATTCCAGAATAAAAATCTCCACGAATCACTTTTTAATCAGTAATCCAAAAGAAATGGTTTAAGGCTGCGCGCTAGATTCTTCTCAAATTCTGAGTGTCGACTGATAGATGGGTTATAGAAACAGTAGTATATATATCATTAAATTTCTTTCATCTCTAATGGCGTTACTTCGCATTACTGTGTGAGACCAAAAATTCATAAGTGACAGATGAAAGTTCAAAGGCTTAAGTCTCGGTCTTTCCAACGGTTCTCGTCTGGAGTGGTGACCGACATCAAAGACTTTCGCTCTCCAGCGGTTTTACCTGTAGAATGCCCGTGTTGCCAGATCAAAGAAACTAGGGATTTCTATACTTTCCCTTGACAACTCCAAAGGGTCAGTTCTGCCTTTCTCACGTGCTGTCTGTGTGTCGAGTATTATATGATTGACAGATAAGCTCGCGTGAGTGGAAAGGAGTAAAATAAAGCGTGATTTGTTTTTTTGTTATGACTGACAGGTCACGAAGATGTGTAAACACAGCGTTGGCTAGTGTTTAAAGAAAAGAGGGCGAGGACAAAATGGTACATTGCAAAAATAGACAGTTGGTATAATGCATGTTTAGCTAGCAAATGTTTTATCATGATAAAGTCAATTTGATTTCTTGTTACATCTCCTGGGCTTTTCAATGTGTATAATTTCCTTGGGTGGTGTTCAAAAAAGGTGTTACTTATGACCAGCTGGTTTTCTTCACAGAACTGGATAAGTCTGTCTCCTCTATCATTTCGTGTCCCTAATCCATACTGTCTACTATTTTCTTGTATTTTCCTTTTCCTACTTTTGCATTCATATCACCCATTACTATCAACACATCTTTAGATTTTACTGGTTTAAGTGTGTGTTGTAGCTCTTTATAGTATTCTTCTATTTCTTCCTCGCTATGATCTTTAGTTGATGCATAAGTTTGTAAGATTGATATGTCGAATGGCTTTGCTCTCATCTTTAGTAACATTATTCTGTCATTGTGTGTCCAGTATCCACATACGTATAACTCCTTCTTTATCAACATTCCTACTCCTCTTTCATGTTTTTCTCCTCCTGAGTGTATAAGCGTGTATTGGTCTCTTTTTATATAGCATGTATCCAATAGTCTTGCCTCTGCAACTCCCAGTATATCAAGTTTCATGTCTGTTACCTCTAATATTAGATTGTCAAGCTTTCCTTCTCCGTTTATAGTTCTAACGTTCCATGTTCCTATTTTTAGGCTCCTTCTACTAGTTTTTAGGTGGCCTTTCTCAGAATGCTCCCTTTCAACAGAATTTGAGGAACACTCGTCATTATATACTTCCTTACTCATTTAGAGGAGTTGCCTCTTCCATGTTATTGTGTACATTAGATTCTTCCCCAGGGAACAGAGAGTTCTCTACATATCGGTTCTTATTTTTGTGTTGTGATCTCATTACATTCTGTAGGGATGTACATGGTAAGGCCCCAATCTCTTCCACGGTGGCTAGTCATTGTCTTTTTCTATGCCCGACTTGGTATCGCCCATAAAAGTGTAAACGCTTTTCTTTGGGCAAAATAAACGTGAGAATAATGGTAGCGTTTTATAATATGAACACAATAAATGTATCTTGTTAGAAATTATCGTATATACCAGTTGTGGTAGCATATGATAGTTGTTACTTGGATCTAAAGACTTGTAACGCGAGAGTAAAGACTACTTTTAATAAAGCGATGAATCTTTTATTCTATTTGTAATAAAACTTGAAAAATTAAAAAGCTCTAACTAAAGTATAAAAAAAATGCAGTATCATTCCAATATGTCCTCAGATGGATGCAAGAAATATTATGTAGCCTTTTATAGAGTAACCAAATTTAGGTCTAGCGTAATTTAGTGGCAATATGGCTGTCTGATCCTCTAAGTTCCTCGTGTATTATTTTGCTTCAGGAGACAATACTGTCATACCATTTTGACCTAAATACGTCTCTACTAGCACAATCTATTTGCTTTCAATAACCCAGAGCTATAACGCGCTGTTCGCAGATTACAACCATTTTGTTGGTCCATTTTCATCAAGTTTTTTTCGCTTCTCATTCGTCACATTTTCTTCCACGTAATCGATTAATCGCACACTCTCTTTCATGTTGAGTTCACTGTCCGGATATTCATTTGACAGAAATATGCAAGTCAGCGCTTTTTACTTCGAGAATGTTTGTGATACAAATTTACTAATTTAATGCATTCTTAACTATACATTACTATCTCACATTTAGCTCTATGATAAACTACCAATATTTATGCATATGCGCGAAAAAAAAAAATAAAAGAGATAAAAGAAACACACACGCACACAAACAACTCAACTACACCGTAAAAAACATCTCATTTTCACTACACAATCAACGTTATCTCTCACAGAGCAATAACAAAAGAAGAATTGTCTTGACGTTTTATGTATCAACTTCTCGACTCCTAGTCTAGCACTTCTCTAGCACAGCAAGTTATCATGCAGTTAAACGTCATCCAACACATCAGGTAGACCGCGCGAATTATAACATTAATGACACTGGTATACACACATTTTGGTGCCTTAAATTTTATATCTGTTCTTGGGTAATTTTGGGTTGCTGATTCCAAAAATGTAATCAGATTTTTTCTATCAGCTCTAATTTTTGAGATAACTAAGAATGACCATATTAGTAGGGCAATTGTTATGTACAATCCTAGAGTTAGGTGCTATCAGTTGCATTGTGACTTTAGTCTGCATTCATATTATATGTAATTACTGTGCATATATTACCAAAAATGTAATAAAACTTTATCACTAGCACTTGTTTAGTCAACACGCAAAAAGGATCTTTTCGAGGACTTCCTGGAATGTGATATGCCCGAACAGTCACGCTTAAGGGTCCAACAGTAATCTGCCATCATGTGGGCATCCCAAAGTCCCTGGTATCTCTCTTCCATTGTTTTTATATCTTGGTGAAATTTTTCACCTTGCTCCTCACTAAAGTCGCCAAGATTCTCCGGAAATAAATGTAAATGGTTATGGAGGTAGTGCAATTTTATGCTCATGTTGCATCCAAGTTCACAAAAACTCGACAGCATGTTTCCAACTAATTCAGAATAATTGTCTGCTTTAAAGTTACCCAGAAAGTTTTGCACAACTAAAACAAATGATGACCAGGCTGTGGACTCTGTTTTGTACATGGAATCAATAAAATTTGGATCGTTTATTAACTTTCTAATTTGAGGTCCATCAAAAATTCCAGCTTTAAGTTTGTCTATGCTCAATTCTGGAAACTTTCTGCATAAGTAATTAAAACAGGTACCATCTTTGTTCAGTGCCTTAACAAATTGCTTCATCAAGCCAAGCTTTATATATAATGGTGGCAGTAGAACTCTTTTTCGATCAATGAGAGGCTTATTGACAATATTTTTTTCTCCAACTTTAAATTCATCCCTCAACGGCCACTGTTTCTTTGTCCAGTGCATATCTTTTGCCCTGCTATCCCACAAACATATAAAGCATGGATATTTGGTGAATCCCATTTGCTGGCCAAGCAAGACGTTCATCATTTTAAGATCTTTACAAACCATCCAGTTATGTTCTAAATACTTCAATTTTTTCCAGAACTGTGCTTATTGTAGCATACTCTTCCTTCATTGTAGTAGAATGAGCAATTTGAATTGAGCCATATTTGTTACCATTGTGTAAGAGAACACCCTTCAAACTTCTTTTAGAGCTGTCAATGAAAAGTCGCCACTCATCTGGTGTATAACTTACACCCATTTTGTTAACAACCAACGGGCTGATCACCCGTTTGCCAGTCACTTCGATTACGGAAACAACAGCAGATGGATTGATTTGCCGTTGCCCTAAAGACGCCAATAGGCGTGATGGGAAACAATGGCAAAGAAAACCTATCTGCTGTTGCCCTAAGACGCCACTAGGCGTAATGGCCACTGACTGCTTTGACGGTTGGTGGCTAAGGACGGAAGAAGAAGAAGAAGAAGATTTTGTTAACAAGACCTCCTACATTAGTACAAAATACAATGTTGTTTTCTTTACAAAAGAATGGAATAAAACCTTGCTCTCTGCTGCGATAAAATGTAACCTTTGTTTCAGCAGTCAGTAATTTTTTTTCTTTCAATCTTGAAGCCAAAAGTTCTGAAGATTCCTTGGAGAGATATAGATCTCGGATTAGATCATTTAGTTCAAGCTGGTCGAAGCGTTGAGCATCTGAAAAATCATCTTCGAAATCACTATCACTGTCACTTGTCGTTCCACATGCCACTGCTGTCTCATCTTCTAGCAGGGAATCCGAAATCTGACTAAAAGTTGGAATTAGTATGTCATCTTCGTGTGGAACAGGTCGCCTAGCAGAATCTAAATCTGGATATTTCCACTTTTTGTGATTTTTTTTCATTAATTCCCTTAATATTCACAACACAGAAATAACAGTCATCATAGCTGTTCTTGGGCTCTCTCCAAACCATTGGAATTCCAAATTTTAAACATTTTCTTTTCCCACATGTCCACTGTCGCAGGTGTTCAACACATGTTTTGCAAACAATATGAGGAGCCCAAGGCTTGTCCTCCACCTAGTTTTACTTTAAAGTAAGCAAAGTATGCCTTTTTCACAAAAACGGTAATATGCTTCCTATGTTCTTCTTTGAAAGTGTACTCTCCACAAATATAACAAAATAAATGCGGTGAATGAAAACATGCTCTTCTTGAAGATGATGCCATTCTCTGTTAGAAGTGTAATAAAATAAGTAGCATACTAACATGCATGCAGTGGCTTAAAATCTAAAAAAGGCAATTCTGGGAAGATTCTTGGAAAACTGAAACTGAGAGTAAACAAGCAGTTTTCTTTTGTAAAGGGCTAGACAGCAATAGTTTTTTTTACATAGCCTTATATAGAAAATATTGTGATAATACAGGGTGACCCAAAAAAAAAAAACGGGCCAGTTTTTTTTGGGTCACCCTGTATTAATGAAATACAAAAATGTCTGCATCTCAAAAACTAGAGCTGCTACAGACAAGTAAATGTGATATTTGGATTGAGCAGGCCTCATTTATGTACAATCAAGAGTAAAATGTTTGGCACCAAAAATTTTTTGTTTGTTTGTAGGGCTGTGTGATGTATCCAGCAACTGCTCGCTAATTGTCACTGCTAACTCGCACTCTCGTTTCATTCAGTCCATATTGTTTTAAACTTACTCCTTGTAATGAAGGATATTTACAGCGATGCTTTATACATAATCTCAGCTCCTTTGAACAGTACAGGTTTAGATTAACGCAGCACCTTAGCGTATTAAAGTTATTAACTCGTGTTACACTGTTTAATGCCATCCGGTTCTCTAAGTTTACAATTTTCTTGTTTCTGCTCATCAAAGGAATGGCAGAATATTGATGACAACAACAATTAACGCAGAAAACTTTTAAGAGAAACAATTATCTTGTCAGGAATCTGTGAAATTCTGCCCTTGACAGAGACGATGACTTCTTGATAGTGTAGCTAGCTATATTAAGAATTTCTTTAAAGCGCCAAACAACTTTACGTTTGACCTATTTATGGGAATGTTATTGTTGTTATTATTGAACAATATCGACATCACTGCACTCCGGGCAAACCCACAGGTGCTCAGTCTCCCTCAGTATATGTCGAAGAGTGAATGCTAACTGTTCCTGTAGCTCGCTGGTTGTATACACGACGGATGCATCCTCTCATACGCCCATCTCTGCTAGCCTTACGTTTGATGCCATATTCCAACAGTCTTAACCTTAATGATTCATCTATTGCAGTGTCATTCTCTAACAGGCGATCATTAATTGTTCTCAGTATCTCTCCCGTATCCATATCCAGTGTCACAACTGTGGGGGCTCTGGCTGCGAGTCTGTCAACTCTCTCATTACCACATACCCCTACATGACCAGGACAGTAGATCCACACCAGCTCTTGTAGACTCGAAGCTTCTATGAATATGCATGCCGCAGCCAACCACTTTGAACCTTTCGAAGCATGGACTGAGAGTCCGACACAATGACTGCCTTTGTGAATGAAGTTTCAGATATCCACCTTAAGGCTGCAGTGACTGCCTGTACTTCCATTCTCAAGCTGGAAGTTGTTATCTTGTAAGCCTCGTTATGCTCCGCGACGATTCTGCCCTTTACCCTATCAGAGAAGCCCCAACTTGATTTCTCACCACGGATCACAGACCCATCTGTATACACAATGGCATCATTATCCCCGGCATGATCATGATTCAGTTGAATAATTCCCAGTTCTGCTTGTCCATTGCCCCAAGCTCTACACTCTCTGCCAAGGTCATGATGACTTGCTGGTAATTAATCCAGTTCTCATCTGACATACTCTTCTCTTCCCCTTTGAATATGTTTTTAACTGTGGCCACCTTGGGGGTACCTATTTATGGGAAACTGTGTATACTTGTGGTCCGCCTATGAACATAACTAGTCTATTACAATATGTACTTTAACAATATCATCATCGCATCTCGTTATGTAAGACTCCTAACCGTATTTTCCTGACTCGTAAAAAGTGATGCCCTCCTTTGTAGTATTTCATTTTAAAAAAATGTTACTCTGCTTTGTTAATGGTTAATCTTCTTCTTCTTGCATCCTTAGCTCATGACTGACTGTCACAGGTTGCCTCCCCTTGGCTCTGCAGTAGTGGTCCAACAGTGGCAAATAACCTAAAGTATCTAATGTGGGTCTTCAAAGGTGTGTACCTTCGCACAAGATTACTCTTGGCAGAGTTGTAGATAGAAGGATAATGATGCTTCTACCTCGAGGGACTATCCCCAAGATATTCGGAAAGCAATAACAATGCTGAATGCGTCTTAGCAATGTTAACTTTAAAGAAATTCTTAATATAGCTAGCTACACTATCAAGAAGTCATCGTCTCTGTCAAGGGCAGAATTTCACAGATTCCTGACAAGATAATTGTTTCTCTTAAAAGTTTTCTGCGTTAGTATATGCCGTCAACTTTTGTGAAGGATTGTCCTATAATTAGCTCGTTCAAGCCCCCAGCTGATCTAATTCAGCAACATTTCTCTTATTATTATTATTGCTCTTATTGGCTCTTCAGATGTAAATATAACTTTATATATATTAAAATCAGGATTCACATGTGTGCCCTTCGTTTTGTAATAATTAATTCAACTAAGAATTTGTAAAACAACATAAAACTAATTTAATGATCAATTATTCTTCAACAGTTTAAAATAAATATGAATGGTGCGTGAAATTTAGTAAACGTTTTGTCTTCATAGAGACTTAATAGGGGGAATGTTAATGTTATGTGCTGTTGCCTTTTAGAAATCACTTAGCTTAAAATCGATGACTACTGCTGCTGTTGTTTCATCAAGTATTTTTTGTGATGAGGGCACACCTCTAGAAACTTCCAGGGATAGCCACTCCTAAGGTCAAGGTAGGTATCTTTACAACTCGTCCAATGTAGGTGATTGGTGTCGAACCCCAGCTCTTGAATCACAAAACTGGTAGCGTAGACTCGTTTCACAACTGGTCTCGTGTCATGAACGTTTTAGAAAAATAAAAGAGAACAAATGCCTCTGCTAAGCATATGGTGGTCGGAACATTAAACAGGCGCCTTTTCCCGCCGTCCGTCCACCCGTTTTTGTCTCTCAGAAAGATTATTCTCCCTGAGCATATACAGCACATGCTAAGAAATCACCATTATTCTTTTGGTTAATTTATGGGAAAAATGTGTCTGGACAGCGAGAATGCGATGCCTAGTGCCTGGCAGAACGTTATGAACGTAACATATATCTCACGAATTGATACTATCCACACTATGCACTTGTGATGTAATCATCACGCACTTACTCACTGCTCCATTCGGAGTCTGGGGTTACCTCTGCTTTTGGTTCTCTGTGCAAACTAGCATGAACCAATCATCAGCGCGTGCTGTAGTGGTTTATGAATATACTATTTTCATACGCTAAGTTGCCAGTCTCGTATGACTAGCAAGTACAAACATGTTAAATTCACATTGCAAAATATTAGTACAACTTACCCCAAAATTTTGGGATCTGCAATCTCCTGGCTCAGATTAATGGACACAGCAACTTAGATTAGATGCTTCGAACACTTGGTCTGAGGGTAATTTTAGAATCCCTCTTATGACGGGTGCTTTGATTCCTAGGTTCACAGTCTTTGTATTTTAAAAATGCGGGTTTTCTTTTAAGTTTCAAAGATGCCCAAATACTTGGTCCTGTCCCTTTTAATTTGGAATTATGTCCGATTTTTCTCTGGCTCCTGGGAGTTGCTACGTTGACGTATTGCAATGTAGTGTAATTTATCTTCAAATTATGTCAAATTATATTCCACTTTTTCCGCTCTAAGCACCCTCATGTAATTTCCGACCAAATAACCAATCAGAGCGAAAGTCTATTTCCTGCTCTCAATTGGACCAATCCTGCGCGAGACTAGATGGGTCGTGGTTTTTAATTTAATTCCCCCCCCCCCCTATTTAAAAATGTCATTTTAAAGTTTAACCACAAGATCTATCTATCTATCAAATATGGCATAATTACTTCAGTCTCTAATAAACAGAGTAGCGAGCACATCTGTGATTTCATCCCTCAATGATTGCCTTGCTCATAATGTCTCCTCACACATATTTATATGTGATTAAATCACAGATAATCCCTGGGCAAAGTGATTATGCATCGCCTCTTCCCTGTTTAAAGTTGATGTAATCTTAAAACTTGCAGCGGAGGCAAACACCCAACTTGGCTTCTATTGTATTTTCCACCACCTTGTTTGTGAAGGACACGCATCCAGATGGATATTCTTGTCTGGCTGACAAGAATAACGTGGAAAGTTAACAAAAGCTTCCCCATTTATCGTATCGTGACGGTCTATCTGTAAAAGTTCACGACAGGAGGCGATAAAATTATAATCCGCTGGCCAAGACCATTAGCCGGGAAATAACATGATTGCAGTGTGAGAAAGTGTATATAAATTAAAAGAATGGTAATTGCACAAATGTGTGTGCGTAAAATGAAAAAATCGTTGGGTAGTGTAGGAGAGAAAGAAAGGAGTACGTCTAGTGGCGGCCTGTATGGCAGCAATAAACTGTCTTCACTCTGCTCAGTCGGTCGCCATCCTTCGTGCCGCACCGCCACTCTGGTTCATGCTTTGCATCTCAGCCTCCACTGTTCTCCGACAGGTTGTCTTTGGTTTACCTCTCTTTCACCGTCCCTCTGTGGTCCATAGCATTCTGGTATTGTTATAGGGTCCCTTCTGAGCACATGGCCAACCCAATTCCAGAATCTGCCCGCAATGTGGTTGTGCATGTCTTTTTGACTGCACAATGTAAGCAGTCCCTGGTTGGAGATGGTATTCGGGTAACAAAAACTTTGAGGAATTTTTCTTAGGCAGGTTGTGTGGAAAGAGGATAATTTGGGTATTTCTTTTTCTGTTACTCTCTAGCACTCCGCGTCATATAAAAGTAGAAAAAGTACGCAACTCTCGTATAATATTAATTTGGAGTTTGTGCTGTACTGAGAAGATTTCCAAATGTTTGTAAATTTCTCAAGGCTTTTGTTGAGAGCACATCATTGGGTGAAGCAGTCTTGATAAAAGTATATTTATATGGATTGCGCGCACCATGCTGAGCCTCACCAAAACGCTAAAACTAAAGTCGTTAGATATGATTAAGCACCGTATCTAAGCACGAAGAAGAGAGTCCGTGGCTACGCTTGGTAGCATTGAGAAGTGTCCGCCTATGTGGATCGGTCCACAAAAGATGTGTAGAAGAATCTACGTATAAAAAGTGTTAATGAGTCTAGATTCTACTCGAATCAAAGGTGTTGAAACCCGTCAGGATGTGTTGAATCCATAGAATGGAATAGGCAAGATGGTCAGAAATATATATTGAAGACATTTCAAGGTTAGTATGTTTATGTTTTGTTGTTCGTTCACCACTCTGTTCATCCAATTGTTAGGAATATGTTAGGTTTGTCTTTGGGTACGAAAATGACTGATGAGCCCGATACGGGCCTGGAAAGATCTTGGACAGTATGGACAGGGAATGTTCACTTCAGGTGAAAGTTATATTTCACAGGCTTTTCTAGCGTGTCTCTGCTGTTCCGCTGCTGCTTTTCTGGATGCCTCGCATGCCGCTGCATCTTTATGAAGAGATGTGTGCCAAGCGGTTCGGTCTTGCGCAGCAGCTTCTCAAGTGTGAGGGTTATTACCAAAGGTTTTTAATGAAGTCTTGAGCGTGTCTTTGAAGCGCTTCTTTTGGCCACCATGTGAGCGTTTACCCTTTTGCAACTCACCATAAAAGAGTATTTTTAGCAGCCGATGGTCTGGCATGCGGACTATGTGACCTGCCCAACGAATCTGTGACTACATCAGAATAGTATCGATGCTAGGGATACCAGCTCTGTCACGAACGACGGTATCCGGGGTCTTCTCTTGCCATTTGATGTTCATCACCTTTCTGAGACAGAATGTATGGAAGTGGTTAAGCTTCTTTACGTGGCGTCTGTATACAGTTTCACATGCATACAGCAGCACTGGAAGCATCGCAGCTCTTTACACCTTCAGCTTTGTCTGTAGACTAATGCCACTTCGATGCCAAACGGTGGTGTATAATCTGCAAAATGTGCTGCTGGCTTTGGAGATCCTGGTGTTCACCTCATCATCAATGACGACGTTCTGGGATAGTGTGCTACCAAGGTATGTGAATCTGTTCACAACTTTCAGTTTCTCACCATTTACCTTGATGATTGGCTCAGTATTAATTTTGACGGAAGCTGGTTGGTACATGATTTCTGTTTTCTCTGTGTTGATGGTAAGCCCAAAGTTTGAACAGGCTTCGGAGAATCTGTCCACGCTACTCTGCAGATCAGCCCCTGAGACAGCATTGAGGGCACAATTGTCAGCAAACAGAAGATCTCTGATGGTGTGTGATTTGACCTTTGTTTTTGCTTGAAACCTCTAAGGTTAAACAATTTTCCATCAATACCATATCTGATGTCGATTCCTATGCCCGCGTCTCTGAAAGCATCAGTCAGCATAGCAGAGATCATGCTACTGAACAGAGTCGGTGCAAGTACACACCCTTGTTTAACTCCATTTGAGACGGGGAATGGCTCTGATAGCTCACCGTTTTCCTGAACTCAAGCCTACATTTCGTCATGCAGTTGCTGCACTGTTGTGATAAATTTCTTCGGGCAGCCGTATTTTGCAATGATCTTCCATAGACCCTCTCTACTGACCGTGCCAAACGCCTTTGTCAAGTCGATAAAAGCTGTTACAAGTCACAGTGTTGTTCTTGGCATTTTTCTTGTAGCTGTCTTGCAGCGAACACCATTTCGGCGGTTCCACGTTCTTTCCTGAATCCACACTGACTTTCAGGTAGAAGACATACATCAAGATGAGCCGTACGGCGATTCCGAAGGATTCTGGTGAATATCTTCCCTGCAATTGATAGCAGAGATGGGACCAAAAGATGCAGCAATAGAGAATGCAGTCAGCGACCCATAGCTTGACTGCTTGCATCAGGGTCAGCGAACCAGAGCTGACCAAGACCGTACTCCACCTCCACGTGGTGGTCCTGGAAACAGTCTGCAGCAGTGCAGTCTGGCTGAGCGAGTACGGATCGAAGGAGAGAAGGCAAACCCGGTCCAAAAAATGCCGTGCTGAAGTCGGATGTGTCGACCGAAAGGTGCAGAAATCACAGCTACGGCGCAAACAGACACAACGCAACCACCGTCCTTTTCAGGGCGAACGAGGAAGAAGAAGAAGAAGATAGCAGAGATATGCCTCGACGATTATTTCAGGCTTGGCGATTACCTTTATACAGATGTATAATTGACGCATCTTTGAGATCTTGTGGGATTGTTTCAGTCTGCTACATTTGCTGAAAGATCATGAGAAGTTTCTCTATCAGAATTGGACCGCCATCTTTATAGACCTCAACAGGAATTGAATCGGAGCCAGGGGCTTTTCCACTGAAAAGTTGACGAATCGCTTTTTGAGTTTCCTCCAGAGTTGGTATATCATCTAGTGCTTCATTTATAGGAAATTGGGGCAGGCTATTGATGGCTTCGTCGTTAATAGATGATGGCTGGTTCCGAATATTTTTAAAATGTTCAACCCAGCGTTGGAGAATTTTTTTCCTTGTCTGTGATTAGTGTTTTTCCATCTGCATTAAGGAGGGGGGAATGATTCTGAAGATATTGGACCATAGACCACTTTGAGAGCATGGTAAACGTTGTTCATGTCATGGCTGTCAGCAACGCCTTGGAGCTAATCTGCTTTATTACTCAGCCATGAGTCCCGCATCTGGCGTAGTTTATGTTGGACGATTCTACGCATGTTGTTGAAAGCATCTTTTTTAGATGTCGATTGTGGATTCTTTAAAAAGGCTTTATGGAGATGGTGTTTGTCAGCCAGCATCTTTTTTATATCATCTGAGTTCTCATCAAACCAGTCATTTTGTTTCTTGATGGCGGGACCCAGGATCTCTGTAGCAGTATTGTAGATCTGCTCACTTAGGGCTGCCCAATTTGTTTCCACACTTTGGCCGTCAAACGATATAGATTGGAGACGGTCTTCTAGGGTGTCAGCAAATGACTGTTTGATTTTTATTTTCTTCAGTTTGGTGACATCTAGCCTTTTTTTAGCTTTCTTCCCCTGAGGGCGCCTGGCTGGTTGGATAAGAGTTTTCAGTTTAGACATGATGAGGCGATGCTCGGTCCAGCATTCGGCACCACACATGTACGTGGTCACCCGGACATCTTGCCTGTCCTTCTTCCTAACAATTACATAGTCAATTAGGTGCCAATGCTTTGAGCGAGGGTGCATCCAAGAGGTCCTGTTGCGGGTAGGAAGTCGAAAAATGGTGTTAGTGACAAGGAGGTCATGGTCTGCGCAAGTCTGGAGGAGAAGAAGTCCATTGCTGTTACAGCGACCCACGCTGTACTTTCCGATAGTGCCATTCCAGGAGATGTTATCTGAGCCTACTCTTGCATTAAAGTCACCAAGAATGATGATGCTTTAGGAACTGATGCAATGACTGCAATGCAGTTCTTCTTAAAACTTATCCTTGACGTTATCCTGGTTTGTCATAGTTGATGCATACGCGCTAATGATGATGGCATGTTTCCTTCCATAAAGCTGGGGGGATCTTGACTGTCATTAGTCGGTCATTTATTCCCTTTGAGGGCAACGCTAACTTGCCAACATATGCTGTTTTGATAGCAAAGCCAACTCCTGCTTCTCGTCTTTCTTCACTTCCTCTTCCGCTCCAATAGAAATTTTAACCTGCACCGTTTTCGCAAAGTTGGCCCTCGCCTGCAAGTTGGGTTTCACTCAATTCCGCTACGTCACTGGCCAGTTCTCTCCTAATCAGGGCAGTTCGCCTCTCATGTCTATTTGTGTTTGAGTCTTTGTCAAGGAGAGTGCGCATCTTCCGTGCGTCTAGAATGAGGGGAACAAATCTTTCCTTTCTTTTTCTTATGTGTCGCCCGATGAAGCTGGGTACCCACCAACCGCGGTAAGCTGGTTAGGTAATGGTGGAGCAGGCAATGTTTAGGGCACCTTTTCTAGCCCCTTCCTCATGCCATAAAGGTGAGCAGTGTTTTCCTGAAGAGGGCTGCTCTGTCACTCAGGGGGCTGCCGAATCCCACTTCTGCTCCGATCAGTGGAAGACGACCATATGGCCTGAGCTGCCTTTGTGTAGATCTGTGACAACGACTGCCAGGGTACTCACGCCTGCCGCTTCGCCGCTCGCCCATCGCCACATGACTTGTTGTGAGTGGATGGATGAATGGATGAAAGAGAGATTTGCGCGGTGATTTGGTTTAAAGTGAGGAAGAGTTGCGCGATTCGTCGGCCTCACTCTCTCGCCTGGATCCATCAGAATCCAGTGGAAAGACAAGTCAAGACGACTGGAGATGCAGTCATGTGCAGTGGATGACCATAGCTTTCTACGTACCTCACCGTGCTCCATTCGCTCCACCGTGCGTAGCTGGTAATCGCCGTCATGCCCGTTAAACCAACAGGTTTCTTCCGCGCATTCTATCGAATCTAGTCTTCGCATGCATGGGTAGGCAGACACTAACTCACCGAAGGTTTATAACCAGTCGGCTACCCTCACCTAATTTAGCCGGCCTGTCAAAGCCATTGCCCTGGGGGTGGCCGCTGTCGAATGCTGAAAGCTACGATGAACCACTGGTGAGAGCTGAATACCGGATTTGGACCAAAAGTGGCCGAGCTGCCCTGAAAAGGGCGTGACAGCTCCTTCACCAGAGGCACTACCAATACCTGATATCCCAAACCACCTAGTATAACCTACGTATTTAGATACGAATAATTGTAAAAAAAAATTACAATGTGCCGGAAAGAATTATAAGAGGATATATTTTAGCGGACAAAGAAATAAGCGTGCAAGAAAGCACAGAACTGTAATATTACGGATTTTGATGTAACAAGCCAATGAGTCAGGAATGACTAGGAAAGAATCAAGTTAGCGGACAAAGAAAAGAATGTGCAAGAAAAGCACAAGAATATTATTACGAGTATCAGAACGAAAATTATATAATCATTGAAATTGTGAAGAGATGATATTTCGAAAGAATCGACTTGTTCCTATAACTTACTGTTAACATTTTTGTTGGAGCAGTATGTGTAATTCATGAAAGTCTTATGTCTCAATAAATATGGAAGTCGTTAAACCTGATGTCTTTGGAGAATCTATGGAAAGTTTCAGATTCTTGATTTATTCATTTCGACATTTTAAAAGTTTTCCAGTTGAGTGGATAGGTACGAATATATATATTAAAAACATGAACGATTACACAAAATCAGCTGAGCCAGTTTTATGTCACAAGTTGAATAAAAACATTTTTTATGTGGTTGGCAATTCATGAAGAACAATTTTATTGAGTCAACATGTCAGTAGAATATAAACTAAAGAAAACCCTAGACAATCAACAGAGATCCATAAAGTTTGTTCTTAACAGTTAAACCCATATAAATGTATGGGGGCTTTCGTCCGTTGCCACCCCATTCAAGATTTTCTAGGAACTCTTTGTCCGGTGCCATTCGGGGTTGGTACTATAGCTACGCATTATATGTATTGAGAGATGCTGTCGTGTACATTATTACTGTGAACTTTCAAATACGTAATCAAAATAAAACTGTTATTACGACTTCAAGGAGAACGCTCGACCTTCATCATATCAATTATCAAAGTTCAAGATCTAACAGAGTACAATATCGTTGAAAATTAACTCACCTATGAACAGTAATCAGCAAAGAAAGGGGCAAGAACTTATCGATTTTCGAAACTTTTTCATGTTAGCCGTAAAACGTCTATCCGGCAACTCATAAAACCGTGACGTAATCAGCAACACGCAAACCGACATTTTCGAACAAATCTTCAAGGCAAGAACTCATCTACTATTCAAGATTTCAGGACAAGTCTACAATCAACACAACGAAGATGTATCCATTTGGTGTCAAGAATCCTGAAACGTGTTTTCCATGATAGTCTTAATTGCATGAAACTAGTTGATTTCGTCCTTCACTTGTTCAAACAGACTGACGCCACGTCTGCTAAAAGTGTTCATGGCTTATCAGATGAGTATTGTTTTGATGTCGATTGGTGTCTGATCATTTATTTAGTGACCTTGTTCGTCACCCTGTCTTTCTTGATTAACATAGTTTTTAATTTTACGTCTCTATGTTTACTGTTTTAGTACGTGGGAGGTTGGTTTGGACTTATCATTTCTGAAGCTCCTACGGGAGAGTCAGAAATGGTAAAGATCTTTTAGGTATTTATTTAATGTATTGTCAGAGAATCCAGTGTTTACATTGTAGAGATTACCCGTCTCTGATTATTCATTGAATATCGTAATTGTTAGTTGTCTCGTTCAAGTATCGCGTTCTTTTTTTGCATTTATTTATTTAAGTAGGTCATTGGACCTAGTTTGTCAGCTATCTTTCTCTTTGTCTTCATGTAGAATTTAGAAACGACTTTCTGTATTCGTGTGTCATTTTCTGTCTGGTTTAATTTATAAATATTGTCATATCTTTGCTTTCTTATATTATTTCTGTCCTTGTACTACTTAGTTTCTTTATATTTATTGTGTAAAGTCTTGTAATTTGAGTATACACATCATTATCATCGGTCATAACCTGTGCCATCCATCTTCATCGTCCTTACACATCTCTCCTCACATGTTTATGCTTGCCATTGGTATTAAGTGACATTGATTGGTGTTGTTATTACGATAATTGCAATACTAGTGTTAGTATTTTACATAATATTGAGATAACAGGTGGATTTATCACAGACTACAGAAATCTTATGAGGATTTTCTACAAGAAGGAATAAGTATGATTTATTAAATTTAGAGATTATTGCGTGAATTATTACTAATTGATACCCAAAAATAAAGTGGTTATATTGCAAAGAGACACTGATCTTATTAATATTAAGATTATTAATGAACATTACTGTTGTGGTGATACCCAACAAAAAAGTATGGCGACATTTGAGGATTTTTTTAACGCTGCCATGCGTTTAGGAAAGTCAGGACGTCCATTTGAGGATTATGCGGACACACAATATGAAATATACTTGAACCGTATTGAAAATATGAAGGACAAAGAATTTAAAATGGAAATGCTTAATCATAATTTAAGTATGGAGAAATCTAAGGCTGAGCATTTGGAGAGTAACACGTATTATGGATCTGGATTTGGGAAAATGGAAATTTTACCGTGATGCTAAATATTAATGCTTATATATCGAGAAAGAAAAAGCTAAGGCTTTAGAAACCATCCAATCTCTCCAACAAGAAATTGAGAATATTAAATTGAAGATTACATCTCAAAGGGAAACATTAAAACTGACAACAAATGAAAAGGAATTGGCCGAAAGAAACATTGCTATAGCTTTGGAAATAAATCGAGCTTTGCAACAAGAAATCGAAACTCTACGCTTGTAGTCTGAAAGACAACAAAAGCTACATATAGAACATGAGGAAGAGTTTCATGCAGCCCAGCTCTGGGTGGTGGAACAAGTGAAACAAGAGGCAGAGACAAAAGAACACGTTCTTGTCAACGATATGACAAAATTGTGACAGAAGATAGGGGTTAAGATTACTAAAGAGAAGATTCTTACTTCTCAATTGAATGACGTAAAGACAGAATACGATGAGCTTAAGGCCGAGACACAAGAGCAAATAAACGAAGCTGTGCTGAAGAACAACAAATTAAGGAATTAGAAATTACGAAACTTCGTAACAGAGTAGATGGTCTATTGGACATGATATTAACCAACAAGGTGTTATCTACGGTCAGTGTTGACAGGGTTAGGCCTGAGTTTGCTGTTAGACACTTCAATACAGCAAAGAGTAAGCCTCAAGACTCAATGCTAACAGTGAAAGTATTAAGCATGGTATTAACAAATCTTTTCGAGGTAAATATAATTTTCCTCTTCAGGATTCCTGTGTTAGGGTTTCCTTTAGAAAACGGTCTGACTTTGATGATAGTGGGTCATGGCGTAAAACCAGGGATAAGTATGTAACTTCGACAAAATGCCCACCACATGATAATGGTAAATGATACAATTTTAATGGCCACTGTAGACAAAAGAAAGTTCCAAATGAGAGACAAATTCATAACGGTAATTGTAGGTCCGACAGGAGTTATAAACATGGTTGTGATATTACAATTGCATTTAGTCAGGATACTACATGTCATGTTGACAGTCATCAGGCAGCGCCTGAAGGGAATATGTTACGACACGCACAATCTGCTTACTTAGCAGCTGGTGATAATACTGCTCCTAAGGAGGACAATAAGGATAAACATTATTATCCTATTGTTACGCCATGCAAAGAAAAACATCATGTGTGTCTTAATACTTCTTCGCGCTTAGCTGATAACATGATTCTCGGGCTCAGTTTAGATCTGGCCGAAATCATATTTCACTGGATCGCACTGTCTTAGTGCGCAACATACCTCCGATTACAATTTGGTATGGACGTAAGAAATGTTTCCATCCTATAGGTGATGTGAATTTTGTTCGTATCTTTTACTTCCAAACTCAAATCATAACCTTGCTTTTGTTCGTTTTGTTCACTATAGTGACGCTCGCAGAGCTGTCAAATTCAAAAATGGTTCTACTTTTACACACCATCAGTTAGACGTGCAACTAGTGCAAAATGCTGCACACGCAATTTTAGTTGCGTTCTCGGGTGCATTTCTTTTCTGTACCGGATGTTTTGCATTACTTTGATTGATGATTCCTGATATAATTCTATCTACTATTCTTCTGTGAACTTAAACAATCAGCATTTCTTGTCTTTACTGCTATCTTATATGTATAGACTTACATCGTCTTTTACTTTACTATTTTTGCTGTCGAATCCTTTTATCATGAATTCATCCAGCACTTTACTTCTCTATCTGCGCCGTTGTCTGCCTTGACGTGCAAGGGTGCACCATTAACAATTAAATGAGCAAATGTTGCAATCGTTCATTAAATATAATTAAATCCGCATTTTCAAAACATCCTATCTTAACGATACCTGATGCTTGTAAACCTTTCTTCCTCAGAACAGACGCATCGAGCACTGGCATCGGTGGCTGTTTGATGCAGATATTGTACGACAAGCGTCATCGGTGCATTTACGTAAACAGAAAGCTTCTTGCGGCAGAACAACGTTATACAGCTGGTGAGAGAGAGAGTTACTCGCCATCGTTTGGTCAATATCTAAGTTGTCAAAATACCTAATGGGTTGTAAATTTATCCTGGAGACGGATCGTGTGCCTGTCCCGGCGCTGAGGCGACCAGCACTTGTGACAGCCCTCGACTTCATCGATAGTTCTTATATCTACAAGAATTTTACTTTGACATTAAGCCCATCAAAGGATCAGAGAATTGGCTTGTGGATCCTCTTTCCCGAATCTCCGAGATCAGTGACTGACACTCTGCTACATTACGTACTTTACTGAAACTCGTACTGGCATGAAAATATGACTTCACGTCGCGGTAAATTTTGAATGCATGTTGACACTCCAATTCACTTCCATGGTTTCAGAAAACAGTACATACTTTTCATCTCCAAGGTCGATTATGAAGAGACAAGTATTAACATTGTATCTATTCCTTCGACGGACTAACTCGTATATAACATGTGCAATCCACATTATCGAATATGATGAACTTGAATACTATCGAACACTCCATTTTAATTAATGATATGTAGAGTTTATTACTATTATTAGTAATTCATTTAATGATATTTGTTTAGTCTCATGTATAGCATTTTATTAGGGATTAATTGTTTAAGTCATTAATTGATATCATAAATTACCCAGCGTTCACCCGTGGTACACGCTCGCGGGACGAAGGGGTAATGTTGAGAGCCCTTCGTGGGGCGAAGTAATCTTGAGAAAGGTATATTTAGAGGGATTGCTGCGCACCATGCTGAGCCTCACCAAAACGTTAAAACTAAAGTCATTAGCTATGACTAAGCACCGTATCTAAGCATGACGAAGGGAGTCCGTGAATACGCTTGGTAGCATTGAGAAGTGTCCACCTATGTGGCTTGGTCCACAAAAGACATGTAGAAGAATCTATGTATAAAAAGTGTTAGATTCGACTCGAAATCAAAGGTGTAATTATAATTTAATGTGGTAAAACCCACTTCGTCAAGATGTGTTGAATCCATAGAATGGAATTGATAAGATGGCCAGACATATATATTGAAGACATTTCAAAGTTAGTATAACCTACGTATATAGATATGAACAATTGTGAAAAAATAGCAATGTGTCGGAAGGAATTATAAGAGGATATATTTTAGCGGACAAAGAAATCAGCGTGCAAGACACAGAACTGTAATATTACGGATTTTGATGTAAAAATCCAATGTGTCAAGAAAGGCTAGGAAAGAATCAAGTTACCGGACCAAAAAAAAAACAATATGCAAGAAAGGCACAAGAATATTATTACGAGTAATAATAATAATAATAGCCCCTTCAGTCATAACTGACTATGGGAATGCGCTCCTGAGGTGGCAGCCCTCAGCTGCTTATTTTCCTGGTGCTCCTTTCGAAATTTTCTCCTCTCCTCTGCTTGTTGTATGAGCCCCTTTTCGCTCAATCTGAGATGGCGCCGTAAATCCCTACGCCAATTGAGGAAAATGCTTACACCGGTAACTGCTACTTCCCGTGTTTTGCCGACACCTATACGGTGAAGCTGGAGTGTCCTCTCCAGGGCGCGAGATTGGGCACAGTTATATGGAGATCAAGCTGTTGCCCATGCAGCATGTTCCCCCTCTCTACGCAGCCGGTATATCCAAAGGAACGGCAGTAGCCGATACAATTTGGTACCAGCCACGTCGCAGGTGTTGCCAGAGTAATGTCGAATCGACATTAGACTGCCTTAGGGACTCTGACTCCGGATTTATCCTCAGGGTTTACTCCCGAAGCCAATTCCATAAATGGATATTCCCGCAAGGCAGCGGTGGTTTGAATTCAGAGTTCCTTCTCTTAGATAAGCTACCAACCAAGGATCACGAGCCCTATCTGCCCGAAACTGCTGGTTTTAAGGCGCCAGTCGCACGCCTTTGCCCCTTCTCCCGTCAGTGAAAACAGTTCCGCTGGGCTCAAATTGAGCCACTCTTGAAGGCCGGGAGCTAAACTTGGTTGTCAGAGGCTGCTTGAGGCGCGTGCCATAGGAGTATTTTATCTGCAGTGAGAGCTTATCCTCACTACAACTCCCGGCTGTAACAACCTTTGGAACCTATTATTACGAGTATCAGAACAAAAATTAAAGAATCATTGAAATTGTGTAGAGACGATATATCGAAGGAATCGACTTGTACCACTAACTTACTGTTAAAATTTATATCGGAGCAGTGTGTGTAATACGGTATTTTATTGAAGTCGTCTGCTATGATTGGCAGTGTGCTACTTCTAGGGTCACAGCGTTTAATATAATTTGATGTTAAGAATTCACGGACTACTGAACTCTATATACACGATCGATTTATGACGTGTTAGCGTTGATAGGTCACGCATCGTGACTTAGATACGAGACCCTTTTTACGTTGACCGTCAAGCTATGAAGACGCGTCCTAGATCCATCCAGTGTTGGGCATTGTATTGCCACATATCTGTATAATTACTTCGAAGTAGGGACTCAGGGTCAGTCCAAAGTTATATGAATCAAATAATATAAATAGGTTAGTATATAACCAATCTTCAAGGAAAGATTATTTACAGTCCATAATATTATATTCATCAGACTCATACGCTCATTGTCGGCCGTTGGAATCCCCAACCGCGCGTGCACATAGCTATGCTGTTCTGGCTATATTAATTCATTTTACTAGACACGGACTGAGAATATTATATGGATTCAAATGTACTCAATTATAGATATATGCTTATAATGAATAATACTTGTGCTGTCTTCATCCGTTGTTTCGTCAATAAACATTGGACTCAATCAAGGACTTACCCACGTTACTTCGATTGCGGTTGGTTGCTTCGACTTATATTCTTGATTGTTGTTTGACCTGATGAACTCTTTTTCATAAGAAGTTTATACTAATGATAATGAGGTTCGTACGGAACCAATGTTTCCTTGGACACTCAGTAATCAACGAAAACCTTTGTGTTGACCTCAACTGAGATAATGATAAACAAGCAAAGCATACATATTCAACTAATAATAAGAGAATGAAAGACCCAGCAACCGAAGCCCCGCAACAATGCTCCAGCAACAATGGTGGCCTGATGTGGCTGTAGACTTTTAAGTCACACTAGATTGAAAAAAGAATTCCCTTCAAGCAGAATCGAAATGAACATTTTTTTCTATTTGTACACCGGTGACGTCATACCATAGCAACATAACGAACTCAGCTGAATGGCAGCGCCAGTCAAAGACCTTCAAATAATTCTGTCAAAACACGTCTTTGAACGATGGAAACTAATTTCAACTTTCATGAACTGGTCATACGAGTTCCTTATCCTGTTGGTGAAACGGGCACTGTAAAAACCTATCGTGTCTAAAAGCTAAGTACTTGTTTGTACATTAAACAATGTTCGGCCCATGTTAATCACCGTCACGTCCTTTCAAAAGCATCTGTTAACCGTTGTATGTTTTATGTTCCCTTATGTATTTATATCGTGTAGTTAACTTTCGTGGGCCGTAGGTGGGGATCAAAACTGATTTTTTATGGCTTTTTGAACGTCAAAATCAGTTTTGATTGTTCTGTAGGGCCTTTAAATAATCGCATTTGGCGAAGAACCCCATTGATGATTATGCCGATGGGTTGTTTGTTCGCATTTGCTATTATTTGACATTACATGTTAGGTGTCCAGTTCTGTGAATAACTAGTGTATTTTACTGTATTCAGTTTCATTTTTTGAGTTTTGTATTATTGTTTGTAATCTATCTCGTTAATCCTGACCTCGCTATCTTTATGTTCATTTATATGTATTGTAAATACCGTTATATGAGTCCTGTTACGTCATTAGTTTTTGCATTCGTATTTTTTTTTCTGTATGTTGACCTACATTTAGTTCAATCCTTGACCTTTCAGTACTTCCGATTTCTATGCTTAGTTTTGTAAAATCATTTATTTTTGTGAAATTGTCAATTGTATCTCGTACTTCTGTGTTGTAAAGTTTTGGTTAATAAATTGTATTGTTTGTATTTATCTCATATATTAATAACATAATGATATTACTATAAATTGATTTTAATGATATGGTAAATTAATTTGATTAATTTTTATTAAATTAGATGATGACTTCGGTGACGTCATCACTTTGCAGTAGTCCAATACATGACTAAGGCATTTTATATATTATGACTAGGGCATTCTAGCATTATATATATATTTATTAATAACTATAAAATTTATGGTCCGCCTTGTGTAGGACATACATATCAAATATTAATTAGTACACTGTCCTAGTACTACAGTGTTTACTTGGCACATATAATTAATTAAATAGGGATTATATCCATAATTATTTGAGGAGAATATTAGTGCATGATATAATTCAGCATCATAAATTTATAAGGGCATAATACATTGGTATAAGGTAATGAGTGAACATTATTGATATAAATTATTTTGGTATAAAATATTTGTGGAACTTATAACTAATAATACAATAATATTACAGTTGGATATATTGAGTAATTATCTTCTGTTGCATATACATATAATTAGATATTTGACTGAGTAAGTATATTATTGAATTAAAATGGCTACTTTTGACCAATTTGTTAAAATTGGAAAAGATTTTGGCTATAAAGGACAGGAACTTCGTCAGTATGCTGAAGAACAACTAGCTATTGCGGAACAAAAAGAGATTGAGAGAAAAGCTGCATTGAAGAAAGAAAAAGAAGAACATAGACAAGAAGAAGAGAATAAAATGAAACAAGAAATGGAATTGGCACGTCTTAAGTTGGAAACTGCAAGATTACAGGCACAAAGTGCTAATACGAGCCAGAATGATAATTTTCAAAATCTACATCCAGTCATAACAAACCTTATTATGACTTTAAATTACCACATTTTAAGTTGAACTTCGACGACCTTTCATCATACCCGGCACGTTTTGAACAGGTATGCATAACAAATAACTTACCTAAACATGCATGGGCACTTAAACTAAATGAATTCCTGGATGGTGAACCATTAACTGCAGCTCAGAATGTTGATCCAACAATAGTCAGTGATTATGACGCCATTAAGGCTTTATTATTACGGCGTTTCCATTTAGACGAAGAGGGTTCAGATTACGTTTTAAGAGTATTTTTCCAGATTCCAATAAAGACTTTACAGGTTTTATTGCGAACATACGCAATACTTTTAACAGATGGGTTGAATTGGCAGGTGTTAACAAATCATATGACAAACTAGTTGATTTGTTATTGAGGGATAAAGTGTTATCCTCTGTCAGCCCACCGTTCCTTGCTTATTTGCAAGAACGAAAACCATCTACGATTGATGATTTGGAAAAAATAACAATAAATTATTGCACCGCCCATCCGAGTGCGAACATTTCTAACTCTTTAATAAGAGAACCTCTACCGGTAGCCTCCAGTATGTCATACCATGGTTATGACAAACCAAGAACACGCAGCGTAGATAGAAGTCGCTTCAAAGGAAATTATAATGCTAATTTTCATAAGGGGCCAAATAATTATAACAATAAGAGTGATTTTAATAGAGGAAGACCACAGAATAGGAATCAGTCACCTCAGTTTAGAAACAACAATAGTCAACACAATACAAATCATAATCGATCATATAACTCTAATACTGGTAATAGTTGGAATAACTATAATTAAGGCTCGAGACACAGAGATAACAGTCACTACAGGGGACAACGAAATAATTCCAATGATTATTCTCGTTAGCGGTCCCAGTCTCGTAGATCATCTCATTATGATCACCATACAGGGGCAGCAGTTACTAATAATACAACCCCAGATGTTCCACAAAACGATAAAGTAATACAATCTTCTGCTACATGTTACGCTATGAATTATAACGTGGCAAATAGTTGCCCAGAATGTAATCTTGTATTTCAGAAGGCAAAGGAGACTGTATTAAATTGCGGACACATCCTCCCAGAAGTTGGTCTAGCGGCTAACGATGGAACAGGTTCTCTTATATTTAGCAGAGGGATAGTAAATGGGTCTATCGTCTCTGTTTTGAGAGATTCCATATCCACAACTATTGGAGTTCGACAATCATTGATCCATCCAAGTTGTGCGACAGGGGAATATGTCAGGTGTATGACATTTGGTGGGACTGTAGAATGTTACCCCACTGCTATAATACATGTTAACACACCTTTGTTCACAGGTAATGTTAAGGTATGCATGTTGAAAAATCCTATTGCAGATCTTATGGTAAGTCGCATTCATGGCAGCAGAGATTGCACCCCAGAAGAAATTATTGAATGGGAAAAAAACAATTTATACATTGGGAATGCAGTAACAACTAGAGCTCAGACGAAACTAGTAGAGAGTATCGACACTGATAAGGGGGAACCAGACGAACAAGAAGATAGTGATGTTCATTCTCCTATTGACAGAGCTTCTTTTGCAAGCAAACAGAAGGAAGACAAATCTTTAAAAAAATTTTTTACTCTGGTCAACAATTTTGATAATCTTACATCAAACAATAAGAACAAACATTGGTTTACGATTAAAAATGATATATTGATCAGGTGTTTTATGGATAAATCTAAAGTAAAAAAACAAGTCATGGTACCTGTTGCATTTAGACGTTACATTCTTCAATACGCACATGATTCCAAGTGTGCAGGTCACATGGGATATACTCGGACACGTTCTCGAGTACTATCTTCATTCTTTAGGCCAGGAGTGTCACGAGATATTTCACAGTATGTACGCTCTTGTACTATATGCCAAGGTGTTAAAGCACGCGGAGCTTTTCACACGGCTCCTATTCAGACCTGTGATATATCTGTAAGACCTTTCGACAAGATGGCCATTGATATCATTGGTCCACTCTTACCTTCGGCCAGAGGACACAGATTTGTTCTCACTTGCATTGATTTATGCACACAATGGCCAGAAGCCATCCCGTTGAAGACCACCACTACAGCAGATGTAGCTGATGCACTACATCTTATCTTTTCTAGGGTAGGTTTCCCTAGGAAACTGTTATCAGACCATGGATCTCAATTCATATCCGATACTATGACGGAAGTAATGAAGACCTGGAACATAGAAAGAAATCTCAGTAGTATTTATCATCATATGAGTAATGGTGCAGTAGAAAGACTTAACCGTACACTTAAACAACTATTGCATAAGGTTACGGTTAAACACCCTCAAGACTGGGATAGAGCACTCCCAGCTGTGCTATTCGCCTATCGAGAAGTGCCCCGTGAACAAACTGGCTTCTCCCCATTCCAATTAGTGTTTGGTGCCCCACCAAGAGGTCCTATGGGACTAATAAAAGATTTATTAATTGACGCCGAGATGACTCAGGACATCCAGTCATCATACGAGTACGTAATTAATCTCCGTAATAACATTATTGAATCTTGCCAGATGGCAACAGCTTCTTCTGAGGCTGCAAAAGCGAAAGCTCGTACTCTGCAAAATAGAACTAGACGATTACGTCAATTGTTTCCAGGAGATCAGGCTTATGTTTTACTTCCACATAATGACAATAAACTACTTGTGTCATGGAATGGTCCTTACCAGGTTATGCATAAGATTTCTGATGTCGACAATGTCCTAGATATTAATATACATAGAAAAGTATATCATATAAATATGCTTAAACAATTTCATACTCGTCCAAAACACTTACAATCTATTTTTCATGAACTAGATGACACAGTACCTACCTGTCACTATTCTAATCTTTCAATAATTCAGGAAGAAAAAATCTTCTTTTCCTGAGGTACAGATGGCATTACCTGTACCAATAGTACAACCTACTGAATCTTGGCGGGATGTAACCATCTCTTCTTCGGTTACACCGCAACAGCATGATCAGATTGCTGATCTCTTACAATCATTTCCAGATGTGCTGACAGATGTACCTGGTCGCACATCAGCGATCTCTCATGACATTATTCTTAATGATGATATACCAATCCGTGTACATCCCTATTCTGTCCCACTACATTTTCTTAGTTAAACAACAGAAGAACTTGATCCCTTGTTGTCTCTAGGTATTATTGAGCCTAGTAACTCTCCATTTTCTTCACCGCTAGTCATTGTCAGAAAGAAGGACAACAACATTCGTCTATGCGTGGACTACAGGAAGCTAAATGCTCAGACTGTAGTTGATAGCGAACCACATCCACTTCTTGACGATTTACTTCCTCGTCTATCCAACGCAACAATTTTCTCAAAGATAGACTTAACTAAAGGTTACTGGCAGATACCATTAACCGAAAAAGCTAAATACTACACAGCGTTTTCCACTCCACAAGGTCTTTACCAGTGGAATTTGATAACTTTTGGGCTTGTGAACGCTCCAGCTACCTTTATTCGCATGATGCGAAATATTTTATCAGGTAGACCAGACATCATTACATACATCGACGACATATGCTTATTTAGTTCGTCATTTGAGGAACATTTTTCGGGGCTTAGATGTGTTTTGGAAATACTGCGGGATAATCATTTAACCGCGAAACCTACGAAAATACAAATTGCGTTTCAGGAGATAACCTTCCTGGACATATTATTGGAGCGGGACGTATTCAAACGGTTCCTAGTACGGTTTCAAAAATCTTAAACTTATCAGTTCCTCAAACGAAGAAGCAAGTTAGGAGCTTATTAGGGTTAGTCCAATACTACAGCAGATTTGTACCTAACTTGTCATCCATCACGGCTGTCTTGACATCATTGTTAAAGAAAGACATGCCGTTGAAAGTGACATGGACTGACGAATGCGACAAAACGTTTCACAAAATATTGAATATATTTTCAAATCCACCTATTTTGAGACTACCTAATGTTTCTAAAAAGTTTATTCTTCGTACAGATGCCAGTAATTACGGGATTGGCACCTGTGTGCTCCAATGTCACGAAGACATACTACATCCGACTCTTTACATCTCATGCAAACTCAAGACGCCAGAAACTAAATATTCGACTGTGGATAAAGAGTTATTGGCTGTCGTGTGGGCCATCAACAAATTAGAAAATTTTTTACTGGGTGCACCCTTCTTGATCCAAACTGATCAGAAGGCGGTGGCATCCTTACGTCGCTCTAATCACAAAAGCCCGAAACTTACGAGGTTTGCTATCCTCCTACAATCCTTCGAATTCACCATTGAATACATATCGGGTACAGAAAACATCGTGGCCGACGTACTCTCAAGAAATCCTTCGGAAGACGAATCATGAATGCGGATAGTCTTCAAATAACTTCACAAAAGTAATCATACCAAGAGACAGAATCCGATCAACGAATTATCCACCTATGAATGAAACGTTACGATTATTCAGAGAAACAAACAATAGAGACGTTAGTCAAACGAGATTAATGAAAGCAGGAGACATAGTGTTCATATTTACACGTGGACTTTGGCTTGTGTCCATTACTAATACAACTGTTACCAAGATAGTCGGAAAGAATATCTGAATTCAAATTGGACAAATTTCGTTCTGTGACATGACTAATTGAACGTTGTGAAACTTAAATTCATTCAGGATCGGAACATTTAAACAAATTTCGAATGGAACTTTCCGTAGATCCTTAAGGAAAATAACGACGTCTGGATCTTCATATCCAAGATTACGTAGTTCTACTTATTGATTGAATTAATAAAGAAATAAAATTAAATTGAAATGTGAGGAAAAAAAATAAGAAAATGAAATATGAAAGAAAATAAAATATAAGAAAGAAAACAAATGAATCTCACACAATTCTTAGATAATATTCTTAGATGTAATTAGGAATATGATAACGATATAATATATTATTATTTAGTTAGTTAATTTTATTAGTTAGTAATTACTCTACACACATATTTAATCTTAAAAACACCACCTTCTGATTTTTTACCTTAGTTTTCTGCACTTTACTTGTCTTTACTCCTCATTTGTCTTTTTCTTATGACATCTTCTTTCACTTTCGTTAACTAGATTGTCAATAACTTGATTACTTACACATACACTATGAGTAATTAGTTTATTTTTAATTGGTTATAATAATTTCATGACATCTCACTTTCGTACTTAGTTAACACTTACTTTAATTAATTAGTTAATTAGTTAACGACTGTCGACAATCCTCTGGGTAATTTAATTTACATGTATAGCATGACTGTTAATATATTACATGATTTATATATCATCGACATGACCACGACACTGTTCTAGACAGAACATCGTAGGCCATAGGTCGGGTTTTTGTTAAATTTTTCATATGTTTGAGTAAGATAGTTCAAAAAAATCTATGTAATAGATTTTTTTTCCCCGGCGGGCAGGGAATTGTTACGGTATTTTATTGAAGTCGTCTGCTATGGTTGGCAGTGTGCTACTTCTAGGGTCACAGCGTTTAATATAATTTGATGTTAAGAATTCACGGACTACTGAACTCTATATACACGATCGATTTATGACGTGTTAGCGTTGATAGGTCACGCATCGTGACTTAGATACGAGACCCTTTTTACGTTGACCGTCAAGCTATGAAGACGCGTCCTAGATCCATCCAGTGTTGGGCATTGTATTGCCACATATCTGTATAATTACTTCGAAGTAGGGACTCAGGGTCAGTCCAAAGTTATATGAATCAAATAATATAAATAGGTTAGTATATAACCAATCTTCAAGGAAAGATTATTTACAGTCCATAATATTATATTCATCAGACTCATACGCTCATTGTCGGCCGTTGGAATCCCCAACCGCGCGTGCACATAGCTATGCTGTTCTGGCTATATTAATTCATTTTACTGGACACGGACTGAGAATATTATATGGATTCAAATGTACTCAATTATAGATTTATGCTTATAATGAATAATACTTGTGATGTCTTCATCCGTTGTTTCGTCAATAAACATTGGACTCAATCAAGGACTTACCCACGTTACTTCGATTGCGGTTGGTTGCTTCAACTTACATTGTTGATTGTTGTTTGACCTGATGAACTCTTTTTCATAAGAAGTTTATACTAATGATAATGAGGTTCGTACGGAACCAATGTTTTCTTGGACACTCAGTAATCAACGAAAACCTTTGTGTTAACCTCAACTGAGATAATGATAAACAAGCAAAGCATACATATTCAACTAATAATAAGAGAATGAAAGACCCAGCAACTGAAATCCCGCAACAGTGTGTGATTCATAAAAGTCTTATGTCTCAATAAATATGGAAGTCGTTAAACCTGATGTCTTTGGAGACTCTATAGAAAGTTTCAGATTCTTGATTTATTCATTTCGACATTTTAAAAGTTTTCCAGTTGAGTGGATAGATACGAATATACACTTGTATATGTTAAAAACATGAACGATTACACAAAAACAGTTGAGCCAGTTTTATGTCACAAGTTGAATAAAAACATTTTTAAAGTGGTTGGCAATTCATAAAGAACAATTTTATTGAGTCAACATGTCAGTAGAATTTAAACTAAAGAAAACCCTAGACAATCAACAGAGAACCATAAAGTTTGTTCTTAACAGATGTTCTGACTTTATTCTCTTACTGATGTCTTGCTTGTTCCGCCGTCTGGTGTTACTATGCTTCCTAGGTATGTAAATGTATTTGTTTGTTCCAGCTTTTGATTCGTTATTTTTATGTAAAAATAATGTTTAATGCTTTCAAATATTTTTCCTTGATAATTCTCTTGATGTCATCTCTCACATTACACTTCTTACTTTACGTCGGCAGTTATGTACCCTTGACCGTTGCGGTGTTTCATTCACCTTTGCAAAACAAGCTTCCAGCAGAATGTTGCATTGTATTTCAGTTATTCCTATGTAAACGTATATGATAGTCAGGATTCTAAGATCGTATACTTCTGATATGAGACATTCTCATGTATTTACATGTAAAAAATGTTAATATCGCTACGCAATATCGTAAACTAGCCGTGATACCCGGCGTTGCACGGTTAATATTAGCTAACTTTTCATCGAGTTCTCCACCAGTGAATAAAAATACATAAGAAATCGCTGAATAGTTCTGTATTCTTTATCAATACATAGTCACAGATTTTCATATATATATATATATATATATATATATATATATTATATATATATATATATATATATATATATATATATATATATATATATATATATATATATATATATATATATATATATATATGCATAGTTATAATGATTACCATATTACTGCACACCTCTTTATACACAGCGCTGCACGTCTTTCCAGTAAAGGCGTACACAAAAACGATTATGCGGATTTTAAGCTCTTGAACACCCTACATAAAGCTGTCCACGAGAAAAGCAAAGCTCATTCAGTTGTAAATCAGCAACAGTAATGTTTGTCCTAGCGACTTGCTAACCGACATTGCAAAAGTCAGTCGAACAGGAAACTGTAGTCTATTAAACCGGAAGTGTACATCATGTGGTACGAAGGGTATATATATTATAAAAACATCTTCTTCCTTGCCTGTGAGTAAGACTAGTAGAGCCGATGACATGAAACATTCATTTTTGAATTACAAATCCTGTGCCATTGTAAAGTTGAGACTGGTCTAAGTGCTTAGAGCCATGATTGGTGCTTGTACTTACGTTTAGCTGAAGCCGATGAGTAGTAGGTTTAATTATTGTTCTGAATTTAGGAAACCTTAGGATAATTGACAACATCTGATGGATCCATACACGGCTGTTTGCCAGCGATTTTTTGGTAGTTTCCCCTTTTTCCCTGACCGCGCTATTTATAGCTATCGTGACAGAGGTCACGTGGTAACTTCCTAACTGGAAAAAAAGTGGCGGATTTTACTTTTGATAGGGCTTAATTAATGTTTTTAGGCTACTTTATTATTATAAATACCGGCTTTAATTTTGCGTAAAGCTAGGCTAGAAATGTTAGAGTAAATTTTAGAACAAGAAGAAACATTTTACCACAATTAGAACAGAAGATATAATAGTCTGAAATAGTGTAAAATTTACGTTTTTTTTATATTTTGTTATGGTTTTTTTCTAATGCAATTTAGACTAAAACGGTCACAATCAACATGCATAACAAATTACAGAAATCAAAAGTAGAAAACCTGCAGAAAATGGATATCAAAGTTTTGTTTTGGTTTCATACGTCAAACATTAATTATTGAAACATTAAATTGCAAGTCCACATTTATTACCTTAAAATAACACACCAAATTGTCCCCAAAACATGAGAGCTAACAATTATCTCTCAATCATACATTATGATGGTCATGTAAAAACGAGTATGATCATGAGTAAAACGAAATATTAAATTTAATAGATAAATAGGTGTATTTAATAAATACATCTATTAAATGATTTCCACACTCTGTTAATTCTGTCACTCTCACGCAACAACTGCCATAATTTGCTCTAGCCCCAAAATTTCGCTCAATTATCATTCACACTTCCTTTTTTAATAAGAGGAATCTGTACATTCACAGATGGAGAAATTTGTAACAAATGAATTTCCATTATAAATTTTAATTGTGAAGTTATATTTTTAATACCGCTGGCGCGTCTTTCAATTTTGGAAATAGTGGAATGTATAAATTCTCCTCTCATGTGCCTGCTGCAGGTCTAGTGAGTCAGTTGATGTTTCAACAATATGTTTCCTAACAATGTGGAGAAATTGAGATCGCTTACGTTTTGTTGGCGTTCTGGTGACTGATGTTTCTCTTCTATGTTTAATTAGTTTTTGTAGTACAATAGGCTGTCCTCTGGATTTGCATTTTATGATATTATTTTTTTGCTGTTTCTAGTTTTTTTCTAACAATGGATGTGAATAGGGGTTCTTCCTTTTGTGTTAGTGGTTGTGAAGGTGGCTTAGCAAGTAACTGTTGTACTGTGATGTCGCTTTTGAAGACAGGCGAGGTGGATGTACTTGTCGTATGTATAACTGACTTGGTAGGTGTAGATGTGGCAACAAAAACTGGCATGCTAGGGTGAGTAGTGTTATCCACCTCCAAATGAATAATGGTATCGCCTTTAATTTAATGTGAGCTGACACATCAACCTCCAGTTGAACAATATCATCACTAATGTGGGCAGGCACATCAACCTCCTACTGTACAGAGCTATCCTGACTACAGCTAACTGACTGACTACAGCTAACTGACTGACTACAACTGACTGACTACAGCTAATTGACTGACTACAACTAACTGACTGACTACAGCTAAATGAATAACTAGACATGGAGGGGTCAGAAAGAACATCACAGATGATAGAGCAGCTTTTTGTTTTTAAAACACCAAAAGATGTCTTTGCAACATAATTGCACAGTTGACATTCACTTATAGTTAAATTATAGTCATAGTCTTCCCAGATGTGCTGACTGTTTTCCGATAGTAACTTGGCTGTTTCAAGACACTTCTCATTATGCCTCCTTTTTGAGTTTTGTATTCGTAACACTTCTTACAAAATGTAGTCGAATGCTGTGTGGGTTTATCATCTGATACGTTAATTCCAAACACAAAGAACAGATCATTAACGTAATTAGAACAGTTCAGTGCTTTCTAAATTGAACGTGTTGTTTTGGAAGTTAATGCTCTCTTGCCACAGGCTCTGCACAGTGCACTGGCACAATTCATATGATGCAAAACAGTATGTTCCATTTCGTTGTTATGTAGTATAGTTTACTTGTGTATGTATAAAGATAGAGGAATATTTGGGACTATCAAGCCTAACACCAGGATGTAGAATGCTTTATCTTTGAATGAAAGAAGATATACAAACAGTTACTTAGAATTCTTTGGCAGCCGTCGTGTGCACAGGATTGTCTACCAAAGAACACTAATGGAACAGTCCTTATCTCACTGTAGCGAGATTTGGTAAACACTTGCTTGGTTGTAGCGCGACACGCCCACGCGACACCCACACACACCAGCGCAAGGTCAGCGCTGCGGTCTTTCTTTGAAGTTGGTAGACAGCGGAAATGTGACTTACGGTTAAAAGCCATACAGTATTACTGAAGAATGAGGAAATAGCTATATAGGAATGTATGGCCGACTTTAAAAGTTTGCATTTACTGGACATTAAATTATTCACTACAGGAGAACGCATGGTTGGAATAATATTAAATAAATATAACTCAACAAAGGAGATAGGCTAGGAATTATATCCAAAAGGATATTATTCAAATATAAATAGTTTTAAAGATAATTAATATTTTTCACCTTCATCACATCGGCTAAAAGTTAGCTAATAATCTTTAAAAATTTATTACACTAACAAGCCTCAACGGAATTGTATAAAACTTATATGTAATGAAAGCCCCATATGGGGAAAAGGAAATGATATATAGGAAGGAAGGAAGGAGATAAGTGTGTGAGTGACAGAAGAGAAAAACGAGTACAGGAAAAGCACAGATTGTTTCAAATAGCTTCAAAACAGGAGATGAAACTAAAATCTTTTGGGGAATTTGGGAGCTGCTTTCTCGTACGCGCGAGAGACTGAAATATAAGGACAGAGCGGCGCATTGTAAATCACACACCAAATCCAGAAGCCAGAGTGAGAAACTGGAGGACAGCCTCTGCAAGAAAAGTTCTATTTTCACGCTGCATGCAGGGCAGATTAAGTTAAGCCAATACAGTCTCACCGTGAGCTTTTTAATCCTAAGAGGGTATGTAAGTTTATTAAAAATATATGTATTACTAATATCATTTTATTTCAGATTTTATTTCTGATTGATTGTAGCAGATATAATAAAAAAGGGAATGACGCTAAACCAGAGATAACCTTCACCGGCATTGTCAGGAAGCATAACCATTAATTGGTTAGCCAAATATATTATGGCTAATTCTTGCCTGGAAGCTTACGACATACCAGCAAGTACATAAGTGACTTGACATCCATAAGTGGAAGGCAAAGGTTATATCGTACCCATGTATCATAACATGTGATTTATTCATGTATATTGTTAATTCTGCACCTTATACATTATCTTATCATGCTATCTCTGTAATATACTACCATGATTCATTTCATTTACATACAAACACTGAAGACATGGTCGCATCATGAACAGCAGAGGGTGGTGAGATTGTTAGAACAATGGCCACCTATTACTTCTTGTTCCAGGTTTTTATGATCAATGTTTATGATCATTCCTGATCGAGAAACTAAAGACTTGAAGAAGTTGATCCAGCTCACTGAAGCCTAGAGGTCAACCAAACTTCAACACCTTAGTCCCCCGTAGTTATAGGGCGGGCTGAAGGAAAGTCTTCCGTACTCCAGTGTGTCGGAGGAACCTCGAGCAGACGTGGATAAAGTTGAGTTTATATATTTCCATCCAACAAATCCTGTGAGCAGTTCTAAAACGACTTTCTAATGATGAAAACTAGATGGCAAGAGATAATGTGACAAACTTGTTTTATAAATTCAGTGGAAGATAAATCCAAGACTTTTTCTATTAGTTATTTTAATTTGTAACTGTAAATAATCATACATTTTACCATCTTCCAACACCCATTTATCATTACAAGAATATATAGATGTACATAATAAATTGGATAATTGTACTCATTTGACTTGTTAAATTTTTAACTGTTAAATTTTGAGTTACTTTTTCTAATTTAATTATAATATCACATAGGGTTACGATAGCGAAGTAGCATCTTATACTTCTGAAGCCTAAATCTATTGTCCAGCTCAGAGTATTCACAGCTGTAACTCACTTGTGATACCAGTGTACTTCTCGGGCACTGGAACTTCATACTTTCTGGAGAGAGATTCTACTTCTGCTCTACCACTACTATCATACTAGGAAAACCTTTCGCTACATTGGGGGCTCTTTCGCGGGATATTATTTTGTATCCTGGGCCACAGTCTATGTATTCTTCTATCTTGAGCCACAAATAGTTTGTAAAAATAAATTTTTTTTTTTTTTGGAAAAAATTCTAAAAAACTTAGAAATTTGTTTGTAATAGTAGTACCATTGAGTACGAAGTAAATAGGAAACGCTCACAAGGTTTAAGGATTTGTCTTGTTCAAAGTAATTAATTGATTTTAATTAAGTTAGTTTGTTAGTGAAGATAAAATTATATACCCTCTGGTAAGTAAGCATCATGGCTGAATTGGTGAAGTTTAGAGCTGCGATTATGCAGGAAGGAAAAGACTTGGGTATGACAGGAGATGCTCTAATTCGATATATCACAACTGAAGTGGATAAATATTTAGATAGAGAGACCAAAAGAATGGAAGTTGAGGCTGAAGCTAAGAAATTAGAGGCAGAAAGAGAGACCAAAAGAATGGAAGTTGAGGCTGAAGCTAAGAAATTAGAGGCAGAAAGAGAGACTAAAAGAATGGGAGCTGAGGATGAAGCCAAGAGATTAGAAGCAGAGAGAGAAGCCAAAAGACTGGAAAGAGAAGAAAAGAGACTAATTTTGGAAGCTGAAGAAAGAAGGTTACAAAGAGCGCATGAGTTAAGTTTAAAGGAACTTGAACTCCAGGGAGCAGCTAGCAATCATGGTGCTAGCTCACCTCACTCTGAGAGTAGCTCCAACCATAGCGCGGCAAATGGAGCCATGAGTTTCCACCTGGATCCATTTATTGAAAAAGAGGACGCCATTGAGTCGTACCTGGATAGATATGAGAGACTGGCCTCTACCTATGGATTGGAAAAGGAAAAATGGAGCCTTAAGCTATCTCAGGGGTTGAGGGGAGTTTCATACGATGTTTATTTAAAACTCTCAAAAGAAGACCAGGAAGATTATGAAATCTTAAAACAAGCTTTACTGGTCAGGTACGAAAAGAATTCTGAATCTTATAGAAAGAGATTCCGAACTGCTAAGCTACTTCCAGGAGAAAACTATCACCAGTTTTCTGCCAGATTGGAAACTTATCTGACAAAATGGATTAGCTTAGGAAAGTGTCAAGATATAAAAGAAATGGTCATGATGGAGCAACTGAGAGAATCCATGCCTCAAGAAATGAGAAAATTTCTTATGGAACAAGGAGCTGAGAGATTGGAAGATATTTTAACCATGGCTGAAAGATATCAAGCAGCTCAGTCAGAAGTATCAGGAAATAAGAAGAAGCAGGGTGAGAACTTCAAACCTTCACAAAACTTTACCAACTATGAACACAGGGACAATTCAAACAAGAACAAACACAGAACTGATTATAAAGACAAAAACCCTCTAGGATCAGAAAAGAAACCTCCAAGAAAGGAAGGAAAGTGGTGTAAATCTTGCCAAATGAGTAACCACAATACTGCGGAATGCAGACGGAAAAACCCTCCTCATCACGCTGCATGCCTTACAACAGAGAACAAGGGAAGGAAGGACCTGGCAGATAGTCAGAATGACCTCCATCATCCCCCTGTCTGTGAGGAAGTGACCTTGAATGGCACCCAAGTACTGTGCTTATATGATACAGGCTTGGACTTTGACTCAGTAGTGTGCTCTTCTCTGGTGAGTCCGGAACAGATAACCACAGAAACAGTGGAAATCAGAGGACCAGTCAAGGGAGCAGGAACCATGACACTGCCCATAGCCCGAATCAACATAAGATCTCGCTATGTGGAAGGAGAGATCAAAGCAGCAGTGATGGACAAACCTATCTACCCATTAATACTGGGATGTAGATATGTCTTTCTAGGAGAACCTATAAGACCCATAGTGATGGCAACAGTCCAGACCAGGGCAAGCTCTAAGAAAGAGGAGGACACTATCATCAATACTCATCCAGAAGAGATGAGAAAGGCTCAAACTGCTGACAGTACATTGAAGCCTTGCTTTGGCAAATTACCTAAAAGCCATAACCCTCCAGAGAAAGGAGACTTATATATGAAAAAAGGCCTACTATATAGAAAAGCTGGAACAGGACCAAAAGGACATGGACAGCTTGTAGTGCCAAAATCATACAGGGAGCAGGTTATGAAGCTAGGACATGCTATACCCTTCAGTGGACATATGGGAATAGGGGCCACTGGACAACGGATAGCCTGTCACTACTTTTGGCCAGGGATCACAGAGGACATAAAGAGGTATGTGAGATCCTGTCCAGAATGCCAAAGAGTAGCTCCTAAACATAGGACTGCACCAGCAACACTGGGAGAAATGCCCATCATGGGAACGCCCTTCGAACGTGTTGCCGTGGATATTGTTGGACCCCTCAGTAGGACCAAGAAGAGAAATGCATATATCTTAACCTTGGTCGATACTTGCTCTATGTGGGGAGAGGCAGTAGCAATGTCATCGATAGATTCGAAACATGTGGCAGAGGCACTGTTAACAATATTCACCCGATTAGGTTTCCCACATCAAATATTGACTGACAATGGTTCTCAGTTTAGGGGAAAGCTAACACAAGAAGTATTCAGGTTATTTCAAGCTAGACATTATCACTGTAGCCCGTACCACGCCCAAGGGAATGGTCAAGTAGAGCGGTTCAATGGCACGCTCATTTCAATCCTTAGAAAGTCGCTAGTGAGAAACCTGAAACTTGGGACACATACTTACCCTCAGCACTATTTGCCTATAGGGAAGTCCCACATAACTCCACAGGATTGGCTCCAGCTACATTGTTGTTTGGACGACCAATCAAAGGTCCACTGGAAGCATTGTTGCGGACATGGACTGATGAAAAAGCAGAAGAAACCGTGACTTCTTCATACCAATACGTCAACGAGTTGACATCTCGATTGAAAACAAGTTGGAAACTGGCAAATGATAACTTGAGACAGGCCAGGAGGAAGCAGGCTGCTTACTACAATAAAACAGCAAAAGATAGGGAACTTGAGGTGGGGAGAAAAGGTTCTGTTACTGTTGCCCAGCAGCAATAATAAATTGCAAATTGGATGGCAGGGACCCTACGTTCATATTGGAAAAACTTTCCCGGACCAACTATAAGATTGACAAGAAAGGAAAGGAGAAGGTGTATCATGTCAACCTTCTTAAAAAGTATTATGACAGGGAAGCATCAGAAGTTGCCCATATCATGACCCTGGCCATTGCAACAGAAATGCAGGATGAACCAATTTCCTCCATGGAATACCCCCTATCAACTACGGAAAGCTATGCTCAGTTAAATGTGAGTGAACATTTAACTCTTGAGCAGAGGAAAAAGGTTCAGGAGGTGTTAGAAAAATCCATGCTGATGTACTCACAGATAAGCCGGGGTGTACTAATCTGTTAGAGTATGACATGACGATTACTGACCCTACACCAGTTTGTATGCGGACATACCCTATACCTTATGCTAAAGGACAGGCACTCAAGGATGAGATTGATTATCTCTTAAAAGAGAAAATTATTTCAAAGTCTGAATCTCCCTACAGCTCAAGTGTGGTGCTATTAAGGAAGCCTAGTGGTGAACACAGGTTATGCATTGATTATAGGAAACTAAATGCTATCACTGAATCTCAGGTAGACCCATTACCTGACACCAATCAGTTGTTTGCTACATTGAGTAAGGCTCGGTATTTTTCAAAAGTAGATCTAAGCAAGGGATACTACCAAGTACCAGTGAAACCAGAAGTTAGGAAACTGTTAGCCTTTAGTACACCGGATGGACATTACGAGTTCAATGTACTCCCATTTGGTTTAAAGAATGCTCCAAGTATCTTCACCAGAATGATGCGGAAATTGTTGGAACCATTACAAAATCCTCATATCACCAACTTCATGGATGATATTCTGATTGCTACCACTACATTCGAGGAACACGTAGTAGCACTCTCCATGTTGTTAGGTAGATTAAGAGAACGGGGATTGACAGCACGCCCATAACTAGTGATCATATTGGATGTGAGACATTGGAATTTTTAGGTCACACTATCGCGACAGGGCAAATGTCTCCGGACCCAAAGAATGTAGAGAAAATGAGAAAAGCACCAAGACCACAAACTAAGAAGGATGTAAAATCCTTTGTGTCACTGTGCGGGTTTTATCAGAAATATATACCCCATTTTAACTCATTGTGCGCGCCATTAACCGACTTAACCAAAAAAGGTCATCCGGATAAAATACAATGGACTGTGGAGTGTGAACAGGCTTATACAGAGTTGAAAAATAAGCTGACAAATAAACCTATCCTTGCCCTTCCCGATCTCACACAAGAATTCGTACTAAGAACGGATGCTAGCAATGTAGGCATCGGAGCAACATTACTACAGCGGGCAGACACACCGCCACATATGCTATTACCAGTAGCTTTTGCCAGTAGAAAGTTAAATACAGCTGAGAGAAATTATTCTACCGTTGAACGTGAATGCCTCGCTTTGGTCTGGTCGATCAACAAATTCGCCCCTTTTCTTTACGGGAAACACTTCATTGTGGAAAGTGATCACCAGCCTTTGATGTTTTTAGCAGTGTCTAAAAAATTAAATTCACGACTTTTAAGGTGGAGTTTACTGTTATCTCCATAGTCGTTCAATGTGAGATACATACCAGGACGGGGCAATCTTGGACCCGATTTGTTAAGTAGGCATCCTAGCAAAGGAGATATAGAGAAACAGAAAATTAAGTAAGGCAGGAAACTGCAGCATTGTGTTACCAAAAAGTTAACCGTGCAGGCACTGTTTTAAAGAAGAGGGCTCTGTAGCGTCGAATTTGGTAAACACTTGCTTGGTGTTTTAGCGCGACACGCCCACGCGACACCCACACACACCAGCGCAAGGTCAGCGCTGCGGTCTTTCTTTGAAGTTGGTAGACAGCGGAAATGTGACTTACGGTTAAAAGCCATACAGTATTACTGAAGAATGAGGAAATAGCTATATAGGAATGTATGGCCGACTTTAAAAGTTTGCATTTACTGGACATTAAATTATTCACTACAGGAGAACGCATGGTTGGAATAATATAAAATAAATATAACTCAACAAAGGAGATAGGCTAGGAATTATATCCAAAAGGATATTATTCAAATATAAATAGTTTTAAAGATAATTAATATTTTTCACCTTCATCACATCGGCTAAAAGTTAGCTAATAATCTTTAAAAATTTATTACACTAACAAGCCTCAACGGAATTGTATAAAACTTATATGTAATGAAAGCCCCATATGGGGAAAAGGAATGATATATAGGAAGGAAGGAAGGAGATAAGTGTGTGAGTGACAGAAGAGAAAAACGAGTACAGGAAAAGCACAGATTGTTTCAAATAGCTTCAAAACAGGAGATGAAACTAAAATCTTTTGGGGAATTTGGGAGCTGCTTTCTCGTACGCGCGAGAGACTGAAATATAAGGACAGAGCGGCGCATTGTAAATCACACACCAAATCCAGAAGCCAGAGTGAGAAACTGGAGGACAGCCTCTGCAAGAAAAGTTCTATTTTCACGCTGCATGCAGGGCAGATTAAGTTAAGCCAATACAGTCTCACCGTGAGCTTATTAATCCTAAGAGGGTATGTAAGTTTATTAAAAATATATGTATTACTAATATCATTTTATTTCAGATTTTATTTCTGATTGATTGTAGCAGATATAATAAAAAAGGGAATGACGCTAACCAGAGATACCCTTCACCGGCATTGTCAGGAAGCATAACCATTAATTGGTTAGCCAAATATATTATGGCTAATTCTTGCCTGGAAGCTTACGACATACCAGCAAGTACATAAGTGACTTGACATCCATAAGTGGAAGGCAAAGGTTATATATCGTACCCATGTATCATAACATGTGATTTATTCATGTATATTGTTAATTCTGCACCTTATACATTATCTTATCATGCTATCTCTGTAATATACTACCATGATTCATTCATTTACATACAAACACTGAAGACATGGTCGCATCATGAACAGCAGAGGGTGGTGAGATTGTTAGAACAATGGCCACCTATTACTTTTTGTTCCAGGTTTTTATGATCAATGTTTATGATCATTCCTGATCGAGAAACTAAAGACTTGAAGAAGTTGATCCAGCTCACTGAAGCCTAGAGGTCAACCAAACTTCAACACCTTAGTCCCCCGTAGTTATAGGGCGGGCTGAAGGAAAGTCTTCCGTACTCCAGTGTGTCGGAGGAACCTCGAGCAGACGTGGATAAAGTTGAGTTTATATATTTCCATCCAACAAATCCTGTGAGCAGTTCTAAAACGACTTTCTAATGATGAAAACTAGATGGCAAGAGATAATGTGACAAACTTGTTTTATAAATTCAGTGGAAGATAAATCCAAGACTTTTTCTATTAGTTATTTTAATTTGTAACTGTAAATAATCATACATTTTACCATCTTCCAACACCCATTTATCATTACAAGAATATATAGATGTACATAATAAATTGGATAATTGTACTCATTTGACTTGTTAAATTTTTAACTGTTAAATTTTGAGTTACTTTTTCTAATTTAATTATAATATCACATAGGGTTACGATAGCGAAGTAGCATCTTATACTTCTGAAGCCTAAATCTATTGTCCAGCTCAGAGTATTCACAGCTGTAACTCACTTGTGATACCAGTGTACTTCTCGGGCACTGGAACTTCATACTTTCTGGAGAGAGATTCTACTTCTGCTCTACCACTACTATCATACTAGGAAAACCTTTCGCTACACTCACACACAATTTAAAAAAAAATTCATATTATAAATACAAGATTAACAAGACTTGAAAGATAGATCAAAGTATGTGGAAGTAATCTATCTATAGCTTTACATGTTTTCTGACGCTTATATACGTAGCTAAATATCATTATAAATGAATGAAAATGCAAAAACAGATGGTGCTTTACAAAAAGTTATTTTTTTACAACCTTATTTAAGATTTGTGAGTATAAGGAATGCGTTTACAGTGATTTAAATGTTATAAAATCTGGTGACAATATGCTTGTTCTTGTAATGCCAAACTCACAAAACTGACTACCACACATTCTCAAGATATGAAACCAAAAAAAAAAGTAGGTGGAAATAATCTTTAGCTTCCCTTCGAGAAGTCTTTATAATTATAAACTCAAACGAATGGGCCGATTTTTAGATACTAAATTAATAAAAAGATTACTTATTTTATTAATTTCCTCAAATGATGACGCTGTTTTCAAAAGTCTGTAACTCCGTCAAAACTAATTTCAAACAAATAAAAATGCAATCAAAAATAGAGCAGAGAACAAAGTTATAGTACACAAAAGAATTTTAGCGCTGTGTTTATCCTGAACGAGCGTGTAATGATTTATATTTTACTGATTTTACACACACATCAGCTGATATTCCCCGCCAAAAACTTAAATAGTCTTTTACGGTGCACACGAAAATTTTATACCCGGTGTCAGAATTCAGCCACCGAAACTAAAAGAGCGCTCTGGTATAGGGCACAAACAGCCGTGCATAGTAGCGTCAACTTATTTATAAGTATGGGATTTTCTAGGTACTAAATCCAAAAGTTTAACGTTGATGATGCCACGGTGATATTTCCAGTGCAAGAACTGCATTTCACATAGCATCGTATGATTATGGCAACCTTGTTGTTTGTTCAGAAATGTCGTTTTTACCAGTTCATCAACTGACTTGACAATTGTTTTGGTAGGAACGGGGTTAAAAGTACTATCGCTATCCACGGGTACTTCTCCAAGGTGTAATAAGATATGTGTGAACTGGCCAGATAGATAGATATTCTCTCATGTGTGTAGAGTTGTTCATGTATTGACATGGCGTTACAAAGAAAACGACTTAAATAAAATAAAGACACTATGTGTTGCTAACTACACATGTTCATTCGTGTTATTATGGTCTGGTTATTTCCCTTGATCAAGACGAACGTCTTGCAGCCCTTAACCGGCCGCATGGTAATTGTCTTTTATTATGAAAAATACGCATTAGTTCATTTTTTAGCCACCAAGGGCGCCACATTAGCAAATGTAACCCATACCATTTGATTCCTCGTAAAACGTTACTCATGTTAAACCCCTTTGGAGTCTTCTACATAGTTTCCACTTAATGTCTATTGCGGACAACAGACAGACGAACAAAAATATACTTTTTATGCAGCCTTACACAGTACAGGAAAAGCAATCACAACTCACGCTATTGAATGTTGCATCACAACTCTTGCCACTAGATAGTTTCCGGAAAAAACATGACTAGCAATGTCTAGACGAAATCGTTAAGACCAATCAGCTGACGGTTGACACTGGAAGGAAGTAGACAGTAAAAGAAGCTGTAAGAACTGGTCAAGAATCTATCAAGCTACACGAGGTGACCGGATGTAGACAGACTAACGGACGGATGTTTGGTCATGGTGGTATTCCATAGTGGTCTAAAGCATCATCTTGGAATGCAGATAAATGGCGGTTCTAGAAATCCCAGAAGTAGAGGATGGTAAAAGGATGAAAAAAGCAGTTCAGCAAGCTCACCAAGACGAGTGGATAACATGTTAAGGAGCTTTGCAAAGGCGCTTGAAATGGAGCGACATGTTGTATACGGCACTTGGAAGAATCAGATTTTATTATGGAATCAATGTATGATGGTTCTACCATCTCGGCCACAAACTTTGTGAAATGGGAAAAAAATCGATGATACTCAGTGCATCCAATACAAAGAGAAGCAGACACACTAAAACACGTAAATCTCAGCTTAAAATGTGTCAATGTGACAAGTGCTGTATATGAGCTGACGCAACACATTACTCAATGAGGTAGCTGCTACTTTAGACCTGGCAAGATGGAAGGCAAACAGCAAATGAATGCATAATGTTACGAATACATATTAGCCAAAGGCACGACGAAAAGAACACAAAAAACCAAGACATATAAGCTTACCAACTAATTTTGAAATTTTCATTGCATTAGGAAATACATGGAGATCAAAAGAAATCAGGTCCAAGACAAGAATATATCTTAAATGTCAGGTGCATCTCACCTTTATACTCAAGGGCCTTTTCACTCAGCTGCCTGAGTGTGAAGATAATGTCTTGAGTACTTCGGTTTGTTGGGAAGCTTCACTGGACCTCATCCATTTATGTCTCAGCACTGAGAAATATTCTTTCTATCTTTCCATTACTTCCTTTGGGGCATTAAGCAATTTGTCTTGCTTCTCCTTTATGAATTAAAGAGGGCACTGTTTTTTCGTGTCCTTTACGGTCTTTTAGAACAATTTCTGGTATTCTTGAGCAGCTCTTTCTAGCTTTTCTTCCTATTCTGCCCAGGATTTCTGTTCGTGATACTGACAATATTACCCCTAGTGTGCCGATAGTCAAGAAAATATGGGCATAACACAACATTCCCAGTATGCCTCAATGGGCGTGTAACGGGATCCTTAACCTTTTTTCTTATTCACAATATTCTTTGCTTCTATTCTGAATATCACGTATTATTTATCTTTCTGTGTTTTTTCCAGCTGTGTTGTTAGCTTCTAAGTATTGTTTTCGTGCTTTTTTCTTTTCTCTTCTTAGCTTTTTCTGTCCATCAAGATGTCATCTTTCCTTTCTTCCCAAGTCATTCTACACCACATGCAGCTGCAGCTACTTTTAAGATGTCTGAATTTAAGCCAGACTGTTTCAAGTTCGTCTGGTCGTTCCTCTACGTTTCTCACTGCTGTAGCAATAAGCCCCCACACATCTGGTCTTAACTTATGACTATCTTAGCTTGTAGGTCTTAATGCTCATCTCCCCTGCTCGATTACTCAGTTTCTAACACTTTTTGGACAAGTGATCTGTTCTGTCTTGTTCTCTATTTTTGTCTATGCCCACTTTCTGTCTTATAGCTCCTAATAGCGCTATTTCTTGTATTGGTCATGTCAATCTTACGTTAGACAGGCTAAATTCTACCCCTCTGCACGTGGACAGCGGCATCTAACTAAAGGCCCTTTTATTCTACCTTTCTTGTAGAGAACGGCTAGTTCCCTGTTTTCTTTGATTTACAGAGAACTCGTGGACACGGGAGAAACCTTTACCTTTCATTTTTTGACACCTCGTCTGAAATCTCGAACTTCGGTTGTTCGTAGAACCGCCAGTGTTGCTTCATGTTAAGTCTTTTTCCTGCATTTAGGGTCGCCATAGGGAAAACTTTCCCCTCGGCCTTACATCTGGTTCTATTACATCTAATGCATGTGCGAAAGCCACCTGCAGATTTTATCTTGCTATTTAAGTGAGGTGTCTTTATCACTCAGTACCATTGTCTCAAGAAAATTATGTTACTGGACAAAGTGATATTCTGCACCAGAGCTAATATCAGTTGTAGTGAAGGAATTATTCTTAACTCGGTAAGTACAGATTTACTTATTTAATCCAGTGGAGTGTTAGCTTAATCTAATACACCCCCCCCCCCAAAAAAAAAATATATATATATATATGTATATATATATGTATATATTATATATATATATATATATATATATATATATATATATATATATATATATATATATATATATATATATATATATATATATATATATATATATATATATATATATATATTCTGTTTCCTTAAAGTAAACTTTTTCTTGACCTGGATGCTCTGAATTTTATTAAGTGACCCACGATCCACAATCAATAAGTGTTAGTTAGGAGTGGGATTTTTCTTAATACAGACAGATTGAGCTCATGTATAGTATTTTTACCTATATTTTTCACTTGGTTATGTGTATCATATTTCGGTTAAGAGTGTTTGCTATTTGATAACTATTGAGTATAAGCTCAAAGCTATTTTGGTAACTAATTCCGGGTTATTCCTACTTGGGTACATTTTTACTCAGGCCACTTATAATTACCACAGGATGGTTTGATACCTAACATTGGTTACGCTTTACCATAATGTGTGGGACTATATAGGTGTGTATGAATATTTTTAGCCTCAGATTGCCTTGCGACGCAGCGCGCCATCAACGCGTGGCTTGTAAACAGAAACGTATGGCGGGGCCTACAGTGGTAGTGATTCCCTAGGCATAACAGAGCAAAGAGCAGGCGAGAAAGGGTTTTGTTTTGAATTTGCAACGAAAGAGAGGGTGAGTGGAGATTTGTTTATATTCTGCATTAGTTACAGAATGACAGAGGAAGAGTCTGCTACGGGTAGTAATGATATGTTGATTGCTTCTATATTTTTCAGAGCCTTGGTCACATTATTTGTTCTGTGCTTCCTGATTTGATTGCTGCTTTCAGTTGGATTACAACTTCCCTATAACAAATACTACACGGCAGTCTACGTCATACTGCCAGTATTCAGCTCTAAGGCTGCTTCGTGGATTTCTTAACCACAGCCTATTGTTGAAAGTGTCTATCGCTCCAGCACGCACGGGATGTCGCCTTTGCCATCCAGTCATTTTCAGCAACATTGTCCAACCCATTAAACGTCAGTTAACTCGGAGTATACGGGCATGCCGACAGAAAAGATTCGTCGGTAGCCAGTACTTGTAAAGCACACATTACTCGTTCTGTCTGGAGTATAAAACACTACATCGATTTCTGTTACCAACACGTAAGCATTAGTCGTGCGTCCTGCATTATTTAGCTACAGCACATATTGCCGCCATCTGCAGTTAACCATCCTCACAGCCCATAAGGGCTGTCGCATTTGCCACCCAGTCATTTTCGGCAACACTGTCCGACCCATTGACATCCGGTTATCTCTGGCGTGCCGGCAGAAAGGATTCATCAATTGGCAGTACTCGTCACCTGTCTTATAGTTCAAGTCTTCGTTATCCAGCATAAGAGGCGCCCAGCGCGCCTACTAAATACTCGCTCGTCGTTAGGATATATGTAGATCAGTGGGTGCAAGCAATTCTGTACTCGTTTTAATCTCCTTCACCAGCTAGTGAACTCATATGATTTATTACGACGCTGATTCAGAGAGAGAGAGCTTATCTCCATAGCTTTGAATATCAAATTAGGTGGAACAGTGTAATGTTTTTCCTAGCTAAGGAAGTAGCTTACCTACCACTAGTATTTACAATACAGGAGTGGGCGTTTCCTCACGAAACTAGGGGCCTAACCCATCTGTTAGATTATTTTGGTTGTGAGAATGTGTACGGGTTTTGGTTGTTCGGAGTGAGACGTTTTGCCTGAGAGATCGAGTGAAGTATTTTCCCCTGATTCTGACATATAATCACTAGCCCATCAGATTTAGAGAGGTTATTATTTTATTGTTGGTATTGTGGTTTATTTAATAAATATATTCATATGTTCTAAGAGGTCAGAATTCCCTTCTATTTTAATTGTCACTTCATGTTTACTGTTGTAGTCCTTACTGTAATAGATTTGTCTATTTTGCATGAGAGGACGGAGAAGGGTATGATTAATTAAAACATCTTCTTCTTCTTTGATCCTTAGCCGCCGACCGTCAAAGCAGTCAGTGGCCATCACGCCTAGTGGCGTCTTGTAGGGCAACAACAAATTGATTCCACTTTGCTCGGTCGGTGGCCATCCTTCGTACAGTGCCCCAACTCTGGTTCATTCTTTGCATCTCAGCCTCCACAGTCCTCCGCCAGGTTGTTTTTGGTCGGCCTCTCTTTCGTTTTCCTTCAGGGGTCCAAAGCATAGCTGTTCTTGTGATGGCATCGGGGTCTCTTCTGAGGACATGACCAACCCAGCTCCAGCGTCTGCCAGCTATGATGGTGTGCATGTCCTCTTGCTTGCTACGAGTAAGCAGATCTTGGTTAGTGATGGTATTTGGCCAAAAGATTCGGTAAATTTTTCTTAGGCATGTTGTGTGAAAAGAGGACAATTTCGACATTTCCTTCTCTGTAACTCTCCAGCATTCCGCACCATAGAGAAGCACAGAAAGCACACAGCTCTGATATAATCTTAATTTTGTGCTTGTGCTGTATTGGGAGGACTTCCAGATGTTGTTTAGGCTAAAGAAGGCTGTTCTTGCCTTATTCATTCTGACTGCCCCGCCGTCTGGTGTTACTATGCTTCCTAGGTATGTGAAGGTATCTGTCTGTACCAATTGCTGATTCCTTACTGATATGGGCTCAGGGTTGCTCGCATTGAGCGTCATGACCTCAGACTTCTTTAAATTGATATTCACATTAAAACATAGTCTGGAGTATTTCTGGGAAGTAGACCTTAGATATTTGATTATATCTCTCTTCTCTCCAGAAGTCGTATCTCTCTCAATATTTTCATTAGCGACTTTGATTTCTCTACTTTCACATTATCCATTCATATTCTGTCTAAACTCAGACATCTTTTATTTCCATACTCACGACAAATCCCTAGGCCGAGCAACTCTTTCAGTTGTCTTTTAATTGTCAGCAGGAAGTGATCACTTCCAATCGCTGGCCATCTCTAGACTCTAGCTCTCACACATACATGAATGACCTCTTCCTAACAATGGCTTAGTCGATGACTGGTTTCTCATTCTTTGCTTATTCATATCAAGTGTATGTATGTATGGATGCGCTTATTGGGGAACTTTTTATTCACAGTGACAAGGTTTAGCTCAGTGCAGAATATAAGTAGTGTCTTTCCGTTGTCATTTAGTATGTTTCTCCGTACCTTCCGATAACTTCACCCCATCTAGTCTGGCAATTTCCAACTTCTGGCATTGAATTCTCCAAGGAGGATCAATTTCATCGAAGCAGTCGTCCACTGTCTTTTGAAGCAGCTCGAAGAATTCTTTTTTCTCTTCTTACTTACTTAGTCGTTCCCCTTCTACCGTGAGGTGTAGAGGTTTGGATAAGAGAACGCCAGACTATCCTATCGGCTGTCTTCCTCCTGGCCTGGTTCCATTCTAGTCCTCGGTCCTTCAAAGATTGTCTAATGTTGTCCTCCCAGCGGACTCTGGGTCGTCCTGGGGGTATGCATCCCAAGCTCTTTGTTTCCCATGCTTGTCGTGGTAGCCGATCTTGTCCAATTCTGCAGACATGGCCAAACCATCTTAGTTGGGACTGTTCTACTTGGGTCTGCAGGAGGTGGGATTTTAGGCTTTGACGTATCGTCTGGTTGCGGACCATGTCTCTTCTTGTTACTTCAACCATCTTCGTCGGATACCTCATTTCTGAGGTTTGGATCTGGCTTTTAGGGGTTGTATTCATTGCCCATGACTCGCATCCATATGTCAAGACTGGGACATAGGTGGAGCGGTATACAGCCATCTTTGTTTTCTTACCAACCTCTATCTTGCTGAGGAATCCTCGATTTATGGCCTGAAAAAGTCTCCCAGCTGCTGCTTTTCGAGTGGCCAAATCTTCTTCGTTCATCTTAATTTTGCCCAAACACATTGACAAGATGGACGTTCTTGTAGCTTTAGCACCATAAAGCACGCCGAGACAAAGTTCCACCCTTTAATGCCCTCTCTTTTGTTTTTATCCACAATAGCACTGTTAAGTCATATTTTTATTAATGGGAGTTACGTGTTAAAGACTCATATGGACGGGTCGGATTTTTGTTACACTCGCTAGTAAGCACGCGTTTAGTGATGAGATGATTTTTTTCAGTTGGGGGCTTTGTGCTCTGTAATTTTTGAGCATAGCTCAATCTGAGTCTGTGTCAGTCTTTTTTAAAAATATGATAAAGAAAGTGTTCGAAGGTTTTTAATGATAGTTGGGGGGAAGAAGCGGTTTAGTTTTGAGCTGGGTTCTCAAGCGGTGAGTCCGTGATGAGTAATTCTCACGGGGAGTTGAACTAAGGGTCGGTGATCTCGACAGTGCGTTCCTGGCAGGGCTTCAAGATGGTCGTCCCATCTCGCTAGTGTGTTCCGGGGTATTTGTGTTTTTCGACGAAGGGAATTTGATAATTGAAGAGGATATTTTTTGAGGTAAAGATAAAGAAATTATTGTTGGGAATGTTCTTTCTCCCAGAAATTTATGGATTATTTTCCAAGAGATATTACCCAAATGCCAGGGAGTACGCCGGCATTATATATATTGTAAGAATTCTGATAGATTTGTTATAGAGGCCATGGATTGTACCGGCCGATATTTTGATTCATGTTTCCTATGATGGATTTTTCCCATGTTATTAGAAGATATAGTATGCCGCTGTGTAAGCGACCAGTGATCATCATCATTTATAAAGATATTGATGTAAACCTTTATTAAACGTGGGCTGCTGTGTTCTGCAGCCTTTGTACTTTGAATTTTGCGCCTGTAACTGAATCTTTGGATATCGATTTGTAAAGGATTTTAGGCTATGAGTTGCTGCATTCTACAGCCTATTGTGTATTGCGATGTACGCAGCCTTTTTTGGATGAATATTGTTGCTGTATTACTACGAAATGAACTTACTTATCTGATGCGTCATGTTTTATGCTGTGAACTGTGTTACCATGATGTCTACGTGACTGTGGCGTTAATAAACTGTGTGGAACGTTATACTAGTTCCTACATTTCCTGATCTTACGTTACAGTGGTGTGTGATCAAAGTGTGTATAGGTATGCCAGAACCTTCTTACGACATTCGCATTTACAGCTATACATATTTACACACCTGTCGGCCATCCGTAAGCCCGACCACAAGCTGATTGCCTTCATCAGCCGTAATATTAACATTGTCTTCCTACACCACTTACATATCCATAACAACCACTCACAAGCCCTTTAGCTCTTTTGGTTGTGTGGACTCCATTGTAGAGCAGTATTTTGCCACCGAGATCCATAACTCCTTGTCCCTTTTTCTTCCTCTCCATCAGAGCCAGGATTTATAGTTTTGTTTTCCTCATCTCCTCTAGCAGCTCATTTTCATTCCTGTTAATACTCCTTATGTTCCATGAACCATAAATCATCGTCCGTATTTCGTATCAGCTCGTTACCTTTAAGATGAGTCGGGGATTTTCTCTGTCGTTTTTAATAATCGGTTTTTAAGATAAACAATTTATTAGCCTGTGTCCCTTTACAAGGTGGTGAGGCTCTATGCATACCGTCCTTCCTCACTTTTGTAGGCAGATTTAGCTTTTTCAAGGTTTGAATCAAGTGCTATGGCTTCTAACATACCCAAGAATCAATAGGGGATGCTAATTTCCGATTTCCATTCCGGTGTATCGTTAAGAGTTCTCTTTTTATCGACATGAGAATAATCGCATTGACTATGACATTATTAAACAGACCTTGCTTCGTAAATTCTTGTTGACAGAGGAAGGTTACATGCAGCGAATGAGGTAAATTTCCCCTGTGTCAAGTAATGGTTTTGGAAAATATATCTCCACTATCGAAATGTATATTTATAGAAGGATTGATCTATCCGGAATAGCCAAACGTATGAATGTCTAGTCGATATAATGCTGTGTGATAAAGTGTTATCATTATGCAGTCCGAATATGGTGGCTTTCTTCCTGGAAATACGATCCAGAGATATAGATGCCATGGAGATGCTGGGGTGCCAATATATGAAAGCGCACCCGGACAAAGTTGTGAACAAACAACCTTCCATGAAGGAACTGCCATTACGCGCTGCAGGTCGCACTTACGCAAGATATTTTTTTAGACGTTATGCATGCATTGCAGATATTGATTTTCGAAGAGATTATAGGTCCTCATTTCGAGGCAAGTATAACATCCCTCGGCACCGTTCCCCTTCACAAGGATATCACAGAAACGACACACGTTATCTTTGTGAAGATATTTGTGTACGTCCTTCTATATTCTTCGCTCTCTCTTGCATTACCGATTTATTTCTTCATTTTTTACACTCATCGTCCTATTACTTGGCATATTTTGTGCACTAACATTCTTGCCTTGTCACTCACAGGCTTGTTTACGTTTCACCATATGAATCGTAGTATTACCAGGCTAATTAGACAGGACAGCGGATAAAAATTATATCACGTAAGTCGTCTGGACACCTTTGTTGACACAAGGTGGTGTTGTACGATCGACAAAAAGAAAGCCAGATTGTCAGTCTGGGAATTTCGTTTGGGAGATGTACTAAACACATGTGATAATATGTATTCGCTTCCGATGGCTCATCTCTGTATCAATAATACAGATAACCCATGTAGGGAGATTTTGTTGTGAAATCATTAGCCAGGACGTAAGTTCACCGATGTGTTTGTAAATTTGCACAAATGTAATCGGGAGTATTACTGCCATATTTGGGAAAAGTCATGAGTTTAAATTTTGCAATTGATATTTTAAAACATGCGGGTGAAAGTAATGATTTAAAACCCCGACCTACACAGTCCTAAAGAAACAGGATTGGTCTAAATCGAGAGCCTAACATAAACTTTAGCTCTCATTGGCAAGTTTGTCTAAAATACCATCTAGGACGTGGACTGAGAAAGGGAAATATAATCTAGCGAAGTCGGAGACACAAATCAGACTGCATTTTTAAACGTCAAGTAACAACTCCCAGTAGCCAGAGAGTCGGATCGGACAAAGAATTCCAAACTTAAAAGTGACAGATCGAAGTATGTGGGCGTCTTTATAACTCAAAAGAGAACCCGCAATTTTAAATACAAAGACTGGAAACATAAGGAATTTAAAACACAGGTCATAAAGTGGGATTCTGAAACTACCCAAGACCGAGTGATCGAAGCATCAAATCAAAGTTGCTGTGCCCATTCTTCTATGCCAGGATATTGTATATCCCATGTGGGGTAAGTTGTGAACATATATTTTATAAAGTGAATGTGACACGATACTTGCTAAGTGGTTATACAAGTCATACGAGGCTGGCAACCTCAACATATGAAAATAGTATACTTATAAGCGTAAGTATATTCAAGCGCTGGTGATTGCTTCTTGCAAGTCGTACAGAAAACCGACTGCAGAGGTGACCTCAGACTCCGAATGGATCGGTGAGATGATTACCTCACATGTGTCTAGGCTGTAATGTATCATTTTGTGAGATATGTGTATTTTTATAATGTTAGTTCAGATAAATCATTATCCTCGTGCTGTCCAGACACCTTTTCCCCATTTAAAAAAACAGAAGAATAATGGTGATTTATAATCATATTCCTTGAGTTATCCTTTGAATAATCAGGGAGAATAATTATTCAGAGAGGCTAACATTGATGGGTGTACAGCGAGACAATGCGCCTGTTAATCTTCAGCCCACAAATGTACTTAGCAAAAGCAGTTCTTTTATTTTTCCTAAAGTTCGTAGTTCGAAGCTACAAGACGGTCCTTAGTACCAGACAAGTCTGAAGTAAGAATCTTTGCCACTATCTTGTGATTAAAGAAGCTGGGTTAGCCACCAACTACCTATAGTGGACACGTTCTGAAGACGCCCACCTTGACATTAGGAGTGAAGTTCATCTTGACGCCTCTAGAGAAGAATCCTCATCATAAAAGACCTGACAACGACCCATTGCAGTACACAGCCAGTTAATTTTTTTTCTAACAGGAGCAAGCAACGGGCCATAATCATCACTCCCCAATTAAGTCTCAGTGAAGACAATTTAAAAACCCTCTAAAGTCCCTGACATCCGTATTTATTTTAATTTGTTAAATACTATTTGGTTGTTAAATTTGTTATATGTTATTTTACAAATTCATAGTTGATTCAGTTCTTATAGATAAGAAAGCGCATGTATGATCTAAAATCTTTACTATATATATATATATATATATATATATATATATATATATATATATATATATATATATATATATATATATATATATATATATATATATATATATATATAGTTACAGCCATATAGCCAAAAATGCGTATAACACGAATTTCGCTGGATTAAGCCAGCTGGTAGCTCGAACAAGCCACACCTTTGCTTAAAACTTTGCAAAAGGTTCCAGATCAGATATAAGGTAATAGTGCTCTGCCCTATGCAACATTGTTCTTGACTTCTGAATTATCTTGTGAACAGTCCCTTGAGATAGAAGCATCATTATCCTTCCATGTACAACTCTGCAAAGAGTAATCTTGTGCGAGGGTAGAGACCTTTGAAGACCCATTTTAGATACTCTTGAGTTATGGCCACTGGTGGACCACTACCGCAGAGCAAAGGGGAGGCAAATCCCGTGACAATCATGAATGTGCTTCATTTCTGATGCTTGACCTTGCTCACCATCAAGGAGTTCTGAGAAATATTCTTTCCATCTTTCCATTACCTCCTTTGGGACAGTAAGCAATTTGCCTTGCTTGTCCTTTATAAATTTGAGAGGGCATTGTTTTTCCTTCCTCGTGTTCCTTAGGGTCTTATAGAACAATTTCTGGTTTTCTTGCGCATCTTTTTCTAGCTTTTCTCCAAATTCTTCCCAGGACTTCTGTTTTGCTGCTAGCACCTTCTTCTTTGCTTCTGTTCTGAGTGTCACATATTCTCTATATTTCTCTATTTGTCCTGCTGTGTTTTTAGCTCCTAAGTATTGTTTCCATGCCATTTTCTTGTCTCTTATTTTCTCTTTGACTTCCTCTGTCCACCAAGATGCCCTCTTTCTCCTATTCCCAAGTCGGACTTCACCACATGCTTCTGCAGCAGCTGCTTTATGATGTCCTTGAATTTGAGCCAGAGGGTTTCCAAGTCATCAGGTTGTTCTTCTGTGTTTCTCACCGCTGTAGCTATAAGCCCCTGATATCTGGTCTTAATTTCTGGCTCTCTCAGCTTGTAGGCCTTAATGCTCATTTCTCCCTTTCGTTTACTTTGTTTCTTGCATGATGTTGGGCAGTTCCTAGGCTGTGCAACTCTTTCAGTTGTTCTCTTGATTGTAAGCAGGTAGTGATAACTTCCAATCTCTGGCCCCCTCCAGACTCTAGCATCCCGGACATATTTGAATGAGTTCCTCCTAACTATGGCATAGTCGATCTCTGACTTCTCATTCTTTGTTGGTTCACATCTAGTGTATGCATGTTTGCGCTTATGGGGGAACTTTATGTTTGTAATGATCATATTCTGCTCACTGCAGAATCTAAGGAGTCGCTTTCCATTGTCATTGAGAGTATCTTCTCCATATCTTCCGATTACTCCACCCCATCTAGCATGGTCATTTCCAACTCTGGCATTGAAATCTCCGAGCATGATAATTTCATCTAGGCAGTCATCCACTGTCTTTTGAAGCAGCTCGAAGAATTCCTCCTTGACCTCTGCTCTCTCATCCTCATTTGGCCATACACTATGACCAGGTTGACTATGGTTTCTCCTTCTTTTAGTTGTACAACCATAATGCGCTCCGAGACAAATTTCCATCCCTTTATACTATGTTTTTGATTTTTGGCCACAATGCAACCCACGCCCCCTTTAGCTCTTTCAGATATGGGTACACCACTGTAGAGCAGCGTGTCGCCATCGAGATGCAGGACTCCTTGTCCTTTTTTCTTCGTTTCAGTTATAGCCAGGATTTCAAGTTTTGCTTTCCTCATCTCTTCCACCAGCTCCTCTTCCTTCCGATTTATACTTCTTGTGTTCCATGTTCCATAAGTCGTAGTCCGTAGTCCGTTCCAGTTCGTCGCCTTTAGAATCCGTCCGGTTTTCTCTCTTATATTTTGATTAATAGTGATTTAAAGCAAACAGGTGATTGGCCTGTTGTGCCTTTGCATCGTGGAGCGGCTGCCTCCTTACGGCCTCCATGCAGGCCGCCCTCCTCCTTTTTCATCCGGGCTTGGGACCTGCATAGGCAGAGTTAATTCTACTATCCATCAATGATAAACCTTTGCTTTTAAACTATTCAATTATTTTCAAACTGTTAAAACTTAAGTGATTATTAAATTTTGTTATTTGTAATTTTACCAATTTAACTTAGATTTAATCATTTTAAATGTACTGTATGTTTGTCTCAGTCAATTTACTACACACACTCTAAAAAGAGCTATACCAAAATAATAAGAATTCCACTGAGTAAATCAGAGGTGGGGGCTTAACGAGCTAATATTAACCATTGCTTAATTCTTTACAAAAGTTGTCGGCAGATTCTAGAATTAACGTGCTGAGCCAATGCAGCATAGTTTTCGCTTATCTGAATATCTTGTGAACACTCAATTGAGATAGAAGCGTCATTACCCTTCTATTTACAAATCTGCTAAGAGTAATCTTGTGCGATGGTAGACACCAGTGAAGCCCATACTAGATACTCTTGAGTTTTGGCCACTGTTGGACCACTACTGCAAAGCAGGGGAGGCAATACCGTCACAGTTTATAAGAATATGTACTGAATTTTAATTGGCAGAAGTCAATATAATTAAAATATTTTCATTAAAGTTGAATTGCTTCATCTTTTGTGAACATCATTTACCCTTGTCTTAAAGTTCTCTCCAGGTTGTATCTCCATGTCATGAGCAGAAATTCTTCGTTCCTAATTTCGGAAGCTTCATCCATTTCAGAGCTGGAAATTACTGGAGCATCATGTCTGAGAACATGAATTAAGCATGCGACATTCAATTTTCTACGATGCGCTTGTCTTACTCTCTCGCTGGGTGTCATCAATAATGCAACAGCTGAACGTAGGTCTGATTTTGTCATGCGAAGTTTTCCAACTAAACAAAAACACATATATTTCCACTAGGAGCTGTTAACTTTCTAAGATAGAACCGTTAATCCTCTTCGAAATAGCTGCTAACCCTCTAAGAAAGAGTTGTTAACCCTCGAAGAAAGCGACAGTTCTTTTTGTTTTATACAAGCCATCAATTTTTTTAGTAGAAATGGGCCTTAACAATAAAGGTGATACTACTAACAGGAGAGTGCTCCCTCCTGTTATATACTGAAGCACATTAAAAACGCACTACCTGTATAATCCAGGAACATAGTGTGAAATGTAAATATAAGTGTTTACAAGTTTACATATTTGGAATCTTTATTCATTTTCCTATGAACCCATGCTGGTCATTAATTTGTACATTTGATTGTTATGAAATTCATTGCATTCTGTGCAGGCAAGGGAGAAAACCAAAAATGCAACCAATAAAAAAATTAATTCACACTATCCTCAGTATCTGGTATGTCCACCGTGTGCTTGCAAACAAGCTTGGCAGCGGCTCCGCATGGAACGCACAAGTCTCTGAAGGAAATTCCGGGGAATCAAGTTCCATTCACGTGTAAGTGCAGCTTCGAGCTGTTGCAGATTAGCTGGAGAACCTTGCCTGTAGACTCTGCGCCCAAGCTCGTCCCACAGATGTTCTATAGGGGACATGTCTGGTGATAGGGCAGGCCAATCAATCGTCACAATGTTCTACTGCTGTAGATATTGCTGGGTAATGCATGCGGTGTGCACACGTGCGTTATCCTGCTGGAGAAGCTGCAAGTCTGGATAATTTGTGAACGCCGGAGCAACCAACGCATCCAGAACCTCATCTCGATATGTCACAGCATTAACATTTCCACGGAAGACGTGAAGAGGCAAGCGATGGTGAAAACTGAATCCTCCTCAAATGTGAATACTGCCACCTCCAAATCGGTTGTGCTGACGAACACAGCAATCTGCAAAGCGCTCTCCACACCGTCGCCAAATCCGCAAACGTCCATCAGCAAAGGATACGTTGAATCTGCTCTTGTCTGTGAATAGGACAGCATTCCACTGCAGTCTAGTCCATCTGACATGTTGCTCTGCCCATTGCAGGCGCTGCTGACGATGTCTGTGAGTCAAGTGTGGCCCAACATAAGGTCGTCTTTCAGTAAGGCCTGTATCTCTGAGTCGTCGTATGACTGTCAATCGAGAGACTTACCCACGTCTACCCACTATTGCTCTTGCTGTTTGACTTGCCGGGAGAGAACGATTCCTTAGGTGACTCAGCACAATATGACGATCTTGCGCTGGGGTAGTAACTCGTATTTGGCCACTCCGAAGTCTATCCCGGGCACTGCCAGTGGTTCCGTAATGTTCATTGAGACGTACAATAGTGCTGTGGTGGCAATTCATCCTTCTGGCAATGGCCCGCGAGCTCATTCCGGTCTCCATACCAATGGCACGTTGGCGGTCGTTTTCAGATAGTCGTTGCATTTCAAGCACATGTACTGGGTGTTTTGTCTCAACGGCCTTTTTATACCGAGTATACTGCCACAACGCGTACACATTTTCAGGGTCATAGCTGTTGGGAATCGTGTTGCACGTGTAACTTTCATTGTTTTCATGTAGTCTGTACACAAACCCGTGGGTTGAATCATGCACTTTCCATTCCAGCAGCATTCGCTCTCTACCTCATGCCAAACACGGAGAAAATCCATTCCCACACTTTTTTTCCCAGCTTCTCGGCATCAGTATATATAATAGTGGTGCGTTTTTAATGTGCTTCAGTATATAATCTAATATTTTACATTGTCACACCAATGTTATCACTTATAACATTCATGACACTCCACATTAGACTACCATTTACCTACTATGCTCGGAGCTATCTTCATATTGTTCATACACTGTTTATTTGTTTTGGTACTTTATTATTACAATATATGTATATATTCTATATAAATATTCTCTCTCTCACTACACTCTACATTGCTGTGCCCTGTTTCAGTGACAACGTTCATGCAATCTGGTTTTAATGTATTCTAGTATTATCAAACACTTCTCAACAGCGTTTTTTGTCTTTCAAATACGCGTGGGATGAGTAATGCAAAATTTCCCCACTCAAACAGTGCTAGATAGATTGGCTTAGGGGAGAATGGAAGGTGGTTAAAACAAAAAAGACCTTCAGAATTACCCTTCTGGAATTCGAGAAGATTTAACTGTCGCTGAAAACGTGTTTAAGTGCGAATAACATGTTGCTCATTCCGACATGATATAAATGGAAAGAAAAAAGACATGAAATGCAGAAACATAAACCAGCGAGAGAGAGAACGAACGAATTTTATTTTCAAAGGGTTGAGAATTGGGCACGCAGGCCCGTCTGACATTCTGCCCTTCCTTTCTCTCGTCTTTTATACTGATTTCATTTATTCTCACATGCATATTACCTATCAATAGAGAGAGGGAGAGAGAGAGAGAACGAGAGAGAGAGAGATAAATGACTCCCGGAGCGTTTTGTTTTTACTACATGTATGCTTGTCTGTTCTCCTTCCTTTGAGTTTCGCCCTCCGGAGCGAAAGATGCTAGTCAATAGCAGCAACAGTTTACGATGATCACAGGTAGTAATTAGGGGAACTAGTTCACAGTAACTAAATAAAAATCGACATTTAGTTATTTAAAACGTCACTTTCGTTTCAGCACGAACTGTAATAAAAGGAACTAGTCCATAATTAGCGACAGAGAGACTAGTTCATAATTAGCAATAGAGAGACTGGTTCATAATTAACAACAGAGAGACTAGTTCATAATTAGTAATAGAGAGACTAGTTCATAATTAACAATAGAGAGACTAGTTCATAATTAACAACAGAGAGACTAGTTAATAATTAGCAACAGAGACTAGTTAATAATTAGCAATAGTGTGACTAGTTCATAATTAGCAATAGAGAGACTAGTTCATAATTAACAACAGAGAGACTAGTTCATAATTAGCAACAGAGAGACTAGTTCATAATTAGCAACAGAGAGACTAGTTCATAATTAACAACAGAGAGACTAGTTCATAATTAGCAACAGAGAGACTAGTTCATAATATAATTAGCAACAGAGAGACTAATTCATAATTAGCAACAGAGAGACTAGTTCATAATATAATTAGCAATAGAGAGACTAATTCATAATTAGCAATAGAGAGACTAGTTCTTAAGTAGCAACAGAGAGACTAGTTCATAATTAGCAATAGAGAGACTAGTTCATAATTAGCAAAAGAGAGAATAGTTCATAATTAGCAACAGAGAGACTAGTTCATAATTAACAATAGAGAGACTAGTTCATAATTAGCAATAGAGAGACTAGTTCATAATTAGCAACAGAGAGACTAGTTCATAATTAGCAATAGAGAGACTAGTTCATAATTAGCAACAGAGAGACTAGTTCATAATTAACAACAGAGAGACTAGTTAATAATTAACAACGGAGAGACTAGTTGGCATTTATGACATGTGGACACTAGTTCCCATTCATCATTTGACTAAAATGAGGGAGTATTTCATACTTAGTAGGCAAATGAGAATCACCAGTGTTAATAAACGGAGGAAACGTTCAAAGCTAGTTAACAGAGCAATCGTAAAATACAATGTTAGTTAGTACATAATACAATGTTAGTTAGTACATAATACAATGTTAGTTAGTACATAATACAATGTTAGTTAGTACATAATACAATGTTAGTTAGTACATAATACAATGTTAGTTAATACATAATACAATGTTAGTTAGTACATAATACAATGTTAGTTAGTACATAATACAATGTTAGTTAGTACATAATACTTGTACAATGACGCGGGTTGGGAACCTCATCATGACAAACAAGCTGCCACAGAAACCACTGCTACAAGAGTGTGTGAAAGCTTGGTGTAGGTTTTATGTGGGGGAAGGGGGGTGGGGACTAGCTGCAGTGGTGACTTCTTGCTCCGTAGCAAGCGCGAAGGAAAATAATGATGATGATGGTAAGGATGATGCTGTTGATTATGATGAATTAACACGAATTGACATTGGTGACGTAAATATTAGTTCATGAAGTTCCGTGCATTAATCTGGGGGCCGCGGTTCCAACTATCCTGAAAAACTTCAGGAAATCGCTAAAAATGTGAACTTTAAATGTCAACCACGTTCGTATTTGGTTTCCTGGGAGTTTATGATGAGATACACACACACACACACACACACACACACACACACACTTAAAGAAGAAGAGTACTGCTCCCTCATGCATGTCGTACAAGGCAACTAATAAGAAATTGACCATGGGGTTGTTTTGCGGTCATTTTTGATGGAGTTTCAAACATTGATCTATTGGTTGTAGGTTTTTCACCCTGGTCAAGGTTTAGTAACTATGTCTTGACTTTGCTGTGTCAGGTTGATTAGGGGTTATCTCCCTTGTTTGTTAATTCATTGTGTTTGACCTTTTGGGTCAAAGGTAATACAGTTCTGGGCTATATGCGATGCACAGTGGAGAGCGCGAAATTAGACTTCCGTCTTGTTGAGTTGTGAAGTCCTGGCTTCTGAGGACGTGTATGTCCATTGTAGTTTCGGGGAGGAAAATCTTCGAAGTGACTGCGTTGTCAGTTTTCCCCATTGATTCTCTGTGCGTCAGGAAGGACGACAGTGTTGTTATTATGTTCTGAGGATTCGTTGCAAGGTAACACCGACCTTTTTCATTACTATGCTTTCGATGGCAAAATTTGTTAAAGAAGTACCTTTTGTGAGGACAGCTCACCGATCCTGTATGCAGAACTTATACATTGGGCTCAAGATAGCTATGTAAGACTATTTGTCTTTAAACGAACAGAAGTCCAGTGACGAAGAGATATATATGTATATGCTGGTAGATTTATATAAACTTGATAGCAGAGTTTATGCAACCTGCTGATGAAGAGTACACAACTGACGTCATATTTAGGCTGGTGGAATGGCCACTATTCTACAGCATAAAAAGAAGTAACTGGCGTGTTATGCCAAGTTGAACGACGGCCCTAGTAATAGGATTACTTAAGTGAAGGGCTCGTCTTTTGTATGACGGAGTTATCAAGGTATCTGACGCGTTCAGTCGGAGATACCAAAAGCGGCATTATGAACAGTACATGAAAAGAACATAACACTATTGACATGCATACATATATGAATGTTCACCAGCCAGAATGACTGATATGTACCCAGCGATTTCCATTGACATGATGTACATGAACTTGTTTACATTGACTGTTCCTGTGTGATTCTACATGTTAGTCCTGTCAATAAATGTATGAACCATCACAAGTAGTTCCAACCTTCATTGACTGTAGTACGAGTGTGACTGGGTGTTTGTACAACTACATATGAGCCTAAACACATTCGCGTCTCTGCACACCCATGTCTCTTCATCAACATCTGCAACACGCAGAAACCAACCAGCTAAGGAGCAAGAAAAATCAAGTAACAGGTTGCTAATCTCATTTTGTAAAACCAGTCGCTACAGAAACCACCGCTACAAAAGCATGTAGATTGTTTTGTGCAGACGTTCTGCAAGGGAACATGATGATGATTGATGATTTTTATGTGTTGTCCATAATTGTCTGTTCTGTTGTATGCATTTTACATTTAACGTTTATCATAATCTAACTTTAGGAAAGAGGGCACTTATAGAATATGAAGAGTATTGAGCAAGAAATTAGGTCAATGAAGTTGACAAGTTCAGCCAATACATTTGACAAAATTTGTCTCTGTGACATTTATCAAGCAAAGAGGCAGATTACATCAAATCAGCTTTACTCTTCCAGCACTTTCATGTCAGCGCCGCTGATAACTTTGCTAATATCTTACCTTGTCAAGACAGTTCTAACTTGATTCTCACATGACAGTCATACTGCTCTGGTTTTCTTCAGACATCGTAAAACGAATAAAAATGTTCACTGATTTTAGAGTAGTGAACCATCTTGTAGCTTATGGAACAGAACTGGGATAGAGATGAAAGTGTCAAGTGACAACGTAAATAATAAACAATCTAAAACGTCATTTTACTAGCACGCTGGCCATCTAAAAACGTCATTTTACTCACAATCTATAACGTCATTTTACTAGCACGCTGGTCATCTAAAAACGTCATTTTACTCACAATCTAACACGTCATTTTACTAGCAAGCTGGCAATCTGAAACGTCATTTTACTGGCAAGCTGGCAATCTGAAACGCCATTTAACTAACAAGCTGGTAATTTAAAACGTCGTTTTACTAGCAAACTGGCGCTCAAAAACGTCATTTTACTAGCAAGCTGGCACTCTAAAATGTCATTTTACTAGCAAGCTTGCAATCTAAAACGTCATTTTACAAGCAAGTTGGCAATCTAAAACGTCATTTTACTAGCAAGCTGTCAATCTAAAACTTCATTTTACTAACAAGCTGGCAATCTAAAACGTCATTATACTAGCAAGCTTGCAATCTAAAACGTCATTTTACTAGCAGGCTGGCAATCTCAAACGTCATTTTACTAACAAGCTTGCAATCTAAAACGTCATTTTACTAGCAAGCTGGCAATCTAAAATGTCATTCTACTAGAAGCTGGCAATTCTAAAACGTCATTTTACTAGCAAGCTGACAATCTAAAACGTCATTTTACAAGCAAGCTGGCAATCTAAAACTTCAGTTTACTAGCAAGCTGGCAATCTAAAACGTCATTTTACTTGCAAGCTGGTAATCTAAAACCTCATTTTACTGGCACGCTGGCCATCTAAAAACGTCATTTTACTCACAATCTGTCAATCTAACACGTCATTTTACTAGCAAGCTGGCAATCTGAAACGTCATTTTACTGGCAAGCTGGCAGTCTAAAACGTCATTTAACTAACAAGCTGGCAATTTAAAACGTCGTTTTACTAGCAAACTGGCACTCTAAAACGTCATTTTACTGGCAAGCTGGCACTCTAAAACGTCATTTTATTAGCAAGCTTGCAATCTAAAACGTCATTTTATTAGAAAGCTAGCAATCTAAAACGTCATTATACTAGCAAGCTGGCAATCCAAAACGTCATTTTAATAGCAAGCTGGCAATCTATAACGTCATTTACTAGCAAGCTGGCAATCTAAAACGTCATTTTACTAGCAAGCTGGCAATCTAAAACGTCATTTTACTAGACAGCTGGCAATCTAAAACGTCATTTTACAAGCAAGCTGGCAATCTAAAACGTCATTTTACTAGCAAGCTGACAATCTAAAACTTCATTTTACTAGCAAGCTGACAATCTAAAACGTCATTTTAATTGCAAGCTGGCAATCTAAAACGTCATTTTACTAGCAAGCTGGTAATCTAAAACGTCATTTTAGAAGATACCATCTTAACTTTCTCACTTCCATTAAAAGCCTTTCATTGTAAAACTTCAGATATGTCAACAAATATAACAATTTCTTTCTAACTTTCGTATAGTGTGCAAAACGTTAAGTAAACATAACTTAATCAATTATGGGGTCAGAAGTGTCGGTACACAATTGAAATTCTGTACAGCTGTTACGCACAGATCATTTTTTCTAAGTCATTGTATGATCATTTTTTCCTAAAGACATTGTATGATCATTTTTTGCTAAAGACATTGTATTATTAGATTGACTGAAATGTATACTTTAATTTTTTCGGTCAAAGCTACATAACTCTGGATATTGAGAGTATCATTTAAAATGATGTTACCTCCTCTTGTGTCGAGACACGGTCGGTCCACATTTTTATTAACGAAGTGTGACCATTCTCCTTATTTGGTAGTATCGGTCAACTGTTGTTGGAATGTCTGAAACCTGTGTTGAGGTCTCTGTTCATGTCCAAATAAGGCTCGATCTAGTTAAATCTTATCTCGAATGTTCCTAGATCGTCTGGTTTGTTTGACTATTCAAGTGTAGAGGTTCTGCGCATGTCCGGACGAGAGGCGTCTGGGAATTCTTCTTTGTCTGGGAGTCGATGAAAGATTGTGAAGCAGAGAAGACGTGTTCCGGCGTCTCTGTGATTTTGTTAGGGAATTAGGAGCCTTTTTGTGAGATAGTTAGCTTACAAGGTCCTTCCCTTGAGTATTCTAAAACGCCTGGAGGCGTATGTTTTCTGTGGTGTGGATTTTCGAACGAAGGTAATACCTCATTTACATCCAATCTGTAACTTTACTTATGTTTGACAATGGTCGATCTCTGCTCACGTATACATTACAGAAAGGAAGGTTCTTCTAATAGATGACACGCCCCAGGTATCTTCATACCTGAGATCTATATGTAACGGGTCATACTCAGCCCGAAGGACAGTTCGTTGTTCTATGAACGTCGCTGTGTGTCAGCGTTTATGCCTACATCAAGGTTAGACTTGGGAATGCCTGTAAAGGTCAGTTCGACCTGTACTCCTGATAAACTCTGTATTGTTGTTGTTAACTCATACTGGCTACTAGTTGTTGAATCACGCTTTATTTGTTAAATGACGTGAATGTCCACCAGTTGATAAATGTAGATGTTGGGACTGGTGTAGTAAAGTGTAACGATTGTCAACTCATTAAACCCAGCACAGTTTTGGTCATACAGGTCATCTTGTCCTGGAACGTGATGAGGCTCCGACAAGAATGTGAGTGTAGACAATGAGTGTGTATATGAATGTCAGAACGCGAATGGTAGAATGATTCGATAGAGTTGACAAGTTGGTAGTACATCACTCATACTCACACTGTTCGAATTCAAGAAGTACTGGAACTACGGTGGTCTTTTTATAACATTTAATGAGACGCACACTTGGACAGTACGTGTATGGTTACAGGAACAAATGTCGACATAGACAGCATAATGTTGATCACAGGCATATCATCTTAAGTTAGCATTCATGCTTGGCAAATATCATAATGGAGCATTCGTAAATAAGCATTCAGAGTTCCATCATGTAAATCATCTGGCTTTACTGACTGGGCACGTCAGACCATAACCAATATATAGGAAGGCTCCTAGACCTAATCTCGTCTAGCGAATATCCCTTCACGTAAAGTTCAATATATATATTTTTCCATAAAGATATAGGAATCCCAGACATGGGTTCTCACATGTAGCAGTGATCTCTTGGTTCATCGAGCGATAGTACAGGCATCCCTTTTTCTCACTCGATAAATACAAAGTATATGAATTTCAACATGGCTGTTCTTCTCTCGTGAGTTTCACTCACTATAGGATCCAGACCAAAATTGGTCATTCGTTAAATGTCCTCATTTCTTCATAACTTCTGTCATAGAGGTAATTGAATAATATCATATAATCTAGTGCTGATACATAGGAATGTCATCTTCCTTTGAATAAATATTCTTTTCAAAAGTACCACTGTGCATCTGTTTATCGACAACGATGGCGAAGCCCAAGTTCATAATAAATTGTGGTTTTACCTTTCTATGCGAAATATAACTTTGCCATTCCTTGGCAAAAGAGAATAAACACTGGGGTAAAGTACATACAACATGTCTAAATGACTATCACTTTTCCCCATCTACTTATAGATCACTTTTTCGGCGATAGGCCGGCTACATCAAAATTCTACATCCAGACAGGATGACAGCCATGAATCACACCCCTTGCTAGCGATACTTCCGCTGCATAGCCTTTGACCTTTTCTAGCAACAACCAACATAGTTCGACTTAGAAATGTAAAGATATCCATATATAAGACAGACTCGTCCTACTCATACAAACACTACGTATAAATTCAGGCCATAGATATACTGAAGCAAGAATAATCTATTCCTACCCAGCCAAAGAATAAATCGCAGTAGGCCTAAATTCGTCCGCGGAGTCCGATCGAAGATGACGGAACTGCCTTCAAGGGAAGTAACTCAAAAATGACTTCTCCTTAAGCACTTAAAAAGGAAACACTTTGCTCACAAAATATTTGCGAACATAATAAGTATATAAATGTATTATATTGCAAGATAGTAAAAATTGCCCTTTACAGTCTTACCACACCTCCCGGGAAAAAAAAAAATAAAATTTTTTTTTTTTTAAATACATCTAGGAGCACCATACAATAGGCTCAAAACGCAAGAATACTGCGCAGATGCAAATATCAGGAATAACTATAATTCCTAATATGACCGGTGAGAATATATCTCAAAATCTGAGAGAAATTGTTTTTCTCTACGAATAAATGTTTCCAGGAAGGTGTGATGTACGTATAATACAATTCTGGTAATTATACAATGCATACCAAAAATTCACACTATAATCTTAAATTTATGATTTATGAAGAAACAATCATCAAAGAACAGCGGTGAATAAACATCAATAAACCGCTAAGTAGAGATACCATCATTCTATTATTAAATTACAAATGTGTATCTTAGTAAAGAACAAAAAATAACTGTTGTAAAGTTATACATATTAAAAAATCCAATATTTAACAGTTAAGTGGCATCATGTGGGCATCTGGACAGAATGTCCGCCATCACATTTTCTGAACCACGGATAGCTCGTACCGAAAAATGAAAAGGTTGAAGAGCGATTGCGTATCGAGTTGATCTCGAGCTCTTCAAGTTCTTACTTTGGATAGCCGTAAGAGCTTTTTGGTCAGTTTCCACTACGAAATGCGCGCCCAGAAGGAATCTTTGGAGTTTGAGAATTGACCAAACCATTGCCAATAATTCACGGTCTAAAACCGAGTAATTCCTTTCTGCAGCATTAAGTTTTCTGGATATATACATTACAGGATGCAGAGTTCCAGAGTACTCTTGCATTAGTGCCGCTCCAATCCCAGTGGATGAAGCGTCACTACGAAGAACAAATGTCTTATCTGTTGTAGGTAACACTAAAATAGGTGGTGATGAAAACATAGTTTTGATCTTCTCTAGTGAGGATTGGCATTCATGAGACCAGTGAACCATGTTAGGCGACCCTTTCTTTAATAGTGTAGAGAGAGGTGCCATGATAGAGGACAGATTCGGAATGAAACGTCCATAAAATTGTATGAGACCTAAAAGACTTCGCACTTGCTTTTTAGTCCTAGGGATAGAGATGTTAAGTATCTTAGTGATATTATGGTCTTCTGTCTTCAAGAAACCGTGACCTACTCGATGGCCTAAGAAAGCAATTTCGCTAAAGCCAATACAAGCTTTAGATGGTTTTGCTGTCAGGTTATACTCACGCAGAGTTGATAATAATTCAACTAACCCTGAATAGTGATCTTCCCAAGTATCGCTGAAAAGACAGATGTCGTCTAGATAAGCAATGACATCTGACCGATACGATAGGATTCGACGCATCATGCGTACAAATGTAGCTGGTGCGTTCATAAGGCCGAAAGGCATAAAATTCCATTGGAAAAGGCCTCTGGGAGTAGAGAAAGCGGTAAGAGGTTTGGCGCGTTCGGATAATGGAACTTGCCAATATCCTTTAGACAAATCAAGTTTAGTGAAAAAATGCGATTTAGAAAGACGAGTAAGTAACTCTTCTAGTAAAGGCATAGGTTCAGCATCGAACTTCGTAACTTGATTCAATTTGCGATAGTCAACGCAAAGACGTATGTTATTGTCTTTTTTCCGAACAATAACCATCGGCGAAGAATATGCAGAAGTGGATGGTTCGATTATTTGTAAATCTATCATTTCATCCAACTCCTTTTCAACCTGTGTTTGGAAATGTATAGGGATAGGATAAGGTCTAACCCTAATTGGAGTATGTTCAGTTAGAACAATGTCATGCTCAATGACATGAGTTTGTCCAGGGATGTCAGTGAGGACATCCTGAAATGTTTGTAACATAACCGAAACTTGTCGCCGTTCTCCTAGAGACAAATCAGGAGAAACAGTAACGTCTTTCCATGATTCACTAGAATGAAGTGGGATCATTGGAAGCGGAAGATTAACATCCGAAAAACTTGTTTCCTCATCCTGTATTACAGACAGTGATGAGTAATGACCATGTTTGACATGAGAATCGTCCGTTGCCTGGAAAATAGGCTGTAGATAGTCAGGACGTTCATGGAACTCCGTAAGCATATTGATGTGGAAGGTTTTATGCTTCCCGTTGATATCGACGATGTAGTCAACATCTGAAATTTTCGATATTATATCGTACGGACCTTTCCAACTAATAAGGAGTCTATTTTCACGACAAGGTAGCAAAACAAATGCTTTGTCACCAGGACAAAGTTGTCGTAAAGTTCTCTTCTTATTAGCAAATTGTCTTGCCTTCTGCTTAGCAAATTCAGAAGAGGACGTTGCCAATTTGCATGCTTCGATAATCTTCTGTCTCAGCGCGATGACATACTCGTAAGAAGATTTTGTGTCATCGTCAATATTGTCAGCTGTTATAAGATCATGCAGCAAAGACATTGGGCCGCGCGGTCGCGCGCCAAAGACAAGTTCAAAGGGCGAAAACCCTGTATGTTCATTGGGGACCTCTCTGTACGCGAAGAGGGCCGCGGGTAAAACCCTATCCCAATCTTGAGGATGATCCTCAGTTATCTTCCCTAATAAGTTCTTAAGTGTTCTATTTAGTCGCTCGACCATCCCATTGGACATAGGATGATAGATGCTACTCAAAGATCTCTCTATCTGTAGAGTAGACATTACTTGAGACATGGTATCCGATATCAGTTGGGTGCCATGATCTGATAATATTTCTCCGGGGAATCCCAGCCGAGAAAATATAAGCCAAAGAGCATCTGCAATGTCAGCGGTAGTAATGCTCTTTAGAGGGATAGCCTCTGGCCAACGTGTGCACATGTCTACACACGTTAAGATAAACTGATGTCCTCTAGCAGATTTGATCTTGAATGGACCAATGATGTCTATCGCCATTTTCTGGAATGGACGAATAGGAATATCTGCAGCCTGAATAGGCGCAGCATGACGAGGACCTTTGGATTTGACTTCTTGACATACTTTACAGGATCGACAATAGATCCGTATGTCCTTGTTCACAAAAGGCCAAAAGAAAGCCGCAAGAACTCTTGACTTTGTACGGGAAAAACCCATGTGACCAGCACACTGAGAGTCGTGTGCATGTTGTAAGATTTTAACTCTCAAATTCTTGGGTACAAGAATCTGAGAATGACTTGACTTAGTGGAGTCTTGCACCATACGTACAAGTACGCCATTCTTCATTGTAATCCAAGATTTACAATTTGAATCTTTATTCGGATCACCTTTCGTTACAAGAGTGAAGAATTTCTTAAGAGTCGGATCTTCTTCTTGTTGTTTTATAAACGAGTCACGAGAAATTACCAAGGGATCATCTTGGTTATGCACTTCATTATCTTCAACAGATGAAGTTTCAGGCATATTGAGAGCTTGAGCTCTAGTGACTACCGCATTAGCAGATTGCATATTTTGATTTTCCCAAACGGAAATTTGCTCCGGAGTGCATTCTTTGACTCCGTGAATGCGACCGATGATAAGATCAGCGATCGGATTCGGCAAAAGACATGCGTGTACATCTCCTGTGAAGAAAGGAGTAGCAATCCTAATTATAGCGGTAGAGTATTTCTCTATGGTGCCGCCAAATGTTACGCATTTGACTACTTTGCCTGTAGAATGAGAAGGATCTATGAGTGACTGCCTAACCCCAATAGTTGTGCATCCAGAATCAAAAAGTACTGAGACTGGATTGTCATTTACTAAACCTTTGTGTAAGACAAGAGAACCTCTCCCATCATGCGCGATTGACGCAGGAAGAGCGGGAAGAGGATGCCCACAGCTTAAAGTAGACACTGTGGTTGGCTCAAATAATGTTTTGCATTGGGGGCACTGAGATGCTCTCCCAAAATCAAAAGCGGCACATGCCATATTATTAGAGTCATCATTATCTTTATTTTGTTTATAGGCTTCGTGGGACTCTTGCTGTGCAGAGTTCGCCTGGTAATGAGCTTTATGTTTTTTGAATTGTGCTCTACCTCTGTTATTATTGCCTCTGTACTTATCATTGTTTCCACTATTATAACCCCTACTCGGGTTTGAATCATAGCTCCTTTGGTTACTATCATCATATTCATTATAATGAGTATCTCGGTAATTATGATCCTGTTGTCTCCATGAAGGAAAACTTGGATAGTTTCTAGAATGACTTCCTTTGCGGAAGTTCCTGTAATTATGACCACCCCTGAATCGAGGGCTGTCAGCTCTTCTCCAGGTATTCGAAGAAGAACCCTGAAATGATTGGTTACCTTGGTTCTGATAACTGTAATAGTTACCTTTTTTATTAAACCTATTTTGAGGTCCTTGGAATTTGTGAGAGTGATTAGGGTTGTATGGTGTTGCAGAAGCAACTGGCATACCTTCTTTAACCTTACTGTTGCTAATAGCTACGTCCGGATGTGCAGTGACGTATTGGGTACAATACTGTTCCATTTCTTTTAGAGACTTAGGTTTACGCTCATGTAAGAATTCGAGGAAAGGTTTATTTATACTTGACATAATCTTGTCTCTGAGTATCAAGTCCATAAGGGCTTCATAAGTCTTTTCTGTTTTGGATAGCTCAATCCAACGATCAAATGTAAGACGTGTCCTTGCAATGAATTCTGAGAATTCTACACCTGCCTCAGGCACCATTGTCTTAAACAACTTCCGATAACCCTCTTCAGACAACTGATACTTCTTTAATAAGGCTGCCCTAATAACATCATAGTTATCTTTGTCAGCCTCTTCAACCAAACTTAAACTAGTCAGAGAATCACCTTTCAGATTTTCTGATAACTGGTTAGCATATTGTGATTTGTCCACATTATGGGCTCGACACGAGCGTTCAAATCTATTTAGCCAGAATGTTATGTCATCACTGGAAGGGTTGAACGCTGGTACCTTGACCTTGTAAGTAAAGGGTTTACCATTACCACCAGATGCTTGATTACCATCACTTATGTTTGTTAACTTTAACTTTTCTAACTCAAATGCTAAAAGTTCTTTTTGGTGTTCATGTTCTCTTATTGCTTTTTTCTCTTGAGCTTCAGCTTGTAATTTTCTCTCTTCTGCAGCAGCTTCATCTTTTCTTCTCTCTTTTTCCATTTCCATCTGGAATCTTTTTTCATCAGTCTGTATCTGCAATTTCTTTTGTTCATCCTCTCTTTGTAATTTTTTTTCCTCAGCTTCTAATCTTTTCTCCTCAGCTGCTAATTTCTCTTCTTCAATCAATGCTTTTCTTTCTTCAGCAGCAGCAGCTAATGCTTTGTCATATTGAGCAACTGCCCATTCTTCTAATTGCTGACCAGTCTTATCAAGAGCCCTGCCTTGTGTGATAAAATAATCTAATGTAGACATGTTGTCTAATAAGATCAGTAATTTGCAAAAGTAAATAAATTCACTTTCTTAGTCTTAATCAAAGACCTTGTATGATAACTTTTTAACCTGTGGAAAATAGTACTTAACTATCCCAATCACTGTGGGAAACAAGCCTTACAAAGGTCTTGTATAAATCCTTATATAATAACAGCTATAAGTTGCTGGTTCACTTTATAATATAAGTGCAGTGCACCAGAAATAGTGTTTTATATCATCAACTGTGTACCTTTAGTAATAGCAATTAACTATCAGTTGATTCTTGTACATCAATTTATATGATCAACTATATTTTAAATAGTGTATGTCGATCAGGCACAAAACAAAACAGTTATACAGAAGAACATGAAAACATTTGCGGAAATGACATAAATCAAATGGGAAAAACAATAAAAGATAACCCGCAAGAGGATAACAAATACAAATAACGCCACAGTATATAAATATAAATTGAGAATAGAACTGAAAGATAGAATAGGGTAGACCAACAAATTACAAACAAATCAAAACAAACTAAAGAACAGAGGAATATTACAAAAACAACAATGAGTACAGTCTTCACAGCTAACACTAATAGCAACAGCTGTCGCAGCAAATTTTCAATCAAGAAAATTGCACCTATAGAAACGCACACATCAGACCCTCTATTACGTGGGATACTCTGTTGTGTGACAAATATCACATATAAATATTTAAACATAAATACATAAATGCATAAATAGTATGGCAATATGATGTAAATAGAGTGTTGCAGAAAGAATGTGTTGTAAAGAAGGCTCAGTTACACTGCCTAATAGTACAGTACTGTGGTACTTTATTAAACAAATACTTCTGGTCTAATTATTTTAAATTCAACACAGAAATAGAAGTTCCATCGTTGATGTGAATGATAACAATCGATGTAGGACTTCTCAGTTCAATAACATTTCCTTTCGCAAACACTGTCAAATATTCTCCAGTCCTGATGTGTAATGTTCTATGTTTCAACCAAGCTTGCTGTGTAACACTGTCAGTTGTATGGCAAATGTCCAACGAACCAAATGTCAACAAACGCTGACCTAGTTACCGCATACTCTCGACAGGACAGGTCACGCTGACATCACTGTAGAGTTGTACTGTTGATGTATTTGTGTGTCGTAACAGACCCCAAGGAACGTCTGGTCTCAGAAGTTTACTTCTCAATATGGTCACTGTGCAGGTTGACCCAGGAAGCTGGCACACCAGTTGATAAACTCTGTATTGTTGTTGTTAACTCATACTGGCTACTAGTTGTTGAATCACGCTTTATTTGTTAAATGACGTGAATGTCCACCAGTTGATAAATGTAGATGTTGGGACTGGTGTAGTAAAGTGTAACGATTGTCAACTCATTAAACCCAACACAGTTTTGGTCATACAGGTCATCTTGTCCTGGAACGTGATGAGGCTCCGACAAGAATGTGAGTGTAGACAATGAGTGTGTATATGAATGTCAGAACGCGAATGGTAGAATGATTCGATAGAGTTGACAAGTTGGTAGTACATCACTCATACTCACACTGTTCGAATTCAAGAAGTACTGGAACTACGGTGGTCTTTTTATAACATTTAATGAGACGCACACTTGGACAGTACGTGTATGGTTACAGGAACAAATGTCGACATAGACAGCATAATGTTGATCACAGGCATATCATCTTAAGTTAGCATTCATGCTTGGCAAATATCATAATGGAGCATTCGTAAATAAGCATTCAGAGTTCCATCATGTAAATCATCTGGCTTTACTGACTGGGCACGTCAGACCATAACCAATATATAGGAAGGCTCCTAGACCTAATCTCGTCTAGCGAATTTCAACATGGCTGTTCTTCTCTCGTGAGTTTCACTCACTATAGGATCCAGACCAAAATTGGTCATTCGTTAAATGTCCTCATTTCTTCATAACTTCTGTCATAGAGGTAATTGAATAATATCATATAATCTAGTGCTGATACACAGGAATGTCATCTTCCTTTGAATAAATATTCTTTTCAAAAGTACCACTGTGCATCTGTTTATCGACAACGATGGCGAAGCCCAAGTTCATAATAAATTGTGGTTTTACCTTTCTATGCGAAATATAACTTTGCCATTCCTTGGCAAAAGAGAATAAACACTGGGGTAAAGTACATACAACATGTCTAAATGACTATCACTTTTCCCCATCTACTTATAGATCACTTTTTCGGCGATAGGCCGGCTACATCAAAATTCTACATCCAGACAGGATGACAGCCATGAATCACACCCCTTGCTAGCGATACTTCCGCTGCATAGCCTTTGACCTTTTCTAGCGACAACCAACATAGTTCGACTTAGAAATGTAAAGATATCCATATATAAGACAGACTCGTCCTACTCATACAAACACTACGTATAAATTCAGGCCATAGATATACTGAAGCAAGAATAATCTATTCCTACCCAGCCAAAGAATAAATCGCAGTAGGCCTAAATTCGTCCGCGGAGTCCGATCGAAGATGACGGAACTGCCTTCAAGGGAAGTAACTCAAAAATGACTTCTCCTTAAGCACTTAAAAAGGAAACACTTTGCTCACAAAATATTTGCGAACATAATAAGTATATAAATGTATTATATTGCAAGATAGTAAAAATTGCCCTTTACAACTCCTCAATGCTATTTCTCGTGCAAACGATAACGGACTTATTTATTACACCTGATCTGCCAGTATCAGGAGAGGAGTAATGATTATTATGTATGTGCACTGATGAACTGCAGCTGACACTGTTGCACTATTGATAGTAATGAATATTAATGCATCCAGCTCTGTGCCACATTATTTAGACAGAGTTATGAATAATAACTTTATGACACTGTGAACCTTGAACTGTTGTTTACGCTATGACTGATGAGGATTGGATCCTACATGAATATCAGTTGGCACCAATATTATTTCTGAATGCTACAATCGTAGAACTGTGATGTCTTATGACGTATGTAACGTGACTGTCTTTGTGGTGTGCAATAAAATGGTATATAAACGTCACGAGCAGTTTACCATTTCTATGACTTTGCATGTCATTTTGCCTGTGCTGTACCCTGTGGACTATCCAACTACTTTACACACGGCAACAATAAAAACCAGATAGGACACCCTACAATACAACCTCAATCTACCCGGTGTCGATAGGGGTGGTACTTCAAGTCAGCCTAAATCCACCCTTATCATTTCATGGTGGGCCAGTTCTGGTCTTATCATTTCATGGTGGCCAATAGTTGGTTTATTCTGGTACCAGCTCTCAAGGGGGTCAACAAACCCAGACATCATCATCAGACTACAAGACAACATTACAGCTTCAACTACTACCTTCCATGAAATTTTTTGGAAGTACCGGCGTTACTGACAGTTGGTAATATTTTGAAACTACCCGGCGCTGCTCGGTGGTATTGCAGTTTTCCTAAGAGAGAAGGACAAGTACCGAGCGAATCGATTTCCTGATCTGTAAGGAAGAAGGACAAGGGCCGTAACAACTGTTCCAGTATCAGAAGTACTGTCGAAGATTCAGAAGGTCAAGTGCCGAAACGACTGTTCCTGTATCAGAAGCTCATTTTCCAGCGTCATGGCTTTCTATAGGAGCAGATGTTGATCAACGTTGGATCATTATCCTCAGAATGCTGATCTCAACCTGTTCTGCACCGTGCTGACGTTTGGACACATAGAAGTTAAGTGGCCTGTTTTGTTTGTGAACTGTGCCCTTATGTTCTAACTGAGCCTTCTGTCTCACGCTTTTCACTCTGTTTACATGCTACATGTTTATATGTTATATGTTATTTGTATATTTATAGGTTTATATTTCAGCGGGTTTCGGTTGGGTGGTGTCTTTCAGTAGAAGATACCACGTCACAGAGGTTTCTACTGTTAGCGTTTTCTTTAGGGACTGTGCAAATTTCCTATTGTGAAATTTGCTAGCGACAAACGTTGCTATATTTGTTTAATTGTGACGAGTTGTGCTTTATTTTCGTTGTTTTTTGTAATATTTTTTTTTCTGTTTTTTAGTTCCGATTTCATTTGTTTGTATTTGTAGGTCTCCCCTTTTCTATTATTCAGTTCTATACACCATTTTTGTTTATACATTGTGACGTCATTTGTTTGTGTACATTCTTCGCATTATGTCATCACATTCTTTGTGATATTTTCCTTTTAGTTCTGCTGTTTATTTAGTTGACTTATGCGAATGTTTTCGTATTGACTTTGATCTTTGTTGTCGTTTACATTGACTTTCATCTTTGTTGTTGTTTACATTGACTTTGATCTTTGTTATTGTTTACATTGACTTTGATCTTTGTTATTGTTTACATTGTCTTTGTTCTTTGTTATTGTTTACATAGTTCTTGAGTAATTAGCTTTCACTATTGTTACATATTTGCTCATGCACTATTGATTTATAGTGCACTTATCATAACTAACTAGTGGATTTGTTCATGCACTATTACATTGTGCAGTTATGATAAATAACTGATTGATTTGTGTTTATGCACTAATTTGTGTAGTGCACTGATGAGTAAGAAGTGACTTGTGATATTATTATACATTTGATAATACAAGTTTGGTGTCAAAGACTTGTTTCCCACAGAGATTGGGTTAAACATTGGGATTATACAAGTACTTTATTAAGTCTTGTTACTATTAAGGTGGAAATAAGATAATTAATATTTCAGATTTGGTGACTCATAATATTAGACATAATGTCTACACTTGATTACTTTATTGAACAAGGGAAATCCCTTGGCAAGACAGGTGATAAGTTGGAAGAATTTGCGACTACTCAATATGATAAGGCATTAAAGATGGAAGCTGAGCAAAAGAAATTGCAGATGCAGGTGGAGGAAAAAAGATTCCAAATGGAAATGGAAAAACAAAAAAGGGAAGCAGAAGCAAAAGCTGAAGAGAAAAGACTACAGATTGAGACTGAAAACAAAAAACTTGAAAGAGAGGCGGAAGATAAAAGACTTCAAAAAGAAGCTGAGAATAAAAGACTTGAAAAAGAAGCTGAGAATAAAAGACTAGAAATAGAGACTGAAAATAAGAGACTTCAGGCTGAGGCTGAAGAGAAAAAGTTACAAAGAGAGGCTGAAGAAAGAAGGTTACGAAGAGAGGCTGATGAGAGAAAAGCAAAAATGGAGCATGAAGAAAAACTCTTAGCTTTGGAGTTAGAAAAGTTAAAGTTGATGAACTTGGGTAATGCTAATGATCCAAATAAGGTATCATCTTCTAATAAGTCTAATGATGTTGATTTCAAGCTTAATCTACCAGCATTCAATGCTTCCATTGACGATATAACGTTTTATCTAGAGAGATTTGAACGTTCATGTAGAATACATAACTTGGATAAATCACTTTACGTGTTTCATTTGTCCAAAATACTTAAAGGTGATGCTTTGACTATGTTAGGCATGGTAGATGAACATGACAGGGACAATTATGAGATTGTTTTGTTAAAGAAATACCAACTAAACGAAGACGGCTATCGTCTTCAATTTAGAAATATGTTGCCTGAAACTGGAGTAGAATTCTCTGAATTCATATCAAAGATACGTATTACTTTTACACGTTGGGTTGAGATGTCTAAGACAGAACATACGTATGAAGCACTAATGGACTTACTGCTAAGAGACAAAATAATGTCTTCTGTCAATGAATCTTTTCTTTCTTTTCTTCACGAGCGTAAGCCTAAAAACGTAAAAGAAATGGAAGAATACTGTTGCCAGTATGTAACTGCGCATCCTCATGTAACCATTAGCAACTCTAAAGTAAAAGAAGGTCTGCCAGTTGTTTCGGCAGCACCTTATGGCCCAAATTTCATGCGTAAATTTCAGGGTAGCCAACAAAATGTTAATAAGAAGAGTAACCGTAATTATGCTCAGAATCATAGTGATCAATTTCAGAGTGATTCTTCTTCGCAGAACTGGAGACAACCTGATACTCCACGGTATACTACTCCCAATAATTTTAGACATTTTCACAAAGGTAATCAGTATAGAGGCAAATCTTTTTCTCGGAGACCTCAAAACCAATATAATAGAGGTTCTCAACAGTATAGAAATGGTAATGACAGTTATAGAAACTGGAATTCAAACCAGGATAACAACTACAGTAGAGAGTTTAATGATAATTGCAGAGGCAATAATGGTCGCGGTATATCGCAACATAAAAGAAAAAGATATCAACAGGCAAACTCTGTACAACAAGAATCTCAGGGAGCAGATAAACAGGTTAATGATAATAAAGACCATAATGCTATCGGATGTTCATCTTTTGATTTTGGTAGAGCAAATAAATGTATCCAATGCAGTACTTTATTTGACCCGACTACCGTAACAACTTTAAGCTGTGGTCATCCTCTTCCCGCTCTTCCTGCTAATGCTGCGCATGACGGGAGGGGTTCTCTTATACTACATAAGGGTCTTGTGAATAGTAATCCAGTCTCAGTTTTGTTTGATTCTGGATGTACTACTGTTGGTGTTAGGCAATCTCTTGTAAATCCATCCTGTGCTACAGGAAAGGTCATCAAATGTGTTACATTTGGTGGCACTTTGGAAAAGTATCCTACAGCCATAATACATATTGCTACTCCTTTCTTTACGGGAGATGTCCATGCGTGTCTTATTCCAAACCCTATTGCGGACCTTATTATTGGTCGTATTCACGGAGTTAGGGAATGTACCCCACAGCAAATTGCTGTTTGGGAAGAGCAAAACATCGAAGCTACCAATGCGGGGGTCACAAGAGCACATGCTCTGGATCCACCTCAAACTTCATTAACTAATAATGAGGAAGTAGATAGCCAAAATAGTCACTTGATTATTTCACGTGACTCATTTATAAAATTGCAAGAAGAAGATCCTTCTTTACAAAAATTCTTTATTCTAGCAAAGAAAGGTGATCCAAATCAGAATACTAATAGAAAGTCTTGGATTTCTATGAAGAACGGCGTACTTGTGCGTATGGTACAAGACTCGTCTACGTCCACTCATTCACAAATTCTTGTGCCTAAGAGTATGAGATTGCAAATATTGCAACATGCTCATGACTCGCAATGTGCTGGACATATGGGTTTTTCCCGTACAAAGTCGAGGGTTCTTGCGGCTTTCTTTTGGCCATTTGTGAGCAAGGACATACGAATTTACTGTCGTTCTTGCAAAGTATGTCAGGAGGTCAAATCTAAGGGACCACGACATGCTGCGCCTATACAGACTGCTGACATTCCTATTCGCCCTTTTCAAAAAAGGGCAATAGATATTATCGGTCCTTTTAGAATTAATTCGGCCAGAGGACATCAATTTATCCTTACATGTGTCGATATGTGCACACGTTGGCCAGAGGCTATACCTCTCAAGAGCATCTCAACTGCTGATGTCGCAGACGCTCTTTGGCTGATATTTTCACGCTTGGGTTTCCCCGGAGAAATATTATCAGACCATGGCACTTAATATATATCAGACACTATGTCACAGGTAATGTCTATGCTACATATTAAAAGGTCTCTCAGCAGTATCTATCACCCAATGTCTAATGGGTTAGTTGAGCGTTTGAATAGGACACTAAAAACTTTACTTGGGAAAATAACTGAGGATCATCCTCAGGATTGGGACAGGGTTTTACCCACGGCTCTCTTTGCGTATAGAGAGGTCCCCAATGAACACACAGGGTTTTCTCCTTTTGAACTTGTCTTTGGCGCGCAACCGCGCGGCTCTATGTCTCTACTACACGATCTTATCACTGCCGATAATATTAGCGATGAGACTCAAACTTCTTATGAGTATGTCATTGCTCTTAGGCAAAAGATCATCGAGGCATGCAAACTAGCAACTTCTTCATCCGATTTTGCTAAAGAAAAGGCAAGGCAGTTTGCAAATAAAAATAGATGTCTACGACAACTTTGTCCAGGTGACAAAGCTCTCGTTCTTCTTCCTTCAAGGGAGAACAGACTTCTTATTTCATGGAAAGGTCAGTATGCAATAGTCTCCAAGATTTCCGATGTCGACTATATAGTCGATATTGATGGAAAGCATAAGACTTTCCACATAAATATGCTCACGGAATTTCATGAAAGACCTGACTATTTGCAGCCTATTTTCCAGACAACGGACAATTCTCAAGTACCTCATGGTCATTACTCATCCCTGTCAGTTATACAGAATGAGGAAACTACTTTTTCTGATGTCAATCTTCCACTTCCTATGGTCCCACTTCATTCGACGGAATCTTGGAAAAACGTTACCGTTTCTCCTAATCTGTCCGCTGAGGAACATCGACAAGTTTCTTCGATGTTGCAAACATTTCAGGATGTCCTTACAGACATCCCGGGACACACACATGTCATCGAACATGACATTGTGCTAACTGATCATAATCCTATCAGAGTCAGACTCTATCCGATACCTATCCATTTTCAGTCACAAGTCGAAAAAGAATTGGATGAAATGATTCGATTGGAAATCGTTGAACCATCCACTTCAGCATACTCTTCGTCTATGGTTATTGTTCGAAAGAAGGATAATAACATTCGCATTTGCGTAGATTATCGCAAATTGAACCAAGTTACGAAGTTCGATGCTGAACCTATGCCTTCATTGGAAGAGCTACTAAATAAACTTTCTAGTTCTAGGTTCTTTACCAAACTAGACTTGTCTAAAGGTTATTGGCAAGTTCCTTTAACTGAACGTGCCAAACCTTTTACAGCTTTTTCTACACCTAGGGGTTTATTCCAATGGAATTTCATGCCTTTTGGTCTTAGGAACGCCCCTGCTACATTCGTACGCATGATGCGGCAAATTCTCGCATATCGTACAGATGTCATAGCATACTTAGACGATATCTGTCTGTTCAGTGATTCCTGGGAAGATCACTATTTGGGTTTATACGAATTGCTGTCTACTCTTCGCGAGTATAACTTGACTGCAAAACCCTCTAAAGCTTTTATAGGATTTAGTGAGATTTCTTTCCTGGGTCATCGGGTTGGTCATGGTCTTTTAAAGACAGAGGACCACAATGTTTCAAAAATACTTAACATTTCTGTCCCTAAAACGAAGAAACAAGTGCGGAGTCTCTTAGGTTTGATCCAATTTTACGGACGATTCATTCCGAATCTGTCCTCCATTATGGCACCGCTTTCTACTTTATTGAAGAAAGGATCGCCTAATCTGATCCGCTGGTCTCAAGAGTGTCAATCCTCATTGGACCAGGTGAAAACTCTATTTTCATCTCCACCTATCCTTAGGTTACTTACTATTGAAAAGACTTTTGTTCTTCGAAGTGACGCCTCGTCAACTGGGATTGGGGCAGCACTTATGCAGGAGTATTCTGATACTCTGCATCCGGTGATGTATATCTCTAGGAAATTAAATGCTGCAGAAAAGAATTACTCGGTTTTAGACCGTGAATTATTGGCTATGGTATGGTCTATTCTGAAGTTACAAAGATTTCTTCTAGGCGCACATTTCATTGTGGAAACCGACCAGAAAGCTCTTACTGATATTCAGAGCAAAAACTTGAAGAGCTCGAGGTCTACTCGATATGCCATAGCTCTTCAACCATTTCATTTCACGGTGCGAGCTATCCGTGGTTCGGATAATGTGATGGCAGACATTCTGTCCAGGTGCCCACACGATTCCACATAATTCTTCTGTCATATATATTTCCTGATATACAATTCAATACTATAATGACATATTAGCACATATTTTCTCACTTTTCGGGAATTTATAACGTTGTACCATGTAATTTTTTTTTGTAAGAAGGCTTAGTTAGCGATATACGGGCCAAAAGATCACATGGCCACATTTAGTTGTTATATTTTAATGATTGCATTAAGAGATTTAACATTTGTCCTAAAGATTTGTGTTATTGATATTTTCGCAGGACATCATTGAAGTCTGCGAGATTTTGTACATTGTGGAACTTTGAAGTTATCTAGTCCTGTCCTGGATTGGGAGCGGATGATGTCCACATCTTGTATTTATGTCTACGAGAAACAGCACATGTATTAGTAATTATTTATAATCCGTTATATAATGTACTCTTTGTTTAAATATGTGTTATATTATATTGCGGTATATTGGTATATTACACCGCTGTTTGCACAACACTTAATTGTATAATACTATGATAATATATTAAATTTCATAGATGTGTATGAGTATAATTTGACTTTCATTGTGATATTGCCATCACTGTGTCGTGTGTGTTGGTGGCACCTTCCTGGAATATATACGCGTATACTTAGATAACTTTTTTTTCTCTAAGGATCAGAGATAGCTAGCCTCATTTTTAGGCAATATATCCGCGCATCATACGTGCGTTGGGAGCCTTGGGTTTTCTTCCGGCTCCAGGATTCCAAAAAAAAAGTGTTTCATTTTTTTCCCCGGGAGGGTGCGGTAATGTTACGCACAGATCATTTTTTCTAAGTCATTGTATGATCATTTTTTCCTAAAGACATTGTATGATCATTTTTTGCTAAAGACATTGTATTATTAGATTGACTGAAATGTATACTTTAATTTTTTCGGTCAAAGCTACATAGCTTTGGATATTGAGAGTATCATTTAAAATGATGTTACCTCCTCTTGTGTCGAGACACGGTCGGTCCACATTTTTATTAACGAAGTGTGACCATTCTCCTTATTTGGTAGTATCGGTCAACTGTTGTTGGAATGTCTGAAACCTGTGTTGAGGTCTCTGTTCATGTCCAAATAAGGCTCGATCTAGTTAAATCTTATCTCGAATGTTCCTAGATCGTCTGGTTTGTTTGACTATTCAAGTGTAGAGGTTCTGCGCATGTCCGGACGAGAGGCGTCTGGGAATTCTTCTTTGTCTGGGAGTCTATGAGAGATTGTGAAGCAGAGAAGACGTGTTCCGGCGTCTCATTGATTTTGTTAGGGAATTAGGAGCCTTTTTGTGAGTTAGTTAGCTTACAAGGTCCTTCCCTTGAGTATTCTAAAACGCCTGGAGGCGTATGTTTTCTGTGGTGTGGATTTTCGAACGAAGGTAATACCTCATTTACATCCAATCTGTAACTTTACTTATGTTTGACAATGGTCGATCTCTGCTCACGTATACATTACAGAAAGGAAGGTTCTTCTAATAGATGACGCGCCCCAGGTATCTTCATACCTGAGATCTATATGTAACGGGTCATACTCAGCCCGAAGGACAGTTCGTTGTTCTATGAACGTCGCTGTGTGTCAGCGTTTATGCCTACATCAAGGTTAGACTTGGGAATGCCTGTAAAGGTCAGTTCGACCTGTACTCCTCAATGCTATTTCTCGTGCAAACGATAACGGACTTATTTATTACACCTGATCTGCCAGTATCAGGAGAGGAGTAATGATTATTATGTATGTGCACTGATGAACTGCAGCTGACACTGTTGCACTATTGATAGTAATGAATATTAATGCATCCAGCTCTGTGCCATATTATTTAGACAGAGTTATGAATAATAACTTTATGACACTGTGAACCTTGAACTGTTGTTTACGCTATGACTGATGAGGATTGGATCCTACATGAATATCAGTTGGCACCAATATTATTTCTGAATGCTACAATCGTTGAACTGTGATGTCTTATGACGTATGTAACGTGACTGTCTTTGTGGTGTGCAATAAAATGGTATATAAACGTCACGAGCAGTTTACCATTTCTATGACTTTGCATGTCATTTTGCCTGTGCTGTACCCTGTGGACTATCCAACTACTTTACACACGGCAACAATAAAAACCAGATAGGACACCCTAAAATACAACCTCAATCTACCCGGTGTCGATAGGGGTGGTACTTCAAGTCAGCCTAAATCCACCCTTATCAACAGCTTTTTCCCTAGAAATCTCGGTGAGTTGATAGCCTACGCTCGTAATATTTTTATGCAGTTTTCTTATCACTAGATCACTTGGAAGAAGACTGAAGCAAATAATGGAATTTTATTTAGCTTAGTCACTGTGGCATAATTTGTGCACTATCTTCTCCTCTCCGGCAGTATTGAACTACATTTGTTGTGCGTACTGAATTGGGTGCATCGTTCTACTGTTGGCTCACTCTTTTTCCCCACTTTAGTTTTTCACGTTTCACGCTTCGATGCATCAAAGGGCCAGACACGCGTATCGCCCATCCCAGAGAAATTAATTGAGTCCCTAAAACGTGATAATACCACATTGACTCCAGGTAAATGTGAGCATGAAGTGTTTGCTTAAGATTGCAAAATTACTTCCGACTGGACATCAGGGTTAGGTGATTTAAATAAACGCAATCTTGGAAGACATCTGGAACAGTGAGCAGGACGAACGATGTAAGGAAACTTCTGGACAACCTGGTTATGATCAGGAAAAATGTAAGAAGTTGTAACATAAACATTACCAAGAATTGTTGGATGTTGCAATTCCATATACGGAGGATGACTGTTTGAATTATTTTAAACGAATGAGTCATACATAATACTACATGAGGAAAAGTTTTCATAACATGAACTCTGAATGTATTGGTTGGCATTTGAGGCTCCAATAAACAACCACGCTGATTAGGCGTTTGTCTGAATACGCCAGATGGAAGCGTGAGCCGGGAACTTACGATATAACGTAGAAAAAGTTTGACATGCGGCACTGCATTCCTGAAATCGTTTACGTAGACAGCTCGGACCTTGCCACATAAACGAATAGAGTTGAACTCCTAATTTATAGGACCTGACAAAACGTATAAAAGCATCTATGTATATTAGTAGAAAACTCGCCAACATTAATACGGAACCCGGAATTCTACAAGACCACTCACAAGTCACAGAGGGATTTTAAAATAGAAATAATACCCCAGACGTGTGCTGGTGGTATCTGTGTTAAGTTGCCAGGACTATTCTACTGAGCAAGAAGTCTAACATTTCTCAATTATTGAGGTGAGTGTAACTTATTTTTTGTGCTGTGAAATTGACATATTCATACTTGCTAGTAATGTTAAAGATTCATACTGGACTGGTAACCTCAGCATGTGAAAAGGATTCATTCATGAATCACCACAGCAAACGATGGTGATTGCGTCAAGCTAGTTCTCACGGAAGAACCAAGAGCAAAGGTAATCCCAGACTCTAAGTGGAGAAGGAAGTGGATGATGATGACATCATATGTATATTATCATTTATAATGAGTTGTATATATGCTTAAAGTTGTTTCTTTAGGCACAAGCCACTTGATGCTGTCCATTAACTAAAAGAATGGTGATTTTGTTATCATAACGCCTTAGCACCAATGTTTCAGCAATTTGGAAGCAAAGTTATAAGTTTTGCAGGCCAAATCAAAGGACTATATTTTTATCTCCCAAACCGAGATCTATGTGTGTTACCGGGGCCCGAAAGGGGAGCAAAGAATAGTAAAACTGTTCCCTGCCATGCATGTCGTAGAAAGCGACTAAGGATGGTTGGGCATGGGGCTGGTCACTCCATCCTGTAAAAAAATTTAAACCACAAAAAACTTCAACAAACATGGACAAGTCAATTAAGTAAAATAAAACACAGCCATCCAAGACAGGGGAAGGTCCTCTCGCAGGGAGGCGTATGATGCAACACAGAGAAAGCCGAAAGGAGTCTGTGTTACTGACTAACCTTCTTTCTTCTAGGAGAACTTCTAGATTTGGCACCTGGAATGTTCGGACATTAAAAAAACAAGGTAAAGTGGCACAAGTAGCAGCAGAAATGAGAGAATATAAAATCAACTGGCTATAGGAAGAAGCATGTTTCCACATAAGAGAATACACACAGCAACATGGATATCACCAGACCATAGAACAGAAAATCCGATTGATCATATATGCATAAACAAGAAGTTTAGATCATCATTGCAGGATGTAAAGGTATATAGAGGAGCAGATGTGGCATCAGATCACCACCTTCTGATAGCCAAAGTAAAAATGAAACTCAAGAGATATGCAACAATGCAAAATTATAGACACCAATTTAATGTAGGACATCTTAGAAATCAAGAAACAAGAGACAAATTTGCGGTCACAATATCCAACAAATTCCATGTGCTCCAACAGCTGGAAGATGTAGAGAATACAGAAGACTATTGGCAGCAAATCAAAACTGTATGGAATGAGACGTGAAGAAATACTGAGGAAAAGGGAAAGACAACAAAAAGCATGGATAACAACAGAAACCATCAATAAGATAAAAGACAGAAAAAACAAGAAAGCAGATTTAAACACAAGCAAAATCAGAAGTTCCAAAGCCAAGGCTCAAGAAGTGTCCACAGAAGCAAACAAAGAAGTAAAAATAAGTATCAAAAGAGACAAAAGGAAGTATATTGAGGAGTTGGCAAGAGAGGCAGAAGATGCTGCAGCCAAAGGAAATATGAGAGAACTGTATAGCAGCACAAAGAAGCTAACAGGGAAATACAAGCAAACAAGTTGCCTCAGTAAAAGACAAGAATGGAAAACTGCTCGGCAATATACAAGAGCAAATGAAGAGGTGGACAAAATATTTTGAGGACCTTCTCAATAGACCAGCTCCACAAAACCCCCCGGACATCCAGCCAGCAGAAGAAGAGATACAAATTAACGGTGAAAGACCAACGAAGGAAGAAATAAAGAAAGCCATAAAGCTTCTAAGAGATGGAAAAGCGTCTGGACCTGATGGCATTCCAGCAGAGGCCATCAAAGGAGGTATCGATACGGCTACAGAGATGTTATATAAATTACTTGGTAAAGTCTGGGAAAAGGAAGAGATACCAGCAGAATGGAAGAAAGGATATCTGGTTAAGTTGCCTAAGAAGGGAAATTTACAAGAGTGCACAAATTATAGAGAATAATGTTACTATCAGTGCCAGGAAAATTATTAAACAGGATTATCATTGCGAGATTAAAAGAGTCCATAGACAAGAAACTGAGAGATGAACAAGCAGGTTTTCGACAAAACAGATCATGTACAGACCAGATAGCCACTTTGAGAATAATAGTTGAACAAAGTCTGGAATGGAATTCACCACTATACATCGGATTTGTGGACTACGAAAAGGCATTTGACAGTGTCGTAGATTTTTGATAGGAGAATTAAGACTTGGGTTGGTCCCTTCTGAATAGATTAGAATAAGTGATAGTCACAGTGAGAAGTAGTAATAGCAATAGATTTCCACGAGTGAGATGGTAGAATGTGATTAAGAGGCTGTCTCTGAGATCGAGAAATCTTCTCTATCTCACCTATCTTCTACGACAGTTTTCGAGGAGTCAGACAGTCTAAACACAGATATATATATCTCTCTACCCACTCACGTGCACGCACATATATGATGACAGTTAGACGTACAGACGTGGGAAAACTATAACAAATGATTATATAAATATTCTCGAACGAGCTGACCAACACGCTGATTAATTTCAAGAGAAATTTTAATTATCATCTAAAATTTCTTCACAACACATAAAAATTACATCAAAGCATATACACATAGTCATGAAAAAAATCAAGGAATTGCTACAAGAAATGATAGACCCACAGTTAGATCTTATCCCTCGAGGTATGCCCACAGTCCTGTTGGAAGACAGTGATAGCCCCACGGAAACAAGGATACATAGGATTAGGTCTAATATTTCCCCTTCTTAAGGTATTGATAGACTTGATATCTCTGCTCTATGTTAAGGGAAATATGATTAGCAATTTGTACATAGAGTTAAGATAGCAAAATGGGTGCCCAATTACAACAATAAAAAAATAACCCGTCCTGCATTCACTTTATTCATTCAGCCGAGCACACGTGCACATGTTCATACTCACAGCTTAGATAGCCACTTCTGGTAATACAATTTTTAGGACATTCACCTACAGACTCGTCAAGGGCAGTCTTTGACCAAGAAATCCCCAGTTCCAAAAAGACAGGATGAATTCTCTGCTTCCGGGAACGACTCCTTGGGTGTTCTTATTTTTTCGGATGTCTGCTTAGGTCACAATAAAATTGTCCTGGCACAAAACATTAACAACGAGCACAGTGTCAATAGCTTAGGTTTCTAGAATTGAGGAATGTCAGATCGGTGTCTACTTTCAGGAAAGAACTATATTTGGTCACCACACCACTAGTCGAAACTCCGTCGGAATGTTACTGACGTGAATATGTTACTTGCCACCACGGCTAAATTTGTACATAGAGTTTGTGCAGAAAATCTGATCTGGCTCAAAGGCCCAGTATAAAACAGTTAGTCTTTAATAAAACCCGTTAGTGAGAGTTGTACTCTGTCCATTTATGAAGACACACGCACTGTCAGACAGGTGTTAACTTGTAAACCCCCGTGGTTAAAAGATAAAACTGTTTATGTTTCTCACAGTTATGTCTCTGTACTAAACGCCGGCAAAGTTTTGGGTTACCCCAGTATTCACTGAATAGGGAAGAAAAACCACAAATAAAATACTTATACATGCTACGTACTCGGATTATAACTTACATTTTTAAACTGCAAGCGTACCGCTTGACTTATCATTTAAACTTTCCTGTGAAATAAGTTATATACATAAAATCAATCATCATGAATTAGGAATACGTGCGTATTCCGTCAACACTCATGAGGCTTCTAGCATTTATAAGTTAGTTTAGAAAAATTGTTCTCGTCTGATTATTTTAGCAGTAAAATTAAATTCCTTAATAGCCGACTGAGTTTAAGCTAGAAATATAATTTCGGTTTTCCACTGTAACTCGTCACTATAAAATAATACAGACTATATAAATTAAGCGCTCTGCACCAAATCTAACTAGTGAAATAAAATAAGCGATTTAAGGGGAGGTTAAACCCCCAAAATGAAAAACACAGAATTATAAGTTAATATCTATATCTTGTCATGTATACTAGCAAAATGACTGAAAAAAATACAAAACATTGAGGTATATACTAAAAACTTGCAATCTATGGCAGAAAAACAGTGAAAAAAGGCAAATTTTAGCTTTTTTGGGTATTTTGTTGCCCAAGATATCTCAAATGTGAGTACAACTTGAGTTATCAAATTTGGCTGTTTCATTTGTTAATATATGATAATGATTGTACTAAAATAATTTTGATTGGTTTGATATCTGAGTTTTTTTGGATTTTAACATACCAAACGAAAAAATGTTGAAATTTTTAAGGGGGGTGTCTTAGATATTTCTCAACAGTTTTGTAGTTTGTCAACATATATCCTTTATTTTAGTTTATTTTAATGAACACTATGTGTGCAGCATGTGGCCCAAAATTTACTGCTGTATCACTAATAGTTTTTGAAAAATCATGGGCAACGTGCCCACATTTGTGTGAAAAATGAGGTTTTGAGAAAATTAAGAAAAAAGGAAGGAATTACACTTCTACACACAATTTACTCACCAAAGTATCCCCCTGCTATGTAGGAATCATCTCTGGTCTTTTCCTTTATTGATTCCATGTTCTGTGTCATACTTTGCAGCTTACTTTTCATTAAATTCTTCATTTCAGTAGACTGTATGCGCTTTTCGTCAGTTTCCGAAAAAATACATCCTTTCTCTGGTAGACATGTACTATGTGGGGGAAGCGATTGCTCTACCCTCAGCAGACTCAGTACATGTAGGAGAGGCTTTGCTCTCAATATTCACAAGATTAGGATACCCTTATCAGATATTAACTGACAATGGTTCACAATTCAGAGGGAAACTGATGGAGTAAGTTTTTAGGATTTTTCAAAATATTCTCGTCCGCACATTTTATCATCCACAATCGATTGGACAAGTGGAAAGATATAACGGGACTCTACTTACAAATTTATGTAAGCTCGCACAGGAGAAACCAGAATCCTGTGATTCGTTCTTACCTGCAGTTTTATTTTCGTATAAGGAGGAACCCTACCACTCTACTGGAATACCTCCAGCCACGTTATTATTTCGATGACCCATCAAAGGACCCCATGGTTAATAAAAATTAGCCAGTCAAAATTATTTTTACACATGAAACTATGTTTAAAAAACTTAAATTCTGTTTGCTTCAGGGAAATGAATATGGTACCGAAAATTAAAATCCATGCATTAGAAGCAATATAGCATCACAAATATACCAATTTGTATATTTTACATATATAATTAGGTAAAAATACACTTACCTGACATACTTTAAAAATTTATATAAAATCATCCACAAAGGTTTTAGTGAAAATAAACATACAGAAATGTGGGAAATTGAATGTACTTTCCAGTGCAATATGTATCTAAAATTTGATATTTTCAATGAAATTCTTCATTTCTGGGGGTTAAACCTCCCCTTAACACTTTAAACACTTCACAAAGTACTAGAATATAATATGTATAATGTTTACCTCCCCACACAGAACTACAGACTAAACCATGAACTAGAATACTGCAATCTAATGGTAGTCTAGAGCTCGGCAAAATGGCCAAGAAACTCAGACTTCGCCAAAACACAGATATATGATCTAGCACAGCGATCTGTCTACTGCAAAAATTTAGGAGCCAGAATGAAAATCTAGTTTCACACTCTGGTTATATCTATTACCAGACAAAGAGGTAAACGTTTAATTTCGCAAAACGAAGTACTCTCCCCTTTCCGTCTTTAACGCTTACGTTTAACACCTAAACGCATGCCGTAACTGCCACCTACTAACCGAGAGGGCGCGTGTCAGTTGCGAATCTCAGACAACCCGTCTCCAGTGCAGAAGCAGTTTTTCACACCTCCCCGAGAAACTCATCCTGAGAACCATAACTGACACTTTGCTTTCTCGCACCTTACGCCAAAACTGGCCGTGGAGCGTGAGTGTCATATCACCTGACACTGAGAATCTACCTTGGAAACTACATGTCAGATGCAAACTACCAGACAAATGTCTCCTCATCATGTCTGATGGAGTGAATTCTCACACTTCAGGCCCAGAAACTTAGCCGAAGAAACACTGTCCCAGGGGAAACTGTAGACAGCTGTCTGCTCCCCTGTCTGATGGAATGCATTCTAACACTCTGCGTCTCGTGTAGGGGCTGACACGTTACGTCATAACTGCGTTCTCAGTTTTGAGAAAAGAAAGAGGTAAACGTTAGAATGGGAAAATAAATATTTTTCGCAAACGAACGAATGCAAAAAAATACAGGAAAAAAAAGAATAAAGAGTGATAATAAATAGAGGATACGGGTGAAAGAAAAAGAAGAGGATATAGGCAATTAAATGATCATAAAACCTCTGTGACAGACAGTGTAGACAGAGAATCACTTTAGAAATTGATGAAGCATGAGGGAGTTCCCCTGAAGATCATTAATTTAATAAAGAAAACATATGAAGACATGACATGCAGAGTTCTTCACGAAGGACAGCTTACAGAACCGTATGGGAAAAGAACAGGAGTGCGACAGTGATGCCTTTTGTCTCCATTTCTTTTCTTATTAGCAATAGACTGGGTTATGAGATCATCGACAACACACAACAGAAATGGAATCCAGTGGACTCTGACTAAGCAGTTGGATGATCTGGATTTTGCTGATGACTTGGCTCTTCTGTCCCATAGCCTTAATCAGATGCAGGACATATTGAAAACACTCGATGAGGTCACAGCAATTGGGTCTGAAAATACACAGGGAAAAGACACAAATAATGAGAATAAATGCAGGTAATGATAACAGGGTTGAACTTGAAGAAACACCTATACAAGATGTAGAATCGTACACATATCTTGGCAGCAATATAGACAAAGTTGGAGGGACAGACAGTGATATCAAACTAAAAATACAAAAAGCAAGAGGAGCTTTCGTTGCATTGGGAAATATAATGGAGATCAAGAGAAATCGGATTCAACACGAAAATAAGAATCTTCAACTCAAATGTGAAGTCAGTCCTATTGTATGGCTCTGAGACATGGAGAACAACAAAGACAACCAAAAAGCTACAGACTTTCATAAATGGGTGCTTGCGTAGACTAGAGGTATTAAAATGGTATGACAAGGTTACCAAGGTGGAACGGAGGACAAGAACTAGACAAATGCCAGTGGAACAAGAGATGAGAAGAAGACGATGGCGATGGACAGGACGCACACTGAGGAAACCTGTTGATAGCATTACAAGGCAGTCCTTGTTCTGGAACCCCCAGGGCAAGAGAGGCAGAGGTAGACAAGAAGCACATGGAGAAGAGAGCTGGAAACTGAGGTGAAAATGATGAGGAGAATGTGGAAAGAACTTGAGATGATGGCACGTGACAGGAAGACTTGGCATGTGCTTGTTGAAGGGCTATGCTCCTTTGGGAGTGAAGGGTTACGAATGAATGAAACCAAGATCTATGATGAACCATAATTTCTTATAATTACCATTTCATATGTATTTACGTTTGTTCCAAAATAATTGATAATTAAATGTGTTATATGTTGTTTTAATAAATTCATAGTTGAATTAATTATTACAGAGCGAAATGCACACGTTTGATTCCTAATTTTAATATGGCGCTATATCTGCATCTGAAGAGCCAATAATAATAATAAAAGGAATTTCGCTGAATTAAATCAGCTGGGGGCTTGAACGAGCTAATTAGAATATAATCCATCTCCACAAAAGGCGGCCGGTCATATATAAAGTTAACGTGCCCAGACTTATTCAGCATTGTTCTTGACATAAAATTTCTTGTGGAGACTCCCTCGAGGTAGAAGACCCACATTAGATACTCTAGGTTATGGCCACTGTTGGACCACTACTGCAGAGTAAGGGGAGGCAACCCGTGACAGTCACGATGCAGTATATATTTCCCTTTAACTTTCTTGAACTTGTCAGTCAGGTTGGAAATAGTAGCTATTTTCCTTCCAACGATTGCTCCTCGCGCTGATGGGAATGGCCTAAAAATAATCAGACATGCACTAAAACCAAGAAAAGCCTGTAGGTGGAGACCCACCTCCCAACCACTGTATCAAGGTGTGTGTGGCAGGTATTGTTCTGTCAACCACTGTATCAAGGTGTGTGTGGCAGGTATTGTTCTGTCAACTGATCTATTCTCTGTATAACGTGAAAGCGTCATGAAGTCAATACAAGGTGAACGGGAATACAAGTTGGAGATTACACTATTAATTGCTTTATGCAGATGAAAATGTACAGTATTGGTCCGTTTAGCGCCCAGGATACATTTCCAGAAAACAGAGTCCAGATTAAACAGCGCTCTACGGGGTCATCATAACATAACGTAAGTGGAGATGCGTACCGTGTATTTCAATTTATTGTATTTTTACATGCGATGTACAATAAGCAAGTGCCTAATCACTCTGACACTTCAATGCTCAAAACAAAAAGACCTACAGAAAATGTTAGTAGTAAATGGAAGTTTATAACAAAAGACTCAGACAGAGCCAGAAGAACACAGTAACTCTGGTTATCTTATAGGAAAAGACTCCGCCTCAATGTAGAGTAAGAATAAACTGAACAACATTTTAAAACAATAACACAGTTTCAATTACATAGACACTAATTATTACATCAGATGGAAAATTCATATTTGGTTTTCAGAACATAATATGACAAGCCAAAACAGCATTCTGTAAACTGAGAAATCCTTGTAAATGAAACAATAACAACGGCTCTCAAGTACAGCAACCCCCCCCCCTTTTTCCCCTTCTCTCCCCCCCCTCCCCTTTCCCTGTCATACGCTGTTTCCTTAGCGCTTGTTCGATAGAATTTATTTTTTAAATGCCATATTCAATTGACATTCAATTTTACGCTATGCGCTTACTCCATGGGAGGCAGGAATATAACTTTCACATGCTCATCACTCTCTGTCACGGTGGTAGACAGTGGCGTATTCTCTATGTGTGCTGTGCGTGCTGCGCACACCTATGCCCGAAGGAAAATAAAAATTTAATTTATTATTCTATAAAATATTTCTCTTCTAATGTACTGCTTTCGGACCGCACGCACCAGGATAACGGATTTTCCCGCATAGAATCTACGAGTATAATCTAGTTTCAGTTTCCCCAGACGCTTTTTATAGTGCAGTTTTTTATTGGTGGTAGCATTCGCCCGAAGTTTTTCGGGTAATTCCGTCACAATGCGTGCGGCACGTTTCGGATTCACGTCTGAACACTGGTTTGATTGGATCGGGGTCATGGCCAGATACGTAAATACAATGCGAACATGCGTGCTGTGGTCCTGCAGCTCTCGAGTTGTAAAAATCGGTTGTGTCCATCCAGTGTTTTTTTTTAAATTAATTTTTGTTAGTTGCCGGGAATGCAGATTATTACAGTGACAGTGAGTTTCAAGTTGTAAGTTAATTAGTATTTCGGAAATAGTTGACATATACCCCTAATAACTATCTTTGCGTAATTGAATATAGTTGGTTTTTAAATTAAGAGGGGAAGAAGTTAAATAGTAGGCGTACATATTCATTTTAAGTAGCAGGACGCCTAGCTCGCATTACCAGGATACGCCACTGGTGGCCAGTAAAAAGATGCCCCAAAATGGGGGGGAGAGTTGGATATCGTATTGTGTATTACTGCTGCATTGAACAAGATCTTAATTGCTACAAGGTGCTTCTTATAAAGAAAAAGAAGGTGGCAAAGCAATCTCGGTTTGTTTTGTTAAATCTCCTGGAATATCTTCTGCCCCCTATTGACTTCTGGTCAAGGTGCATTGCACATCTGAAAGGCACTGAAAAACTTTCGTGCTTTTTAAAACCTTCTGAGTTCCTTTCAAATTTCATCGGTGCAAGAAACTGCCTAAGCCACTTTTCCTTAAATGCAAGAAAGAAAGATTGTTTGTCATGCACAGTTATTTTGAAGGAGCTTCAATTTATTTTTCTAGGCAGAATCGACGGAAGTTTTTCCGATTAATTTCGAAAATATTGGATTGCTATCATTTTTAGTTGTACGCGCAGTACATGCATCATATTTCATTTGTGTCCAGTATGTCTGATAATTATATGTAGTTAATAAATGTTGTAAACTATTTCGCTTTTGTTTGTAATCATTTTTACTTAATTTGCGTACAGCTTTCTGGACATTGGGAACGAATTATTTTGATTTCTGTTAATTCATATGGGAAATCGACTTTCGTTTAGCGCTTTTTCGGTAAGGTCTAGATTTTTTAAGAACGGATAAATAGTGCTAAACGCGGGATCGCTGTATTACATCGAACCAATGATATAGCCTACAATTGAGCTCAGACATCGAGAGCTAAAAGAAAACAACACAATTTGAGGCAATAGAGGTGTGGTTTCTCGCAAGAAGGTTAACGATCCCATTTGCATCTAAGATAACTAACGAAGAATTAAAATCAGGCCTAAAGGTCTTTTACATGTAGACATGCGCCTGTCGTGAAACATTCTAAATCCACATATATAAATTAAAAAGGAAATGTAAAGCCTAACGAATTAATTCAATACAAGGAAAGAAGAATGGGAAAAGAAGAATAGTGCGGTCACAATAGCGTATGCCTGTGTTATAGAACGTCATACTAGCTAACAAGAAATCCCCTTTTTCTACTTCGTCTGCATAATTGTAACGCTTTCACGTTATAGTAAAGCCTACTGTATAAAATTCACGCGTTTCTAAAAAGAAAACTGGTACTGTGTTTCTTAGAAAACCCTGAGATAGACACACTGCGTAATGACCTAGATTTAATATTCCATTAAGGTCATTTTATGCACTAAGTAAAAGAAAAGACAGACGAGCTTAGAAGAGAGAGAGAGAGATGTACGGAGGAACGCATTCAATACTACCACGTTCGTCTCGCGATGAAAAAGTGAACGCGAAAGGCATGAAGCACTAATTTTTTTAAAATAAACAGTAATAAAAATAACACTACCAATACACGGTTAGGTTTTGAAAACATGTTTAATGCTTATTAGGAAACATGACATTCTACTGATTTATGTCTAAGCTCCTGACATTAGTCTGACAGTACAGAAGACATCCCCTAGTATGGAAGTGAGGAGGTGGTAACAGCACGACTATCCTAGAAGAAAATACATATTTTGAACGAAACCACTTGGCTCCATTAAACTTATATATTTGGGTGCCTTAGGTCTTGCTGACAAAGAATATGTTAGGTGTTAAGCAAATAGTCTAATAATTAACAAATTATAGCCAAAATATTATAGTGGTGTTGTCTGACAACACAGGATTATATTTGCTCATAATGGCGTGTTTGGACACTGCTTTAGAGGAAATTAGGCCACCACGTTAAATCCGATTTGATTGGCTAGAATTATATGTAAGGCGAAACATGATTAGTCGATGGCAAATACTATTTTTTGTTGTTAATGGCAACGATAGGAAGGGTACTTTTTTTCAAAATCTTTTGTAAACATGGTCTCATTGGCTAGACCATTTAATATAGTCAATTAGGAGCGTCGGTTCAGTGCCACTTTTTGAAAATCCAATTTGTAAAAGCAAGTGCGTTGAGATCCAGCTCATATTTTTCTAATAAAAGCCTGGGACAGAGGCAGATCGGAATTGTGCCATAACTCATCGCCAGTCAACGTATTTGTTTAATATTTCCTTGAATTGTGGTAAGCTAGACATATTTGATATCTTTTAGATGAAAATTTAATGTGAATTGATAAATTTATGTCTGTATGTGTGTGGTTCAGTAACAAACATGAGGCAAAGCCTAGATATTGCTCTATCATGAGAAAAACTTGTCGGAGAGGAGTATAATTGCATGGGATTGCCAAATAGTACTATGACACCTATCTTATTGAATAGAAGGAATTAATGCTGGAATTGCAGAGGCGTTGTAACCATTAGGGAGAGGAATACTGGTATATACTGTTACACGAGAAGCTAACAGTTGGCCTACCGCGCTGAACTCGGTGTTTGTTATGTATTGTGCTTCAGTGTGGAAATAGATTATAAATTAGTTCTGAAGTAGGAGGTACAACCTTCTTGTTTCAGGGACCGTGGTACTAAAGTATTAAAGCAGCACATGGTCTGAGTTTTGCTGAATCCAGAGGCTGATAGCATACTCCTTGGTCAAGATATCGACCAGTGTTGTTCCTCAAGAAAACTGTGACGCAAGCGAGCATAGGAGACTGTTTCCTGCCGCCCACACAGAAGTTAAGATTACGTTGGCCAGAGCAGCTCAATCTTGTGTATACCCCCCTCTAAAAGTGACTTTACCTTAAATCAAGAGGGACATTTATTTGTTTCAAAGAAAAAGAAACGGTGAACCTTTCCAATATTATTTCCACCAGATACAAACACTTGAAGTCATGATGACAAACAACCACCTAGCTTAAATAGCCAGTATTACCTCATAGTACTACTGTTGCTGTCATTTTTGACGAGTCATCTGTCAAGTTATTTGCTTATGTTTTTATCATAAGAATAATTGTGTCTTTACCTGCGATGTCAGGTTGATTAGGGGTTGTCTTCCCTTGTTTTTTCATTCATTGTGTTTGACCTTTAGGGTCAAAGGTAGACAGTTCGGGCGTAGGCCCATGGGCAGGTTTTTTTAAGCGGGAGTTGAGTTAGACTTCCGGCAAGCCGGGAAGTGTCCTGGTTTCTGAAGGGACGAGAGTCCATTGTGTTTTTCGGGAAGAATCTTCGAAGTGACTGCACTGGCAGTTTTCCCTAGTGAATCTCTGTGCGTTGGAATGACAGCAGAGTTCCTTGTTAAGTTCTGTGGACTCGGTTACAGGTAATACCGACTTTTTCCATTACTATGCTTTCGGTAGCAGAACATGTTAGAAGATTGCCTAGTCTGTGAACTGCAGCTCACCGGTCCTCCATTACAGAACATATATGTTGTGCTCAAGGTAGCCATCCAAGACTATTAGTCTTCATACCATCCAGAAATCCAGTGACGAAGATATATTGTGGGAGCCGCAGATTGGCGGCATGTTTATGTCTACAATAAGCATTACTGCAGGGTTGATGGTAACCTGCTTATCAGAAGTACACAGCCGACGTCAGAACGAGGCCTGTGTTTTCGGCTATTATACTACAGCCTGATAATGTGCAATTGGCGGGGAATGCCAAGTTGCACCTATGTGTCAAAGTGATTAAGGTATCTGACGCGTTTAGTCAGTAATCCCAGGGCGACGCCACGAACTGTCCTTATTGAAGAACATTGTATTGACCATGCACGAATATTCAAATGTTTACCAGCTTGCTGAATGCCTAATGTATACCTATCGATTTCCGGTCAGCATGACCTTGTTTACAATGACTGTTCCTGTTAATACCATGTGTGTTCCCGTCAATAAATGTTTTGAAACGTGTCTGCAGTGTCCAAGCATCCTTGACTACTGCATGTGAGTGTATGGGTTGCAGGGTCTACATATCTACGAGCCTAAACACATTCGCGCCTTCATTCGCACCCACACTCAGTTCATCATACGCTCGCACCACACACCTAACAACATGTATACTGTCTTGGGCCAGTGATCACCTCAACAAGAGAAAATTACAGTTACATTTTTGGTGGACCAGTTACGTTGGCTGTTCTGATACATTTCAGCTGGACAGAGCGAGAAATTAACATTTCCGTGGACTTATGCTACATTTATTATGCCTCCAGTGTTGTCTAGAAATTTACATTTCTACATGTGCTACATGTCATGAGGAATAAAGTGGACAGCTGAGAATAACACACATACTCTATGCTTTCAAGTTTTGTCTACACAGGACAGAAATAGGTCATCAACTGTTGACCCAGATAAACAGTGCTAGCATTTATGTTATAATGCTGCATAAACCACAACAGGACAAGTACTGAATTTAACATCTAGGCATTTGCTACGTGGACCACAACTGCAAGTCGAGTCCCTTTTTGTAAACGGTACCGCTGGTCGTTTACATGTTTCAGTCAACAACAGACTTTTCTACGCCCGAGCATTCAAGCTATATTGTTCGAGGTCAAGTGTTTGTAAACAGTACGTGGAAATTGTAAACATTCTATGTGCAAGTCCTAAGTCGAGAAGGTCATAGTAACTTTTGTTCGTGAATACCACTTTATGCTACAGTGGATTTGACATTCAGTGCGCGCTTGACATTTTGTTTCTGTGTTCGCAAGGAGCAAGAAATTTACTTTAGTTTCAGCTGTGACTGAACTTGTTTTGCAACACATTGAATTGATTGCTATTTATGTTAATTGTATTATTTTTGTGTATTTTTCTTGTGTGTTTTTTTTTGCGGGTTTTCGGTTGGTGGGTCTTACAGTAAATATGCCACTTAATCGAGGGTTACTGTAAGCGTTCTGTAGGGATTGCAATTTTCTTAATTGAAATTTGCTAGCGACTTTTGTTGCTATATTTTTTTTTTTAGCTGTGACGACATCAGTTAGTGTTGTTTTCGTTATTTTTCCGTTCTTTGATTTTCGATTAATTTTGTTTGTATCTGTTTTTCTCTCATTCCTTCCGTTTATTTCTTTACACCTTTTCGTTTATAACAGTGTTGCCATTTGTCTTGTTTATTTTTCGCGGTCATCATTACACATTTGTGTAACATTTTCTTTACTTTTTGCTGTATTGTTTATTTGACTTCCGCGAACGTTTTCGGTCATTGTTCTGTATCTTTGTCTTTGTATTTATGATTGTACTACATTATTGTCATACACAGTCTACATACATATACTTGGTCATGTATTATTATTGTTATTGATAAGGTACACTCTTCATATAGAGATTGTTAATAAAATATTATTATCTAAGATATTTATACAAGTTCTTTGATAAAAGACTTGTTATCCACAAAGATTGAGACAAGGTGAAATACATATTCAAGTTCTTTAAAAAAAAAAAAAAAAAGACTTGTGCCCATAGTGAGTGGGATATAAAGGAATTATTTTCCACAGGTACTCAAGTGATTTTTTGTTACATTATAAACAAGAGGACCATACAAGGTCTTTGTCTAAGACTAAGAGAGTGAAATAAAGTGAAGTGAGTATACAAGTCTAGCATTTCAGACTTGTCTCCCATTGAAGTGGGATAAGGTATTGTTGAATTTTTCAGGTTACTGATCTCATTAGACAGAATGTCTACATTGGATTTCTTCATCCAGCAAGGGTTGACTCTTGGTAAGTCTGGTAAAGAATTGGAAGAATATTCATCTGCTCTATTCGCCACTGCATTAAAGTCAGAAGAAAAGAAACAAAAAGAGGAAATTAAATTGAAAGCAGAAGCTGAACAAAGGAGAGCAGATGCTGAACTAAAGAAGCTAGATGCTGAGAATAGAAGATTAGAACTTGAAGAGAAAAGGTATCAAAGAGAAGCTGCTGCTGAGGAGAGAAAAGCTCAGGCCGATGAAAGAAAATTCCAGATGGAAATGGAAGACAAAAAACTTCAAGCTCAAGCTGCTGCAGAGGAGAGGAAAGCTCAAGCTGCTGCTGAGGAGAGGAAAGCTCAAGCTGCTGCTGAGGAGAAAAAACTCCAACTTCAAGCTGCTGCTGAGGCTGAAATTAGAAAAATGGAACATGAGGAAAGAAAACAGAAAATGGAACTTGATGAAAGACTCGCAACTTTGGAGTTAGAGAAATTGAAATTGACGAGTCCAGGTGCTCATCAAACAACTTCGAGTACGACAAAGGAGTTTGTAAGTAGGATCAAACTACCTCATTTCAATCTTTTAAAGGATGACGTAGCAGATTATCTAGATAGATTCCAATTTTTATGCGATACGCATAACATAAAAAAGGAAAAATATATTGAACAACTGATGGAATTTTTTACAGGTGACACAGTGACTACTCTTATGACAATAGACGAACATGACAGGACTAATTATGATGTTGTCAGAGCAGCATTGCTAAAAAAAATACCAACTAAAAGAAGAAGACTATCGTCTTCGTTTTAGGACAATGTTGCCAGAAAATGGAGTAGATTTCTCTGATTTTGTTACAAAAATACGTCGTACATTTACACGATGGGTTGAGTTGTCTCAGACTGAGAAAACATATGAAGGTCTAATGGACTTATTATTGCGAGATAAGGTTTTGTCATCTGTTAATGATTCTTTTCTTGCATTCCTTCATGAGCGTAAGCCTAAAAACTTAAAAGATATGGAGGAATACTGTTGTCAGTATGCCACCGCGCATCCCCATGCTACAGTTAGCAATTCTAAAGTGAAAGAAGGGTTGCCAGCTGCTTCGGCAACACCATATGGCACTAATTTCAAAAAAAAATTTCAGGGTGCTCAACAAAACTGGAATAGGGGAAGTAATCAGAATTACACTCAGAAGCGGAGTAATCCAACACATGATGGTTCTTCGTCTATGAATTGGAGACAAGATGGTAGTTCTCGTAATTTTAATGGTAATAATCTTAGACACTTTCGCAAGGGTTATCGTAATAATAACCATTCGAGCTTTCGAGATAACCATTCTCGACGTCAAGATTATGACGATGGTGAATTTAGAAACCGGGATTCAAACCGGAATGATGATTACAATAGGCAATATGATAACAATTACAGGGGAAATGATAGTCGAAACAATTACAGGGAAAATGATAGTCGAAATAATTACAGGGGAAATGATAATCGAGGCAGACCTAGATTTAACAAAAAAAGACCTTTCCAACAGGCAAACTCTGCACAACAAGAGTTTGATGGAGCCTGTAATACAGTAAATGATAGTGGTAACTCTAGGGCTATCACTGGTTGTGCTTTCGATTTTGGGAGAGCAACTGAATGCCCCCAATGCTTAACATTGTTCGACTCATCGACTGTATCTACTCTAAGTTGTGGTCACCCTCTTCCTGCTCTACCTGCTACAGTTGCGCATGATGGGAGAGGATCTCTCATCTTACATAAAGGTCTAATAAATGATAGGCTAGTCTCAGTACTTTTCGATTCGGGATGTACTACCGTCGGGGTTAGGCAGTCTCTGATAGATCCTTGCTGTGCCACTGGAAAAACAATCAAATGTGTTACATTTGGTGGTACTATGGAAAGTTATCCTACTGCTATTATTAGGATTGACACTCCCTTCTTCACAGGAGATGTCCATGCATGTCTTCATCCTAATCCTAGGGCGGATCTTATAACGGTCGTATTCATGGGGGTAAGGAATGCACCCCGCAACAAATTTCTAGTTGGGAGAAAAAAAAATTCAAACGGTCAATGCAGTGGTGACAAGAGCTCAAGCTCTTAATCCCCCAACTTCATCGGATAATAGTAATGAAGTTGATAGCCAAGACGAGCACTTGGTGATTTCCCATGACTCGTTTGTTAAACGTCAAGAAGAGGATCCTTCTTTGAAGAAATTCTTCCTTCTTGCAAAGAAAGGGGATCCCAATCAAAATACGAATCACAAATCGTATATTACTATGAAGAATGGTATATTGGTACGGATGGTACAACACTCGGACAAGTCTATGCACTCGCAAATTCTTGTGCCTAAGTGTATGAGAGCCTTAATTCTTCAGCATGCACACGATTCTCAGTGTGCTGGACATATGGGTTTTTCCAGAACTAAAACTAGAGTCCTTGCGTCTTTCTTTTGGCCATTTGTTAATAAAGACATACGAATTTATTGCCGATCTTGCAAAATTTGCCAAGAGGTCAAGTCTAGAGGTCCGAGACATGCTGCTCCTATTCAGGCTGCAGATATTCCGATTCGGCCGTTTCAGAAAATGGCTATAGACATCATTGGTCCGTTCAAAATTAAGTCAGCCAGAGGACACCAATTTATCCTCACTTGCGTGGACATGTGCACGCGTTGGCCAGAGGCTATTCCTCTGAAGAGCATATCAACTGTCGATATCGCTGATGCTCTTTGGCTCATATTTTCTCGTCTGGGATTCCCCGGAGAAATACTGTCGGACCACGGCACTCAGTTAATTTCGGACGTTATGTCTCAGGTAATGGCTACGCTAGACATTAAAAGGTCTCTCAGTAGTATTTATCATCCAATGTCCAATGGATTGGTAGAACGTCTTAACAGGACACTAAAGAACTTACTTGGCAAGATAACGGAGGATCATCCTGAAGATTGGGACAGGGTTTTACCTGCAGTCCTCTTTGCCTATAGAGAAGTTCCCAACGAGCATACAGGGTTTTCTCCTTTCGAACTTGTCTTTGGTGCGCAACCGCGCGGTCCGATGTCCTTGTTACACGATTTGATAACTTCTGATAATATTGACGATGATACACAATCGTCATATGAATATGTCATTGCTCTTAGAGAAAAGATTATCGAATCGTGCAGGTTAGCAACTTCATCTTCCGAATTTGCGAAAGAAAAAGCTAGGCGATTTGCTAACAAGAAAAGACGCCTACGTCCACTTTGTCCTGGAGACAAAGCATATGTCTTACTTCCCTCAAGAGAGAATAGACTTCTCATTTCATGGAAAGGTCCATACACTATAGTCTCCAAAATTTCCGATGTCGACTATATTGTCGATGTGGATGGAAGGCATAAAACCTTCCATATAAATATGCTAACAGAGTTTATTGAACGTCCAGACTATTTGCAGCCTATTTTCCAGGCGACGGACGACTCTCCAGTCCAACATGGTCACATCTCATCCCTGTCCGTTATACAGGATGAGGAAACTATTTTTTCGGACGTTAACTTACATCTTCCTGCGATTCCACTGAATTCAACGGAATCATGGAAAAACGTTACAATCTCTTCGAACTTGTCTTTTGAGGAGCAACGTCAAGTATCCTCTACGCTACAATCATATCAGGATGTCCTTACCGACATTCCTGGACACACAGATGTCATAGAACATGACAACATACTTACTGATCGTAATCCGATCAGAGTAAGACCATACCCAATACCTATTCATTTTCAAGCACAAGTCGAGAAAGAATTGGATGAAATGATTCAACTGCAAATAATTGAACCATCCACTTCAGCTTATTCTTCGTCGATAGTTATTGTTCGAAAGAAAGACAATAACATACGCCTTTGCGTTGACTATCGCAAATTAAATCAAGTTACGAAGTTCGATGCTGAACCTATGCCATTATTAGATGATCTACTTATTAGACTTTCTAAAGCTAAATTCTTTACTAAACTAGACTTGTCGAAAGGTTATTGGCAAGTCCCACTGACGGAACACGCCAAACCTCTCACTGCTTTTTCGACACCTAGGGGTCTGTTTCAATGGAATTTTATGCCTTTCGGGCTTATGAACGCCCCAGCGACTTTCGTGCGCATGATGCGACGAATTCTATCAGATCGTGCAGATGTCATCGCATATTTAGACGACATCTGTCTTTTCAGCGATACTTGGAAGAACACTATTTGGGTCTAAAGGAATTGCTATCTACTCTACGTGAGCATAGTTTGACTGCAAAACCCTCTAAAGCTTTTGTTGGGTTTAGTGAAATTTCCTTCCTAGGTCATCGAGTTGGTCATGGTCTGTTGAAGACAGAGGACCAAAACATTTCGAAGATAATAAATATCTCGGTTCCGAAGACAAAAAAGCAAGTGCGTAGTCTCTTGGGATTGATACAATTCTATGGAAGATTCATTGAGAATCTGTCCTCCATTATGGCACCACTTTCATCGTTGTTGAAAAAAGGTTCTCCTAATATGGTGCGTTGGTCCCAGGAATGCCAATCTTCATTGGATCAGGTTAAGAATTTGTTCTCATCTCATCCTATCTTAAGACTACCAACGATTGATAAGACTTTTGTTCTTCGTAGTGATGCCTCTTCCACTGGGATTGGAGCGGCACTAATGCAGGAATATTCAGGAACTCTGCATCCTGTAATGTATATTTCTAGGAAGCTAAATGCGGCAGAAAGGAATTACTCGGTTTTAGACCGTGAATTGTTGGCTATGGTTTGGTCAATTCTTTAGCTACAAAAGTTCCTTCTGGGCGCGCATTTCTTTATGGAAACCGACCAAAAAGCTCTTACGGCTATGCAAAGTAAGGATTTGAAGAGCTCGAGATCTACTCGTTATGCTATTGCTCTTCAGCCTTTCCATTTCACGGTGCGAGCTATCCGTGGTTCGGATAATGTGATGGCGGACATATTGTCCAGATGCCCACATGATTCCAGTTAAATCTTGTGTCCTAGTTTTTCCTGATACACTTTCAGACTTAGGTCTGTCCTTAATATCCTAATATGTTGTAATACAAATGTATTTGGATGATGTTTAGATAATTTAACAAATTTCATTTTGTCCATCCATCAGTGATATGTTGCTAATATAGCATTGTAATTCATGACATTTGTATATTGCTATAATTATAGTATTTATTAATGATTGATATATGATTGGTATTGCCAGCAACTTAGGTTTCTTTAATGGTACCCCCTTAGTTTGTTTTGCTTAAAGGAGATATTTTCTCCTATGTTGGGAGATGATTTGTATCCTCTTCAGACGCTTTGTTTATGCGTCTATTGTACCTGATATTAGGTTCATTTTTTTCATGAGCACATAAGTGATACTTGTGCAATCTTGCTCATGGACATATTAAAAAAAAAATTTCATTTTTTTTTACAGGGGGGTGGTAGTAATATGTTGCTGTCATTTTTGACGGAGTCATCTGTCAAGTTATTTGCTTATGTTTTTATCATAAGAATAATTGTGTCTTTACCTGCGATGTCAGGTTGATTAGGGGTTGTCTTCCCTTGTTTATTCATTCATTGTGTTTGACCTTTAGGGTCAAAGGTAGACAGTTCGGGCGTAGGCCCATGGGTAGGGTTTTTTAAGCGGGAGTTGAGTTAGACTTCCGGCAAGCGGGAAGTGTCCCGGTTTCTGAAGGGACGAGAGTCCATTGTGTTTTTCGGGAAGAATCTTCGAAGTGACTGCACTGGCAGTTTTCCCTAGTGAATCTCTGTGCGTTGGAATGACAGCAGAGTTCCTTGTTAAGTTCTGTGGACTCGGTTACAGGTAATACCGACTTTTTCCATTACTATGCTTTCGGTAGCAGAACATGTTAGAAGATTGCCTAGTCTGTGAACTGCAGCTCACCGGTCCTCCATTACAGAACATATATGTTGTGCTCAAGGTAGCCATCCAAGACTATTAGTCTTCATACCATCCAGAAATCCAGTGACGAAGATATATTGTGGGAGCCGCAGATTGGCGGCATGTTTATGTCTACAATAAGCATTACTGCAGGGTTGATGGTAACCTGCTTATCAGAAGTACACAGCCGACGTCAGAACGAGGCCTGTGTTTTCGGCTATTATACTACAGCCTGATAATGTGCAATTGGCGGGGAATGCCAAGTTGCACCTATGTGTCAAAGTGATTAAGGGATCTGACGCGTTTAGTCAGTAATCCCAGGGCGACGCCACGAACTGTCCTTATTGAAGAACATTGTATTGACCATGCACGAATATTCAAATGTTTACCAGCTTGCTGAATGCCTAATGTATACCTATCGATTTCCGGTCAGCATGACCTTGTTTACAATGACTGTTCCTGTTAATACCATGTGTGTTCCCGTCAATAAATGTTTTGAAACGTGTCTGCAGTGTCCAAGCATCCTTGACTACTGCATGTGAGTGTATGGGTTGCAGGGTCTACATATCTACGAGCCTAAACACATTCGCGCCTTCATTCGCACCCACACTCAGTTCATCATACGCTCGCACCACACACCTAACAACATGTATACTGTCTTGGGCCAGTGATCACCTCAACAAGAGAAAAGTACAGTTACAACTACATCACTACTTACACACATATTGTAATAATAATATATGTCAATACAAAGATCCTATCTATAAATTGTGTACATACAACTTGTGATTTCATTTGATTGTGATTCCTGGTTCACATTGTAGTTGAATCAGGATATCTATTATTGACAGGAATTAATACATATTTTTAAAAGTTACACTTGACTTATTAAGATAGTCTTATAGAGTGTTCTATGTATGTGAGTGTCACAGTGTTGTAAAGTATTGTGGATTAAATTAAATTGTTTATCTGTCTGTTGGTTGTTGTGAACATATACTTCATCACTATCATAACCCTAGACATTCAACGTAGTCATCACAATATTCCAGAATAAGTCTGACTGAGGTATAAATGTGGTAGCAAAGTAAGGTCATCTGTAATACACCATACTTATTAGATACAGATACCTTCACAGCTGATCTCAGTCAGTACACTAAGTCCCCTATAAATATTTATATCATCCCACTTTACCACATATATTGGGGTCCTGTCCGGGATTTTGAATCTTCTCCTATTATATATATTGGGGGTAATTCACTTCAGTGAAAAATAATAAAAAAAATTAAAAGGTATCCTTGGGTGGAAATAAATAAGGTTGAGCTTACAGTGCCTGTGGTTGTCCTTAGATAATTAGATAGATTGACTTGTTTAGGTTAGACATTGTATAAATTTTCCTGTTAGACAATGGCCGACCTGGCAAAATTTCGATCTGCTGCTATGCAGGCTGCTAAAGAGTTAGGAATGGACGGGCAAGATATGATTGCTTATGTCACTACTGAATGTGACAAATATATTGAACGTGAAGAAAGAAAATTTGAAGCAGAAAGAAAATTAGAATCGGAAAGATTAGAAAAAGAGGCTGAAAGAAAGTTAGAGGCTGAAAAAGAAATTAAGAGGTTGCAGATTGAGGCTGACAAAGAGGCTAAGACATTGGAGGCAGATAGGGAGATTAAAAGGCTCCAATTAGAAGAAAAAAAAGGCAGAAAGGGAAGCCGAGGAAAGGAGACAGGCTACAGAAAGAGAAGAAAGGAGACAGGCTGCGGAAAGAGAAGCAGAAAAGGAGGAGAAAAGATTACAAAGGGAACACGGGTTACGACTAAGGGAGTTTGAGTTTCAAAGCCATGCTCCTGAAAATGGTGCCAGTCCCTTTACCTCTGATGCCTCTGCTAGTCAGGGAGCCTCAACCTCAGCTATGAACTTTCATTTAGATCATTTTGTTGAGAGAGAAGATGATATTGAGAGCTATCTAATTAGATATGAACTATTAGCTACCACGTATGGGTTAGAGAGAGAAAGGTGGAGCTTAAAGTTATCTCAAGGGCTTCGTGGTACAGCTTACAGGAAAAAATTTAGGAATGCTAAACTACTGTCAGGTGAAACATATCACTAGTTCTCTGCATGGTTAGAGACATACTTGGAGAAATGGACTTCTCTGGGGAAAACCCAAGATCTTAGGGAAATGATCCTTATAGAACAACTAAGAGAGTCCATGGCTCCAGACCTGAGAAAGTTTCTCATGGAACAAGGTGCAGAGAGACTGGGTGAGTTACTAAATGTCGCTGAAAGGTATCAAGCAGCTCAAGCAGAGGTAACAAGTAATAAAAAGAAACAGGTAGATAATTTTAAGGCGCCACAGAACTTTAATAAATTTGATCCTAGAGATCAGAACAAAGGTAAGCACCAGTTTGATAGGCCACGGTATGACAATAAAAATAAAACCCCACAATTTGATGAAAGGAAATATGATGAAAGAAAATCTTTCAACCAAGGAAGGAGGTGGTGTAAGAATTGTCGGATGGACAATCATGATACTGACCGTTGCAGAAGGAACCCTATAGTAATGGCCACCCTTCAGGTCAGGTCGACCTCTAGACAGGAGGAGGATATTATGATAAATACCACTCCAGAAGAGATGAGGAAGGCACAGGCTGGGGATAAGACCCTCAAGCCTTGTTTTAGGAAATTGTCCCATGGTCACACACCTCCAGGAAAAGGAGACTTCTATATGAAGAACAAACTAATATACCGGAAGACTGGAACTAGATCCAAAGGTCAGGGACAGCTGGTACTTCCAAAAAGGTATAGGGCAGACTTAATAAGGAGCTAACATGTGAAACAAGATGGGGACCATGAGAAAATAGGTACCATCATTCAAAAGGTAGCTCAGAATTATTATTGGCCCAAGGCAAGGTGGGATATTGGGAATTTTGTAGAAAGGTGTAGCATAGCACATGAGGGAACACCCACAAGTGGGAAGAGTGTTCAGGACCTCCACACGCCAGGGGGCAAACGTAGGCCTGACACTGGAAAGAATAATAAAGTGGACCAAGTGGATTGGGAAGCCCCTTTTCACGGACAATCTTCAATTGACTGTTTTACAATGGCCACTATGCAGCGAGTGCAAAAAGATGTCTTACCCCAGGATAAGCCGAAAATCCCTCAATCGGACTTATGTAAACTGGAGGAAGAAGATGTAGAGAGGAAATCTCTCATCAAGAATTCTAAGTGGGGAGAGAGCCCGAAGAGAAAAATTGTTAGCGGTCGTTTTGTGCAGGATGATTCTGGGAAGAAAATCCATCACTACAATGCTTCTAGTGGAAGAGACCCTACCAGTGCATGGAAAAATAGGCAAGAAAGCTAAAGACAGAGATTTGGTTGTGGGAGATAAGGTACTGCTTCTTCTACCCGGTAGTCAGAATAAGTTACAAATTGGATGGCAAGGTCCATATACAGTTCTAGAGAAGGTGTCTAGAACCAATTATAAGATAGATAAGAAGGGGAAAGAAAAAATCTATCATGTGAATCTCCTGAAGAAATATTTGGAAAGAGAAAATCAGGAAGAGACACACTTGTTGACCTTGTCCATTGCAATGGAGATGAAAAAGGAACCACTTTCATCATTTGAATATTCATTACATCCCTGTGAGACAGCGGCGCAGGTGAAAATCAGTACACATTTAACGAAAAATCAGAAGGAGAGAGTGCAACAGGTTCTGGATGATCATACAGAGGTGTTAACGGACCGACCGGGGCATACAAACTTATTGGAATATGAAATGAAACTGATAGACCCCACACCTGTCTGTATGAAAGCCTATTCGATTCATTTTGCTAAGGAGAAAGCCTTGAAGGAAGAGATAGACTATCTGTTGAAGGAAGGAATAATTTCACACAGTGAATCTTCATATAGTTCCAGTGTGGTACTCTTAAGGAAACCCTCTGGAGAACATAGACTCTGTATAGATTACAGGAGACTGAATGCTATCACAGAAGGTCAGGTGGATCCATTGCCGGATACAAATCAGTTGTTTGCCAGGCTAAATAAAGCTAAATATTTCTCAAAAGTGGATCTGAGTAAAGGATACTATCAGATTCCAGTAAAGCCTGAGGTTAGACCGTACCTAGCTTTTAGTACCTCAGAGAGACACTATGAGTTTAACAGATTGTCATTTGGATTGAAGAATGCGCCTAGTGTCTTCTCTAGAATGATGAGAAAATTGTTGGATCCTCTGAATAATCCATGCATCACAAATTTCATGGATGATATCCTTATAGCAACAGAAACATTTGAGGAACACATTGACTCTCTGAACATGCTGTTTAATCGACTTAGAGAAGCGAATTTAACAGCCCGACCAACCAAATATTGCGTTGGATGTAAAGAATTAGAATTCTTGGGACACACAGTCCATCAGGGAAACATGACCCCTGACCCCAAGAATTTAGAGAAACTAAAGAAAGCCCCGAGACCACAAACCAAGAAAGACGTGAGATCCTTTGTCTCATTATGTGGTTTCTACCAAAAGTATATCAAAAACTTTAATTCCATATGTGCACCGTTAACTGATTTGACACGCAAAGGAAATCCAGATCGAATTACCCGGACAGCCCAGTGTGAATTGGCATACCAGGAATTGAAGGAAAAGCTCACAAGCAAACCTTTTTTGAAATTACCTGACTTAAGTCAAGAATTCATTGTGAGGACGGATGCAAGTAATATCGGGTTAGGCGCGACCCTATTACAAAAATCAGATGCACTGAATGGGGAATTAACCCCAGTGGCATATGCTAGCAGAAAGTTGAATAAAGCTGAAACCAATTACTCAACTAGCGAAAAAGAATGTCTTGCAGTAATATGGGCAATCAAGAAATTCAATATTTATCTGTATGGGAAGGCATTTAAGTTGCAAACGGATCACAAACCCTTGTCGTTTCTAGCGCAGGCTAGGCATGAAAATTCGAGGTTACTCAGATGGTCCTTACTTCTGCAGCCATTCCAATTCAGCATAGAGTATATTTCTGGAAAAACCAACCTGGGAGCGGATTTTCTAAGCCGCCATCCGTGTGATGAAAATCACCGTAAGCCCCAGGAATAATATTAAATTTCTCTATGTGTATATAGAATTATAGACTGACATATAACGTCTGTTTTAAGTGGGGAGAATTTGTCGTGAAACATTCTAAATCCACATATATAAATCAAAAAGGAAATGTAAAGCCTAACGAATTAATTCAATACAAGGAAAGAAGAATGGTAAAAGAAGAACAGTGCGGTCACAATAGCGTATGCCTGTGTTATAGAACGTCATACTAGCTAACAAGAAATCCCCTTTTTCTACTTCGTCTGCATAATTGTAACGCTTTCACGTTTGATAGTAAAGCCTACTGTATAAAATACACGCGTTTCTAAAAAGAAAACTGGTACTGTGTTTCTTAGAAAACCTTGAGATAGACACACTGCGTAATGACCTAGATTTAATATTCCATTAAGGTCATTTTATGCACTAAGTAAAAGAAAAGACAGACGAGCTTAGAAGAGAGAGAGAGAGATGTACGGAGGAACGCATTCAATACTACCACGTTCGTCTCGCGATGAAAAAGTGAACGCGAAAGGCATGAAGCACTAATTTTTTTCAAATAAACAGTAATAAAAAAAAACACTACCAATACACGGTTAGGTTTTGAAAACATGTTTAATGCTTATTAGGAAACATGACATTCTACTGATTTATCTCTAAGCTCTTGACATTAGTCTGACAGTACAGAAGACATCCCCTAGTATGGAAGTGAGGAGGTGGTAACAGCACGACTATCCTAGAAGAAAATACATATTTTGAACGAAACCACTTGGCTCCATTAAACTTATATATTTGGGTGCCTTAGGTCTTGCTGACAAAGAATATGTTAGGTGTTAAGCAAATAGTCTAATAATTAACAAATTATAGCCAAAATATTATAGTGGTGTTGTCTGACAACACAGGATTATATTTGCTCATAATAGCGTGTTTGGACACTGCTTTAGAGGAAATTAGGCCACCACGTTAAATCCGATTTGATTGGCTAGAATTATATGTAAGGCGAAACATGATTAGTCGATGGCAAATACTATTTTTTGTTGTTAATGGCAACGATAGGAAGGGTACTTTTTTTCAAAAGCTTTTGTAAACATGGTCTCATTGGCTAGACCATTTAATATAGTCAATTAGGAGCGTCAGTTCAGTGCCACTTTTTGAAAATCCAATTTGTAAATGCAAGTGCGTTGAGATCCAGCTCATATTTTTCTAATAAAAGCCTGGGACAGAGGGAGATCGGAATTGTGCCATAACTCATCGCCAGTCAACGTATTTGTTTAATATTTCCTTGAATTGTGGTAAGCTAGACATATTTGATATCTTTTAGATGAAAATTGAATGTGAATTGATAAATTTATGTCTGTATGTGTGTGGTTCAGTAACAAACATGAGGCAAAGCTTAGATATTGCTCTATCACGAGAAAAACTTGTCGGAGAGGAGTATAACTGCATGGGATTGCCAAATAGTACTATGACACCTATCTTATTGAATAGAAGGAATTAATGCTGGAATTGCAGAGGCGTTGTAATCATTAGGGAGAGGAATACTGGTATATACTGTTACATGAGAAGCTAACAGTTGGCCTACCGCGCTGAACTCGGTGTTTGTTATGTATTGTGCTTCAGTGTGGAAATAGATTATAAATTAGTTCTGAAGTAGGAGGTACAACCTTCTTGTTTCAGGGACCGTGGTACTAAAGTATTAAAGCAGCACATGGTCTGAGTTTTGCTGAATCCAGAGGCTGATAGCATACTCCTTGGTCAAGATATCGACCAGTGTTGTTCCTCAAGAAAACTGTGACGCAAGCGAGCATAGGAGACTGTTTCCTGCCGCCCACACAGAAGTTAAGATTACGTTGGCCAGAGCAGCTCAATCTTGTGTGTACCCCCCCTCTAAAAGTGACTTTACCTTAAATCAAGAGGGACATTTATTTGTTTCAAAGAAAAAGAAACGGTGAACCTTTCCAATATTATTTCCACCAGATACAAACTGTGACAGTACGGACTGTTACGTCGGATTAACACTAAGGTGCTGCCACTTAATTATAGTTAGGGTAAGAATACTTAGCAAGATTAAACACTAAGTATTTTAGCGTGTCTAGTTAGTGTAATAACACTAGTCACAAATCCTATGAGTGATTTAAATAAAGTGTTCAGAAATGACGTCATCGAACTTGGGGTAGAATTGCTCAGTAGCTAGGACGGAAGTGATTGTTTGAGAGAAGGGAGTTAAGTGAGTTGGTTTTAGGCACGAGACGAGTGAGGCAGTGATTTTGGGGTTTGGACCATCTTGTAGGTCGATGGCTGTGTGTTATTTCATGAGATGACTGGTTTGTATACCACAGAAGCACATGTATTTATGAACTATTATGAAGTTGTCAGAGTGTGCAGACACTTAATAAAGGTGTACATTCATATTTAATCCAGCTTGAACTTATTTCCTGAACGTCAGTAGGAAGTGTCGTTTGTTTACATCAGGTAATTGAGAAAAGAATGTTACCATATTTTCGACGATCATGCAGCCTAAAACATAAACACAGTTACGAGTCTCCAAAAGAACCACCTGGGTTATGTTCCTATTCTGTAATCACCATCTCTGGCAGTCGCCAGTAAAACAACAGATGAACATTGATAAAAGATTCCACCCCATTCTCACCCTGTCACACTAGACTTGATTTGTCACCGTGACCAAGCCCGGTCACATCTAACTTGTTTTGGTGTCGTTCCCGTCCACTTCCCCGGCCACATAACACTTGAAGTCATGATGACAAACAACCACCTAGCTTGAATAGCCAGTATTACCTCATAGTACTACATCACTACTTACACACATATTGTAATAATAATATATGTCAATACAAAGATCCTATCTATAAATTGTGTACATACAACTTGTGATTTCATTTGATTGTGATTCCTGGTTCACATTGCAGTTGAATCAGGATATCTATTATTGACAGGAATTAATACATATTTTTAAAAGACTAATAGCATTACAGGAAGTTCTTGGTCCTGCATCCCCGAGGTAAACGATAAAGAGGAAGTTCTTGGTCCTGCACCCCCAAGGTAAACGATATTGAAGTCCCCACCAGCACAAACAGAACGCAATTATAGACATACCAAGAGAAAAAAAAGGAAGACGTGGAAATAATTTCACGTTAGCAAGGGACTGGACGATTTGAAGGACTCACGTTGAAGGCTTGTGCTCCGTATGGAACAGAAAGATAGTGCTGACGATACCGATGAGCTGTGAACTTTTGTTGGTCACTTGTGATTTATTTCAACTTTCTGTAATATCTATGTGTGCTAAGATCCAATGGATGCGTGGCTTTTATATTCTTCGACCCACTATCCCCTTCTCTGATACGTTGCTTGTCCTGCTCCGTACTGTCGTAATTTTATAAGATAGGTTTATGGATATTTATGGTCCGGTCTGAGCAGAGGTGATAGAAGAAAATGTGTGAGAATAAAGGTGTAAGAAAATAGATTTTTCCACGAAGGGTGATAGTGTAAGAGAAAGATCAGTCTGTGGAGTGAGTAGTTTCTCTACTCCAACCTATCTATACGACTATATAGTAATCAGACGAACTTTCGCTCCTTATATATACGTTACACCTCACATACATACACAATTACGTGACGAATACGCACAGACATGAAAAACTATGGATAATATATATGGGTAGGGGTTCGACCAACACGCTAAATTTTAGTTTTTATTAAGTTTATTATCACTTAAAAGAACTTCACAACATCAAGCATATACATATCAATAAAAGCATGGTTTAGGACAAATGAAAATATCCCACTATTGCCCACCCCTCTTTTAGAGAAAGGATCCCAACAGAAGTTAATAACCCCAAAAGGTCAAAGGCTAACAATAAGGGTAATGGAATAGTCAGTAAAGGAAAAGAACAAGTTCCTAGTATGCTATCCCGTAAACAATCCGGTTAGTGAGGAAATAAAAACAGATTAGTATAAGGATGGTAACACGGGAAAATTTGTTTCTCTCTTTCTGTTCATTCATTCAGTCATTCTGAGGCACACGCATACTCGCTGACCCAGTAGTTGTCGCACATATTCCTTGAAAAAAAACACTAACAATAATATCACCATAGAGCATCAGGTTGTTGCCAATTCCAGCCCCACACTAGCCTTGGTGCTTACTGCAAATGTTAAGGTAGTCGCTGAAGTTGGTGCGTTAATTGTTTTTTTCTTGGATAAGTCAGGTATCACTGCCGATAGTTGGTTGGAATAAGACAAATTTGTGATGGTCACCGTCATAGAAAGAAAAATATATTGTTCCTGTGCTGTCTAGCCTCTCGTTGCTAAGACACTCTGTTACGTTATGCAAATGTTAACAATAATAATAATCGGCTGTTCTCTGAGTTGATGGCCGATTCTAAACAGTGAGTTCTCTTGAGTATAATCCCCGTGGAAAAATTACTGTCATAGGTCAGGAAAATTATATATATATATTGCCACAGCGGGCTGATCCAATTTATATAAAAAAATCTGGTAATGTTCAGGTCCAGTTAAATATTATGTCTATGGTTTCGAGATTTGCCTCTCTCATGAGTGAAGAAAGTGGACCGCACAGGTCGAAAATCGAAGACCCAATAATACAATAATATCTTTGGATGGCTTATAAGACCCTAGTTTGCTGGTTTTTGATCAAGACTAGATTTTGGAAGAAATATAAACATTTAATCATAATATCAATATCTTATCCTAACACGCGTAAAGGTAAGATCTCTTATCCATTCCGTTATTAGATTAGATTTGAAACCACAAATGTCCAGCTTATCTTATCGCTTTTAATACGTGATATAAGCACTAGTCATTTATAAAATTACACATAATGGATAGAAGTAAATTGTATCCGTCAATTATCAATCGCCTAGCGTATTTATTAGTTAATTAAACCCACCTGGAATAAAAATAGCTATGCGTTATTTAGTACACCATTTTTAGCACTTAGAAAATCCCAGTGAATTCTAATGATAAACTTAACACACAAGATCACGAAAAATGCTTATATATATATATATTTATTTATATTTATATTTATATATTTATAACCGCAAACAGAAATGAATTAATCTCCACGGAATTTTTTAATACTACACTTCCACCATGCCTCTTAGACCTTGCGCGCTAGATTATCCAAAATTTTCTGAGGCGACTAGATAGCTGATTTTAGGAAATTGAGTATTTATACAAGAATAGCGTTGTTTCGCTGGGAGATGACGAAAGTCACGCCTTGTGCACTCAGGGGAACTCAGTGGAGTTTTCTTCCGAGATAAAGAATTTCCTCCGTTCGCTCTGTTCGCCGTTGAATCGACAACAAAGGGTTCTGATCTCGGCGATTGTCTCCCTGTTATGTACAACATCACAGGATTTGTTCGAGCTTGTAGAGGACTACAAAGCAGTTTTACCTTCCACGTGTTTTGGGCCCGTGTATTCTGTCAGTTGTCGTAATCCTGACAGCTCTGCTCGCATGGGAGCTCCAGGCAAACGCCTTAGGTTCATCCCCTTAAGGAATGACAGTTACGAATCCAGGTAGACTCTCGTCAGCGAGTGAAACAAGAAAAATAGGCTTGGCTAAAATATGAGTTAGACAGATAGCGAAAAGGCATGGATTTTGCGTAACCAAAACGTGCATGCTAATGAGGAACAAAGGTGGAAAGCGAAAAGCGGACGGATTCATGTAGTCTATTTACATAACCTGTCACACATACAATTTAATCTAACTCTCAAATTGAACAACACCATCTCATAACTCGGTATTACCGTCAGTAGCATGACTTCATGTCACAGTCAAAATAATTCAGTGTTACCTGTGCCAATAGCAAAACAATCAGAAAGCAAAGATTTACAAAAATAATAAATAATAAACAAATAAAAAGACATCTTGTATTTGCAGACTATAGTTGATACCAGACATAAACTAAAAGTTTTGCAACGTATCGGTCTTGTCAATGTGCATCACGTGCATACATCAAAGTAATTTTGAAAAAAACATAGCTCCAGGACTATTCGTCGTGGGACTAGGGAACGAACGGAAGAGATTCATATCACTATGGCAGTATCGATTGTTTGTGGCATAAGTTTTATTGATACGGCAATCGTCAAAACAATAAAATAGCACCAGACCATTAGCATTCGTCAGGCTATACAATTATCGAATACTGCCATTGTCTCAAATCTCTGATTTTCTCCCAATCACTCCTCCCCCTCTCCGTGTTCTCTTGTGAAAAGAATACCATTCGTATAACTGTCCCAATGCCTTCAACTTTCAGGAATTTATATTGTTCTGTGATCTCGTGTCTTCACATCCATATAATTCTCTCTGTTTGTGCTAGTACCGGTAAAACACTGTCCTGTATAAATACAACAAGTTAAATCTTCATGTTTATTACAGAGACGTGTCTATCCACACATATGTGTCTCTCGCATGCTCATGTGTGCACTCAAAGATTCACTTACTCCAGTCTTCTTCATGCTCACTTACTTCATTTGTAGTATTATCATATGGTGTCTGAATAGAGAATGCAGTCAGCGACCCATAGCTTGACTGCTTGTGTCAGGGTCAGCGAACCAGAGCTGACCAAGACCCTACTCCACCTCCACGTGGTGGTCCTGGAAACAGGCTGCATCACTGCAGTCTGGCTGAGAGAGTAGGGATCGAAGAGGGAAAGGCAAACCCGGTCCCAAAAAATGCCGTGCTGAAGTCGGATGTGTCGGCCGAAAGGCGCAGATATCGCAGCTCCGGCGTAAACAGACACAACGCAACCAACGTCCTTTTCAGGACGAACGAGGAAGGAAGAAGAAAATATGGTGTCCGTATCTATTATCTCTATCAAACTGCATGAATAAGTTGTCATTTTTTTCCTCTGTTTCTCTCTCTTTTTCTATCTCCTTCACTGATTTATTCATAACATCATCTTCTTCTTTCTTGTCTCTGTCTGGATGCATGTTAGATTAGTTTTTTTTTTTCTGTGTCCTCTATCTGTCTAACTACAATGTTTATACAACACTGCGTTCTCTTTACTTCATCTTCAAATTATCTTCACATTTTACTCTTTCCGTCTGAATCTGCTTGTATCGTTTTCCCTCATCATTCTTGATTGTAAATTTGTATCTTCCCGTGTGTGTGTGTCTGTCTAGCTGCTCTTCAAATTGTTATTGTATTATTGTTATCATCCATCTCTCAATAAATGCCAGGTCTAAGCACTATCATTAATACTCTTTATTGTTACTCACTATATGGGCCTTCTGTCTGTCTTTGATCGCGTTACTAAATGCTGTCTACACTATGTCTCGTATATATGATCTGATTCTGACACGTGTCTACATGCTTCATCCTGTTTCATTGTTTTACTGATTGTCTTCCTGTACTTACCTTGCTGGATGTCTGTATCTACCTGTTCAATGACTGTCTCTCTTTGTGTCTACCTACTCGCTGATTGTGTCTCATTGGCAGCCTCTTTCTCTGATTGCCAGTTTGTGTACCTATTTACTCATTGTCGCTAGGTGTCTACAGGCTCACTGTTTCTCTCTCTTATTCTACCGTGTCGTAATTTGAATGTGAAACGCTGTCACTTTTAGCTGAGTGGTCCGCCTCTGTCTTATTCACTATTTTATCTCCTCCAATTTTTTTCATTCTAATAGCTCCTACAGCTCTGGACTTGTCATGTCACTCTTACGTTGGACAGGCTGAATTCCACTCCTTTGCACGTGTGCATCGGCGCCTAGCTAAAGATCTATTAGCCTCCTTTCTTGTGGGTAACGGCAGAGTTCCCTGATTATTTGTTTCAGAGAGAAACTGAACACACGGGAAAGCGTTCGTCGTCTTTCATGTCCGAGCGCTTTTAGAATCGCGAACTCTGGCTGTTCGAATTACCGCCAGAGTATCGCACTTTACTTTTATCAAGAGACGCCAGGAAGACAACTCCCCAGGTTCTTACGCCATGGTTGCGCCGACATCAACGCACGCGCAACCCTACGCTGGAACACCTGCAGACTTTATCTAACTATATAAGCTTGGCGTTCTCTAACACCTCTTACCATTGTCTCCAGAGAACTTTGTTTCATCTTAAATATATCTATACATTTTTCCTTAAGTTAACTTTTTCCGTGACAGAGAAACTTTTATTAAGTTGTAGATAGAAGGATCACGATGCTTCAATCTTGAGGGCGTTTCCATAAGATAATTCAGAAATCAAGAACAATGCTGAATTGGACTGAGAAATTGTTAACTTTGTTTCTGCCCGCTGCCTTTTATGAAGTATTATCATGTACCTTAGCTCGTTCAAGCCCCCAACTGATTTAACTCAGTAAAATATTACTTAAATAGCCCCGTTATAAGTATTTAAAATGACTGAGACCTACAAGTGCAGTTCACTGATAATGACTAAATCATCTACAAATTTGTGTATCAGCAGATAACAAAATGTACTAGTCAATTATCGTTAACAATTGTAAAATAAATACGGGTGGGGTGAATTTAAATAAAGTCTTTTAAAATGTCTTCACAGGTAATGGTCTGATACGAAAAAAATGTTTGCTGGTTTGGAAATACAGTGTTTACTAGGCAGCTTTGAATGTTTACTTAAACTGCTAGTAAAATCTCGGTTGGTTTCTGCTCTAGCCGATTATTCTTTGCAGGTTATGGACTCTCGTCACTGGTCAAGTCTGGTGGCTGCAGCATGACCCTCGTATCATGGAGTAATTGAGAAGATGGTCCAGCGTCTGTTAAGACCCGTCTACAGTAGGTGTCTAGCTTTGACTGCAAGGCCACTTATACCACTCGCTTGTTCCAGAGATAGCACCACCAATTGGTACCACGGACTAGTGTCATGAAATAAGAGAGAAACAAACACCCTCCTGAGTATTGGATTTCCTGAAACAAAATCAGGTGTCCCCCTCCTTTTCATTCCACCATCCCATCTGCTTCAGAACTTTACCCTTTCTAAGCGTTAATATTAAACCCAGTGAGCGGAAAAAAATCAATTCCATTTATATTGAACATGTTTACATTTACATATGCACTGGTTAAAAATGTTAATATAATAAGTATGTGCATCATTTATGTCACTATCCACTCCCTGCTTCATAAGGAACTTGGAACTACCTCTGGCTTTGGTTCTCTATCAGAAATCCGCATAAAGCAATCACCAGCTCTTGCAGCGTTAGTTCATCAAATTATTATTCTGTATGCTGGGATTGACAGCCTCATATGACTCGAACATCCACTAGCAATTTTTACATGTTACTAATGCAAAATATAGAATTATAAAATGTACAACTTACCCCAACATTTCTTTCGGGAATACCGACTTCTGGCTCAGAGAAATAGTTAAGGCAACTTGTTTACGATGCCTCTTACACGTGGTCTGGGATGTTACTTTACAATAGACTCCCACTATGACTTGGTGTTTAGGTTCCTAGGATTCAGGGCTTTCGGTTTTAATGAAATTAGAGTTTTCCTGTTATACAGATCCACAAGATGCTCAAACACGTATTCCGTTCCTTTAAAGTGGAATAGTTATCCTATTCCTTACTCTGGCTTGTCTGCTGTCTTCTTGATGAGTTGAATTTCGCAGTGCGGTATACTCACAAGGCGCTAAATTATAAGGCAACGTTCGGCCCACATCCAGAGTACTACTATATGACAAGGCTCCAATCAGAAACGTTGTATATTTACATTTCAAAAGCCAAGTAAATAGCATGCAAGATCGTAAATTTCCCTTTGTCTCACAAAAAATTCCTGTTTAACCGGGACAATAAATGTGTTGTTTACAATCGCCATATATGGTATGCCAGCTTCCGTCTATTATCGATCACGTTTATACTCACAACTTCAAAATTTATCTGAGGTAATCTCTTTTATAATTGATAATTATTCTTCGGAAAATCTTATCCGGTAACGATTATCTCATTTACCCGGTCTAGTCCACATTGACAACTTGGTCAGATATGACTATTACCAGTTTATAAGACAATCAACTGCGGTCATCCCAAGGTTGTTTAATTATTAATCGGCCGCAGGAATATGTGTTACACATTAGTAAACCACACTTCTCTCTACCAATCCCAGGTGTCAATATGGAATCAAACGAAAGGGATTGAATACCTTAATCAGCAAAAAATGATCTCTGAAGTCTCGACATAATAATAAATGAGGGATTAATCAAACAATGAATCGAAAATACCAAATACTGTCAGAGGTGGGAAAAACTAAAGTGAAGAGCACAGAATGAATTATAGGATGCACAGGTAAAAGTGCCGTTCGACGTTATTTCGTCACATTATTGTTTCAGACATCAACATGGTCTTTACTTTTATTTCGAGCCAGTTGCTTACATTTTGTTTTTAAATTTGTCACACTGCACGCTTGTTGCGTGATAAATTCTCGCAACATCATTTTATTACAATATCTATTTTATAACGCAAGGGCAACAACTGCTTGAAATTTATAGTTACTTTTCTCGGTAAGCATTTGTCTTCTCGCGTTGGTATTGAATGCAGTTGAGTTTTTGAGCTGTGGTCATTTTTCGCGCCGGACTGCGCATGACTGGTCTTGCTTTTTGGTCGATCGGTTTCCGCCCACCACGAGTGGAGTGAGCGATTTGAATGGCGAAAGAGATGCCTCGTTGAAGAGGGGATCTCCGCTATTTTTTGTTCTGTCAGGGATGTGTAGTCCTCTTAATGGATATTTCGTTTATTCGAGATAATACCTCTAGTGTTTCCCACATGTCGGGAGGCGTGATATTTCTGTGTATTCCATGAAAGCAAGGTAAATTGATTTTTTCATTAACTCTATCGATTTTGGGTCGTGAGCGATTTCGATTCATAGCCTGTCTTCGAAAGTCGTCGTCACGAGATGTTTTCCCAGCTCACATGTCGCTGTATTGTGCTGCATCGGTTGATGCAGGTCCCAAGGACTATTACTTGCTACTTGGTTACCTGAACTAGGTTTGAAAAACCTTTGTTATCTAGAGGATATTTTTGAGGACATTATTTATACTTCGGCAGACGTGTCTGTCTTGCTGAAGTCAGATTAAGGAGAGTGAACTGATCTCATACATCTGGTTATCTCCTGGCTGTTATGGAAAAGGATGGAGTTTTTCACCTGACTACATTTACAGCACTATGAAATATAACATGCATCTGACTCATCATTGTAATGCTGTCTACCGTCTATTGCTGTATTGAATGTTGCTGTGATAATGACTGTTTGATGTGTCTACATATTCGCGTAACCATTTTGTCACTGTGGCGTCCACAATAAATAATGAAGAAAAACGTCAACGGCTGTTTCAAGAATCATTGACTTTATACGTCGTGAGTTTACTGACGTCCTATGTGGATTGCCCTGTTATTTTTGTATGAACATTGTTTTGACTGAACACATCTGCACACTACACAAAACCAGACATGCGGATACCATCCATCATCATATGGCATCACGCATCAACGCTCCACTCGTGTGTCCCAATGAAACTCTGTAGAGAAATAACACATTTCAAGTTGCATCGTATTTAGATATGTTGTTTGGTTGTTCGTGCTAGCATTAAAAAAACAGTTAAAAAAACATTTATATTTCTCAGCTAACCTTTATAAAAATATCTGTCCTTGTACACTCGAACTATTGTTTCTACCCATCCTTTATGTTGTAATCACTATAAGGAAACAATGTCTCTCGTAACAGCCCTGTTCTAGAATCTTACTTACTTAGTCGTTTCCCTTCTACCGTGAGGTGTAGAGGTTTGGAAGAGAGAGCGCCAGACTATCCTATCGGCTGTCTTTCTCCTAGCTTGGTTCCATTCTAGTCCTCAGTCCTTCAAAGATTGTCTAATGTTGTCCTCCCAGCGGACTCTGGATAGTCCTGGGGGTCTTGATCCCTGGCTCTTTGTTTCCCATGCTGGTCGTGGTAGCCGATCTTCTCCCATTCTGCAGACATGGCCAAACCATCTTAGTTGGAACTGTTCTACTTGGGTCTGCAGGGGGTGAGATTTTAGGCCTTGACTTACCGTCTGGATGCGGACCTGTTCTGGAATCACTGATTTAAAATTTTAATCGTTTTATAAATAAATACATCTAAACTCAGCTAATCCAGTTTTAACAAGCCCAACACGCCATTTCTCTTCTATCTCTTCTTCCATTGTTTCTCTTTTCTCCACCACTTTATCTCTTGCTGTATCACATTGACCTTTATGGAAACATTGCTAAAGATCTGGCATCTAACCGTAGGAAAAACGACATTTGTTAATGTCTGTGTCACTGTTTTGTTTCCATGCTGGTTGTTCATCGTGTGTGTACGTTTCTTCGGCATCAAGAGAAATTATGAACATTAGTCATTGTACTTGTTGTCCATGGAAAATGAAATTAATTTTGAAACTCAACACCGTAGGAATATAATTTTATGGCAATAACAGTTCAAAACCTTATTTCCCACTGCTTCCTGGCTTTAAGTGTGTCGGTTTTTTATCTAATGAAGCGAGTAAGCTAGAGAGCGAGAGAATGAGAGAGAGGCGACAGAGAGAAAGAGAGAGAGAGAGAGAGAGAGAGAGAGAGAGAGAGAGAGAGAGCAGACGCACCTACAAAGTGATAATCTGTACACCTGAATAATTAAGCCACTTCTGACAGAATATTCTAGCGAAAGCGGGGAGGAGGAGGGACGCTGGGTACTCTAAAAATCTTTCTGTAGCAGGCCCGTGAATGACCATTTGTGTTGGTTGTCTGGAATAACTCTTCTTTCAGCCATCTCCATAGACCAGCTCAAGATATAGCTAATGAATGGTGCCGGTTGAAAGTAAGAGGACATTTGTTGACGTAGCAGGATGGGATAAAAAGGTAAAGAAGTGTTGACGCTAACAACACAGTACTTTCTAGAAGTGGTACAGTGGGACTGACAAGACAACACTAATAAGTGTGTGAACTCTCACACAACGCCACATTAATGTGGTTCTGATTTACAGATACAGGTAGCCCTCGATTTACGCCGGGGACTCGTTCCCGGACAAACTGGCCCAATTAGAATTTGCGTAAATTGAAACCATATTATAAAGTAAGTCTATGGGAAATTAATGACTTATGTTACAGGCACCCAAAAACTAACGAGTAATGTAATGCTATTATATGTTTAGATGTTGAATAAAATAAATTACATTAAATAAGATTTAGTAAATTGCAACATCCCAAAAAGATTGGCAAAGACAGGTAGAAAGCTACCACAGCCTGATAAAAGCACATCTTTCGAAAAGGCAACGAGTTTTATCAGAACAAGATACAGGAACACATGGGATGCAGAGCATCTGTCACGGCTTGCCTCCTATTAGCTCTGCAGTAGTGGTCCACAAGTGGCCAACACTTAAGAGTATCTACTACGGGTCTTCAAAGGTGTCTACCTTCGCACAAAATTACTCTTGGCAGAGTTGTAGATAGAAGGATAGTGACGCTGCTATCTCCAGGGAGTTTTTACAAGAAGTTTTCAGAAGTCAAGAACAATGCTGCATAGGGCAGAGCACTATTAACTTATATCTAATCCATCGCCTTTTGTGAAAAATTAAGCAATGGTTTTAGCCTATTCAAGCCCCCCAGCTGGTGTAAATCCAGCGAAATTCTTTTTATAAGTATTTGCTCTATAGTTGTAAATATATGTATATATAGTTAAGAGTTTTGCTCATACGTTTGCTTTCATACCTATAATAACTGACTCAACTATGATTGTTTTGTTTTAAAATAACATGTAACACATTTAAAAATCAATTAGCTTTGACAGGTTAAAATAGCGACGGAATGATGGTGAATTTTAAATGTAAATAAAATTGTCTTCACTGAGACTTGGTTTGATGATTGATAAAAACAATTGTCATTTTGCTGGTTCCGTTTACAAGAACTTAGCTGGTATAAGTGAATCCTACAGCCGTGGTTTCGTCAATTCTTCTGTGATGAGGGCACTTCTCCACACTACTCGTCCAACGTAAGCGGTTAGTGTTGATTCCCTGCTTTTAACTCACAGCTAGTGGCGTAGAGACTTTCATCTTGCAGCTTCGTACCATAAACAGTCTGATAGCTTCCTTCCACAAACTTTAGACAAAATAAATAGAACAAATGCCTCCACTAAGTACATTTGTGGGCTGCAAATTAACAGGCGCATTGTCTCGCTGTCCACCCACCAATGTTAGCCTCTCTGAATAATTAAATTCTTGAGTATACACAGTGTAACTCGGAGAAGATGATTAGAAGTCACCAATATTTTTCTGGGTATTAAACTGGGAAAATATGTGCTTGGACAGCGCGAATGCAATGATTTGTGCTTGAACTACAATTATAAATTTCCATATCTCACAAAATGATACGATACACTTGATGATCATCACTCATAACTGCTCCAGTCGGAGTCTGGGGTCACCTCTGCTGTCGGTTTTCTGTACGACTAGCAAGAAGCAATCCCCTGCACTTGCTGTAGTGGTTTATGAATATACTTTTTTCATATGTTGAGGTTCCCAGCCTCCTACGACTGGTATAACCACTTAGCAAGTATAGACATGTTACATTTCACATTTTAAAATATATGTTCACAACTTACCCCAAATGGGATACACAATCTCCCGGCACAGTTAGATTGGACACAGCAACTTAGGTTAGATGTTTCGAATCACTTGGTCTGGGACATTTTAGTATTCCTCTTATGACGCTTTATCTGACTCCTTAGGTCTCAAGACTTTGTATTTAAAAATGCGGGTTTACTTTTAAGTTTCAAAATCTCCCAAATACTCTGTCCTGGTCCTTTAAGTTTCCAGTCTTTGTGTTTAAAAATGCAGGTTTAATTTCAAGTTTCATAGTTGCCAAAATACGTCGATCGGTCACTTATAATTTGGGAATTCTTAGTCCGATCCTTCTCTCTGGTGAAAAGCTAGCTTGACGTGGCGATGCAGTCTGATTTGTGACTCCGATTTCGCTAGATTATATTTCCATTTCTCAGGTCAAGTCCCAGATTGTACTTTTAGACCATCGTGCCAATGAAAGTTAAAGTCTATTCCGGTTCTCAAATCAAGCCAATGGTAAGCTTCTTAGAACTATATGGGTTGGGGAGTTAAAACATAATTTCCCCCACGTGTTTTAAAATATCAAATTTTAAAATTCCAACGCGTGACCTCTTTCTAATAAGGCAGTAACACTTCCGATTGCATCTTTATGCAAACTCACAAACAAATCTGTGAACGTATTTCTTGTCTAGATGCTTTCCCACAATATTGTCTCCCCAGACAGAGTATCGGTAATATTGATACAAAAATGGGCCAGCGGAAATAATTACGTTTTATCACCTGTATTTGCGTAAATCCCCCAGACGGATTTCTCAGACAGACAATATGGCTTTCTTTTCATCGATCGTGCGCTGCCACCTTGTGTCACTAAAGATCGACTCTAACAAAGGTGGCTAAACGACTTACGTGATAAAAGTATTAACCGCTGACCAGTCTAATTAGCTTTGCCATGCTATGATTCACATGGTGAAACGTAAACAAGTCTGGGAAAGGCTCAAAGCAAAAGGTGTAAGGGCATAAAATATGTCAAATAATAGGACGATGAAGGAGAGAGATAAAGGCGCAAAAGTACATGTATATATAGTTTTGTGACAGCATCCAGGTCACACAAAACCTGATGCATATTACCAGCTCAGCAGAACAGAACAAGTGGTAATCTTCACACTCCGCACGGGCCACAACAAATTGGTGTTCATGTATTCAACAAGCTAAAGACAGGAACTATCGAACTACCCACGAGTGTAACTGTGGCATGGATAAAATGACTGCTGAACATTGCTTCAAAGATGCCCAACATATGAGCAACAGAGAAGGCACATATGGACGTCACCAGTACTATTCCTGGAAAATCTCTGTGTAGAAACAAATAGCCTCAAGCTGACCACTGCTTTCTTTGAACATATTCAACTAGACATCTGAGAGTTTACGAAGAAGAAGAACAAGTAAATTAAACAAAAAGCAAATGAAATCTACGAAAAAGATATCATGTTCGCAAACATCCAACAATTGCGTAATGCAATGGCTTTAGTTCTTTGACAAAGTCCCTGGTTAACGGTCGGTATTTTTTTTTTTTTTTAAACATTCAGTGTTGACTGTGGTGATTTCCACTACCTTTCCTCCTATTTTATTAACTTACTCCACAGTTTGTAATTACAATAACACAGTTACTACGGCAGGATATTGGTCTAACAATAGCACAATCGCGTTAGTTTTCAATTTTCAGCAGAATCAATGACGTCACCAACAAGCGAACTTAGCGCACCTTCTGCATCATATACATCTCTGATTGGCTTAGATGACGTGTGGTACTTTTTTCTTTACATGATTACCAAATGATGTCTTTCAGAAGTTTTTCATCTAACAAAAATGTGTAAAAACAATTTACAAAATAATTTTAATAATAATTTTTCACAGTAATTTGATAAGCAATTAGAAAATATATTATTTTTTCTATTTACCCTTTTTGACATTTTTCGGGTTTCTTCTTCTTCTCCTTCCTCGTTCGTCCTGAAAAGGACGTTGGTTGCGTTGTGTCTGTTTACGCCTAAGCTGTGATATCTGCACCTTTCGGTCGACACATCCGACTTCAGCACGGCATTTTTTGGGACCGGGTTTCAAAATCTACGTTATTGTGAATCGGCACAAAATGGACCGGTGCAAATTGAGGGATAATTGTATATGCGAGGCATCGTAACAATCACGATTTGCTTGGTATGAAAATCTCTAGCGTCTATAACGGAAGCAACGGTCTTGAAAAACGGAAACGGCGCCTATTGCAATGTGCTTAGAGTGAAGTCATCTGAATACACATTAGAATAATCCCAAGTAGCGACCATCAGTCTATATGTCATTTGGATTTCACAGACCTCTTCGTAAGTAACCCATCAACAAAAATACTACAAATACACAGTTTATTCATCTTCTAACATATTGATGCACAATATCCATTGGTTTCATGCATTCTTAAAGATTTTAGAGGTTATTTTGTAATGTCACCTTAATCATGTATAAATGCCCAGTTACTACCCCTTTCTACCTACAAATTAAATACGTTTTTTAATTTATTAATTTATGATCAGATTCGTCTCATTTTTTTCACTTGTTATACACAATTTTACATGCTTTTAAATTAGAGCCACTGCTTTGTACATTTTGCATTAGCTAGTTTTTTTCCTTCTTTGAATATTTCAGTGTATGTAAATTTTTGTAATTTTTTCTGTATTTAATTAGGTAATTAACGTGTTACCACTCAACCAAGGTAAGACAAATACCAAAATAACTACTAATATACTAAAGTACATTCAATTCCAAATACATTGTTATATAATAGTAATAGGTTTAATATATTTAAAACATTTTAAGTGCTTTTAAAAACTGTTTCCAAAAGCAACGCAAAAAAACCTTAAAAAGTCAAGAATTGAATAGAGTTAAGGTCAACACTTTGTGAAGACATATTTTCTTTTCTTATAAGGATACTAATAGGCCTATATGATCATGTGACAGGGCTTACTTCAGGAGTTTTCTTAGTTATTTTTTAAAAAGAAATGTCATCTTAATTTCTTAGACTAATATAATTCATTTGTTACATTTGTTAGTTTATACAATAAAAAAAGCTCCTTGAATTTATTTCTGGTCGTGAGTGACTAATGTCTGTCTATTAGATGATTATTCTCGTACGAGTTGACGGTGACTGTATTGTCAGCTCAGGGTTGCCAAATGGTGTTGTTGACTCTTTCGCCTGTTATCAAGATGCTTTCTCAGGAATTTAAAGGACCACCGAGAAGAGATTTTTCTTTCTTCCACATGCACGCGGGCAAGTGACCTACTTCGAATGTCTCCTGAGACTGTCAATAGAATTTAACTGGGCGAGACGGTTAAAATTCTGTTCAGGAAAACAGATAGTCTCTTAAGTCACTAACGGATAACTCTCTCTCTCTCTCTCTCTCTCTCTCTCTCTCTCTCTCTCTCTCTCTCTCTCTCTCTCTCTCTTTCTTTTTCTCTCTCTCACTCTTTCTCTCTATCTCATGATAACTTCAGTTCCGTGTGTTCTACCAGAGCAAGTTGGCCAACACTGCCATTGCTATCGTTTAGCTGTAATCATATGTTAAAGTACCAGGTAAAGGTAGTCCAATAGCAGATACTGTCATAAGGGAGTAAGGTGTTACAGACTTCACTATATTAGATCCTGCACCAGTTCCCTTCCTCACTGCCTTTTCCTTCCCTAACTCAAAGTCAGGTGCCCATTTACAGCTGGGTAGACTGGAGCGTGTTAGTACCGTGATTCGAACCCGGCACCGTGTCTGCGAGAGACCAGCTCTTTAACCACTCTCTCAATCGCACGCGCCATTTTAAAGTAGCAACCATTAATACAAATGTTTTTTGTATATTTATGAAGGCACCAAGATAATAACTGATGTCAGCTTTCTTGCTAAGATACTTGTGACTTATCTTCACATAAGTAAGTCTACTGCTATTCTAGACTGGCACTGGTCTTGCCTGGAACATCTTGCGACTTCTTGATTAAGAGTAATACGTTTTTGTTGACAGTTATTCTATGCTTCTTTCAGGCAAGAGCAACCCACGCAACCTGTCCGTTGAACTCCTGACCCGTCCGGCTCAAGTTATTTTTGTGCTCATGTTCTGGGATCTACCACAGGCATTTTCTAGGAGTAGGTACTGGGCCGAAAGGCGAGAACCCAATCGCCGTTGAATCTATAAAAACAACGACAACCACAGGCTGATACCCTGACAGGGATACTCCGAAAACCGTTGGCATTTTGATCACTTTCAAGGGCAAGAGGGGGGTGGGGGGGGGGGAGGAGGAAACAAGAGAGTACTAAAGAAGCTACAAACTGGACTAGTGAGACAAGTCCTAGATTATTGCATTATAGCATGGTCAACAGCGGCTAAGTTAAAACTTGGATAGCAAAAAGGAAATAAATAAATAGACTCTAAAACTGAACAATGAGAATCCTAACTGGAGATATGAAAATAACAGCCATTGAAGAATTGGAATAAGATTGCGTACCCCCAGTAAATGGAGGATAGAGTAATGGCTGGACCTAGCAACAGGCCGAGAGATTCAAGAAGCTCACGGAACACCAAGGTGTCACAGAGTGGATGATATGAGGGAGCGGGAGGGGGTGGGTAGACCCAAATGAAGCACCTCTGTAGGACCAGAGATGACAACAGATCGCCATGCAAGCCATACAAGTAATAGCACCCACCAGCATTACACAACAGCTTCCTGTTTAAAAACCGTGGCTCTCCCCTGGGAAATGTTCCTGGTATTGAGAGAAAGAACAACCAGACGGTAAGTAAAAGATAAGCTCTAACCATAAAATACATAGGGAAACATTGCCCGGGCCATATCTGGACCCATGTTCATGGATGGTTCAGCATGTAATGCAAAAGAGAATGGAGGCGGAGGTATTTTTATGCGTTTAAGTAACGGTACAAAAGAAATGTTGTCAGTTACAAGAGAAAAATTCTCAATTGGCTTCAGAGCAGATGCAGAAGCTGAGACCTCTAAAACTGCAGCAGACGTTCTAATGGTAGTGGAAAACCCTAAGCGGTAGTTGCAGCATTGAGGAGTCAAAATAATGCAGATATTAGAGTAATACATTACAAACTAAGTCAGCGATTCAATGGAGTTGTGGTACAGCGGATCACATCTCGTTGCAACATCTTGGCAATGAGGTGGCTGATGGGGAAGGCAGAAGACTACCTCAGCCTGATGCAAACGTGACTTATGAGGGGAACAAGAATTTTATCAGAAACCGATACAAAAACACGTTAGAAGCAGAGCATCCATTCCACCAGAAAAGCAATGCTTATTACCAGCTGAGTAGAGGTGAAGAATTGATCATGTTCACACTTCACACGAGTCACGACAGATTGGGATGTCATCTGTTTAACGACTAAAGATGGGAACTACCGATGAGTGTAACTTCTCTGGTAACTATGGCACCGATTAACTCACGGCTAAATACGTATCTGCTGCAAAAAAGCCCAAGAACAGAGAAGGCATGTATTGTCGTCACCAGTACATTACTGGACAAACTCTGTAGAGATACCAACAGCCTCGGACTGACCAGCTCTTTCATTAATCATTTTCAAGACATCTGAAAGTGTACAATGAAGAAAAATAAATGATGAAAGTGAAACTGCAGAGGAAAATTATAGAAAGGCTTACAAAGAAAATGAAATGGTGGAATTCATTTTCTGACAGTTCTGTCTATCTCTTGTCTCCCTCTTTTTGACTGGTTAATCTTGGAGCTACTGCTTGTATGAACAAAACACAAAATAAAACAAATACATTTTGACGAGGTATCGTTCTTTACCCACTCCGTATTTGTCCGTGCTTTTGCCAAGATAACATAATGTAGCATGAAGATATTATTCTTGACTATTGTCACAGAGGTTCTATGATCATTGAATTGCCTATATCCTCTTCTTTGTCTTTCACCCGTATCCTCTATGTTATTATCACTCTTTACCTTTTTCCTGTATTTTTTGCATCCATTCGTTTGCGAAAAATATTTTTTTTCCCATTCTCACTTTCGCCAGTTTCGTTTCTCATTTAGAAACGCATTTCATTGCGGATTAACCCTCTATTGGGCCTTGTTGCCATTTGGCAACATACCGTTTAAAGTCATCTATTTCACTATCCGGCGTTCAAATTAATAATTTTTTTGTTTTATTGTGTTCTAGAAACATTCCCAATTTTAAATTACCGGGTAACTCATTTGTCGGAGAAATACTTTTTTTTCACACACTCTTTTGTCAAGGCATGGTAGCTGGTTTGCAAGATCGAATTGAGAGGTGAGTTTACTTCACATTATTTTTTAAAATTCCTTATGAAAACGGTGTATAAAAAATATGTTGAGTAACTTAAACCACTTATCTTTGTAACAAATGCTTTAATAGTTATAAATAAATAAAATAAGTTACTCTTATTTTACATTTTAGGTATGTTGCCATTTGGCAACAAAAGTCGATTAAGGAATAAAAACCACTTCATGTTGCCAATTGGCAACAGTTGCTTTTTACCTAATAAATGATATTTAATGTTGTATTTCTCTGTAATCAACAACATTAGTATTTTATTCTCATTATAATTGATTAAACTTCATCATTTTAAAAAAAGTTGTTATTTGCAATTTATGTATCCTAAAAAGGTCAATGTAAATAGTAGAATTACCAGTATAAATTACTAATAATATTGTAAATGAATAAAACATATTTACTTCATCTAGACTTGACTTTTAGAACTAAACTACACATGATAACCACTAAAATTGCCAGTAATCACAAAACATAATGTATCATCAGATGAGATTAAACAATTTTGTGATGAAAAACTTTTGAATTACAAAATGTATATGTTGTCATTTTTTTTTTTAATTTTTTTTTACAGTTAAACACAATGGATCCTCAAAAGTTTTACAGCCAAAAGACTACAATCTATAGACCAATACCTGAGGCTTCTAGCGATAGTGAGCTGTCAGACAGTGAGGCTGAAGACATCCTGGATAACACGTGGCAACCCGGCCCTTCCTCGGACACAACCGATTCAGGTTTGTTGAATTTAATTGATGTTTTTTTTTTAATGTGGCAACTTTATTTCAGACTGCAGTTGTAGCCTTGTCCATCAGTGTACAACCTATGTACAGTTTCAGCCTAGTCCATCAGGTACTAAATATCGGCTGACGGAGACTTACTTGTGGAACGCTTTATACCATAATGTGGATTAGAATAATTTTTTATCATTATTACTATTATCAGAATAATAACATGTACACCAGTATACCAATAAATGATTGTTTATGTTGCCAGATAATTAATATCTTTGTTTTCTTTTTTTTCAGAATCATCTGCATCAGAGCTGGAGGACACAGATGTAACCTTTGATCGTCGTCGGATGCTATGGAGACACCGTGAAGCCTCAGATGTATCTTCTGAAGCTCCGCCCTTCTCTGGTGATTCGGCACACGTATCAGTTACCTCAGAACCAATAGAATACTTCCGCAGATTCATTGATGATGATACAATGGCACATATGGTCACTGAATCAAACAAGTACAGCATCCAGAAAAACATCATGAAGCCTCTCAGATTGAGCCAGCCAGAACTGGAACAGTTTTTTTGGAATTGCGTTTATGATGAGTATTGTTAGAATGCCCAGTTGTAAATTGTACTGGGACTCTACAACGCGCTATGGACTTGTTGCTGATACTATGACGAACAAGAGGTTTAAAGAAATCAAAAGTAACATTCACTGCAATGACAACAACAAGCAGCAAGACAATGAAGGCGACAAATTGTTCAAATTAAGACCTTTAGTTGACGCTCTGAAAGTGAAATTCAATTCAATCAAACCAGCAGAAAGGCTGAGCATTGATGAGCAAGTTATCCCATTCAAAGGTCAATCATCTCTGCGTCAGTACAACCCAAAGAAACCCAAAAAGTGGGGCTATAAAGTCTTCGTTTGTTCAAGCATTTCTGGTTTGATTCATGATTTTGAAATTTACACTGGAAAAATTGACGTGTGTCCTGGCCAACCTGATTTAGGAGCATCAGCTAATATCGTGCTGAGACTTCTTCAACGTATCCCTAAAAATGTGTGGCATAAAGTATATTTTGACAACTGGTTTAATTCGCCAGCATTGCAGGCATGCCTCTGGAAACAAGGCATTGCATGTCTTGGCACTGTCCGCGCAAACCGGCTGAAAGGGTGTAATCTGTGTTCCGATAAGGAACTGAAAACGAAAGGAAGAGGGTCATCTGTTGTTTGTACTGCAGCAACAAACGGAGCCACATTGAAAGCTATCAAATGGTATGACAATAAAGCAGTCACACTGCTAAGCACCTATGCAGCAGTTGAACCAGAATGTGTAGTCAGAAGATGGGACAGAAAAGCCAAGAAGGAAATACACATTTCTTGCCCTGCAGCTGTGAAAGAATATAACATGTTCATGGGAGGGGTAGATTTGCTGGACTCCTTGCTGGCACTCTATCGTATACCTATTAGATCCAAGAAATGGTACCACAGAATATTGTTTCATTTCCTGGATGTTTCTGTGGTGCAAGCTTGGCTAACTTATTGTTCAGATGTGTGTAAGGATGGTATGGAAAAAAAGGACAGACTACCATTAGTTGATTTCAAGTTGCAGATTGCTTTGTGTCTCCTAAAAGCAGGAAAAAGTGAAAATAATAAAAGGGGAAGGCCATCAGGAAGCACTGAGACACAGCTGGTGGCTAAAAAGAAGAGAGGGCAAACAGCAAATGTACATCCTTTTCCTGTCAGAACTGACAATGTTGGCCACAGCCCCAATTCCGTCACCAACAAAGGGAGATGCAAACTTCCTGGATGCAAGGGGTACTCCAGAACTGTCTGTGAGAAGTGTAACCTACACTTGTGCCTCAATAAACATTCAAACTGTTTCAAAGTATTTCATGAAACATGAGTGGGGAGCTGTGATTGAGTCACGAGACAGAAGATTTTTTTTTTCCAGTAACTATATGTTTCATTGTATGTGTGGCATTTTCTGTATAAATTACACTTAACTTCATGAAGTTTCACAAATTTTGTTGTCTGCTATTTACTGTTTAAATATTAAATGTAGGTAGGGAGTAAAAAAAGGTGAAATAGATGTTGTTAGACATAAAAACATAGTTAAAAGATATATGTTGCCAAATGGCAACAATAAATGTTCCCAACCTTAATGGTGATTTGTTGCCAATTGGCAACATACCCATAAAACACTAACTAAACATTTTTTTTGCCCAAAATTAACCTTCACACCACTTTTCAGACATGGGACAGCCACAAAAACCACTCCAAGAATTTTTTTTCCAACTATTTCATAAATGGCCCAATAGAGGGTTAAAGAGTAACTTTTTACGTAACGTGTCAGTCCCTCGCACTAGACGATTTGGCGTGAGATGGCATTCGGTCAATCGCTGCAGATTGACGAAATAACTGTGAATATTTTGGCTATCTCAGACATAGGGCCGACTTATCGTCTGCATTCTCACTTGTCAAAACGTAGTTTCTCGGTGAGCGCTGAGGTGAGGCGTGAATCCCGACATCTCCCCGGGCGCAGTATCAGACATTTGTCTGGTATTTTGCATCTGACACGTAGTTTCCTCGGTAGATTGTCAGTGTCAGGGTGGAGAAGGCGCCATCACGCATTCGCCCAGAATGGTCATTTTGGCGTGAGGTGCGAAGACAGGAGGTGTTAAGAGAAGGGGAGGCTATTGCGTAGTTTATGGAAATAGCGTACATCTTTGCCTGGTGTTTTATATATATACTGGAGGGAGTTAGATTTCATTTTCACTCAGTAACTTCGCAGTCAAGACTAGAACAAGCCTTCGTTCGATTTCTAGAATCTCTGTTAATAGAGATGTCATTTAGTATGATCGTAGTGGTTTAAGTTCTTAGTAGTTCTGTGTTGAGGTAAATCTTATATTATTTATCTAGTATTTTGTGAGTGTTAAAGTGTTAAATCGCTTATTTCATTTTGCTGGTTAGATTTGTGCAGAGAGTTAAATTATTAAGTCTGTTATATTCTCTAGTCGACGAGTTACAGTGGAAAGCGGAATAAATTATAATTTCTAGCTTAAAATCATGTAGCCATAATAGATTTAATTAAACTGCTAATACGCAGTCGAGAATATTTTAAAACTAACTTATTAAATGACTGCTACATCTTTAGTATTGACGGAATGCGTAGGTATTCCTAATTCAGGGTGTTTGATTTTTAAATATAACTTATTCCACGGGAAGTGTTAAACTATAAGACAAGCTACGCTTGCAGTTTAAATTATCAGTTATAGTATGTATAATTATTTGATATGTGTTCTTTCCATTTATATATAGTGAAACTGTGGTACCCAAACTTTGCCAGCGTTTGAGTAAAGAGATAAATCTGTGAAGAAAACAACAAACATTCTTACCTTAAAGATTTGATGTATAACGTTTACAAGAACTTTAAGATTTAAAGAAGTAACGGGTCATCGAGCCTGATTTGATTCTTCCTGAGAAAAACTCTAGTCATTTTTCAGCCTTTGTGGCAAGTAACATATTATAATCAGTAACTTTCCCAACACTGTTGACAAGTGGTGGTGTGACCAACTAAATTCCTATACTGAGAGAAGGTGCCGACCTGACATTCCTCATTCGTTTGAAATCAAAGATGTTGACACTGTGCTCGCTATAAACGCTCGTGCCTGGACAATTTTATGTGACTTAAACAGACATCCAAAACAATAGTATTCCCAAGAGAACGGTCCCGTAAGTAGTGAATTCAACCCGTCTTTTTGGACCTGGGGTTTTCTTGGCCAAGATTACCATTGAAGATTCTGTATGGGCAAGTCCTAAAATTATTGTTTCTTTTGTTCCCGAAGTGGCTACCAAAGCTGTGAGTATAACAAAAAAAATGCACGTGATCACAGTTGAATGAATAGAGTGAATGCAGGACTGAGCGATCCCTTTATGGTGGTAATTTGAAACCGATTAATTTTTTTGCTGTCAAAACATTTCTTTATGCAAGGTATTGCTAATTATTGTCGTAGATTTCCGATAGGAGAATTAAGACTAGGTTTGGTCCCTTCTGAATAGGTTTGAATAGGTGATAGACTCAGTGAGAGTTAGTGAAAGGTAATAGAATTTCCACACACGTGAGATGATAGATTTTGATATAGTGGCTGTCTCTGAAAGCGAAAAGAATTCTTCTCTCTCTCACCTATCTTCTACAACAGTTGTTACAGCGTCAGACAGACTACACCAATATACATATTACGTATATTTCTATCACTCACAGGCACGCACTTACACGTGACGACAGGTAAACACACAGACGTGGGAAAACTATAACAATGATATATATATTATCTAGAACGAGCTGACCAAACACGATCATTAAGTTCAAGAGCGATTTTATTATCAGGAAAAAATCGGCTCACAACATCAAAGAAAGTACATCAAGGAAAATACATATACACATAGTCATAAAAAATCAAGGAAATGTTGCAAGGATGATAGCCCCGTTATAGTGTTAACTCTAGGTTTAGCCCGGCCCCGTTAAGAGAACAGATGATGGCGCCAGAGTCACAGATACATAGGGTTTGAGTCTAAGAGTTTTTCTTTGTTTTATCTCGTAATTATATGCACAGAGTTTGAAAAACATCTGATTTAACCTAAGACAAAACACAAGAACTCTAGCCTTAGCAACAAATTATGCAGATTGAAAAAAAACAAATAGGACAGCAACAGGGTGTCAAAGATAAAATAGTGAAAAATATCACTCAAACCAGCGTACACTCATTCATTCCGCCATGGCTTCTCACACTTGTACTCACGACTTTGCTTGCTGCCTCTTGGAACACATTGATTTTAGATTTTCACACAGACTCAAAAAATGCAGTCTTCTGCCAAGAAGTCCCCAGTTCCAAAAGACGTATTTAACTTGGAGTCTCCGGGAACGACTACTTGGGTATGCAAATTTGTTCAAATGTCTGATTAAGTCACCTAACAATTATTCCAGGCGCGGGAGTTAGCAGAGCACAGTGTCAATAGCGTAGGTTTCTAAAAAAATGATGAATGTCAGGTCGGTGCCTTCCCTCAGTATAGGATTCACTTTAGTCACACCACAGATTTGTCCACAAGATATAATCTAGTCGGGAAATGATTGTTAATATTCACGCCACCAGGCAGCAAATTATATAGAGTTTCTAGAAGAAATTAAGTGCTGGCTCCAAGGTCCAGTATTTATCATTACAGTCTTTGAAAACCCGTTATAGGGATATTAGTATTTCTGTCTAACTTGCACCGTCAGATCAGTGTTACTTGAGAAAACCCACGTGGTTCAAAATAAGGACTGTCTATTTCTTCACAAGTATGGAAACTACTACTAGGTGCTGGTAAAGTTAGGGTCACCCCAAAACTTTCACTGTGTGGAGGAAAAATAACACATATAATATAATAAACAGAATCTGTACTGGTTAAAACTTACATTTAAACTTGCAAGCAGAGAGCTTTGCTTATCATTTAAACTTCCCGTGACGTAAGTTATATTTAAAAATCAGCAATCCTCATAAATTAAGAACACGTGCGTATTCCGTCACCATTCATGAGGCTGGATTCTAGAGTTTATACGTTAGTTTCGAAAAATACACTCGACTGAGTATTAGCAGTTAAATTAAATTTTTAAATAGCTACAATTGCCGTTATAAGCTAGAAATTTTAATTTTTAGTCTGCTTTCCACTGAATGCTTCCCTAGAAAATATAATAGCCTACCACTTTATTTCTCTTCTGCGCTAAAGAAATAGATTAAATGAATTAAGCGATTTAACACTTTAACACTCACAAAATCTATATATCTATCATATTAATTACCTCAACCACAGAATTACAGGTAGTCGCACAACTTAAGAATAAAAATGCTGAAAATATTTCTGGAAGTCTAGAAGTTCGACAAATTGCCGAAACAAACTGAGATCTTCGCTAACAGCTATTCTGTTTTTCGAGCGACCTATCTACTGTGGAGTCTATGAGCGAGAATGAAATTAAAGTTTCAAACTTGGCCAATATCTTAAAATCAGACAAAGGGCCCAAACTTATTTCGCCAAGCGAAATTATCTCCCCTACTCCCAACATTTACGTCCGCTTAACGCGTGTCGTAACTAACACCTACTGACCACGATGTACGCGTGTCAGTTTCAAATCCCAGACAGCCTGACTCCATTTCAGGGCAGTTTTCACACTACAGCTGACCATGGCCCAAGTGGAGCGCCGTGTCAGTTTGGGATTTTCGAGACAAATGTCTGGATACTGACCGGTGCAGATGTAAAGGATCACACCTCACCGGGACTAATGCCGAGAAGAAGCTCGCGCGCTCGTTGAGAATGTAGACGATTTGCTACGTCCTATGTTCAGCGAACCGACTTATCACGCCTTATGACGCCCTGCAGCCCTGACATCTACGTAATATCGTCCTAGCGCGATTCTCAGTTTAAGAGAAAGGAAAACAGGTAAAGTTTGCGAATTATATGAAAATAATATTCGCAAAACGAATGGATGAAAAATACACAGGAAAAAAAATACAGAGATAATAAAAGAGAGAATTTATGTGAAAGAATAGGAAGAAGATGTAGGAAATTAAATGAATATAAACCCTACGTGACAGAGCCTCCCCCCTTTAAGATATGGAAGCACTCCATGTCTACGTTATGGAGTTTAATTTCCTATAACCGTAGCTTCGGGGTGTCTGTCTTCTTCCCTCTCCATCTCCCCCTCCATCTCTGTCCAATTCCTACTCAAGTCCACTCCTCAAAGTTTCCTTCCCCTGGAATGTCTCATATGCGCGCTTGAAAGAGCGTCGCCGCTTCTGACATTTTTGAAAGATTTCCTGTGATAGCGGTGGAATATCCCTGCCACTATCGTCATCTTCGTCAGTTTTGGCGATCGTCAGGAGATGGTCGGAGGTTGGCACTGGTTTTTCCAAGTATCTCTTTAAGAGATTTAAATGGAAAACCTTCTCCTTTCCTTCAATAGAGATCTGGTAGTTAGCCTTAGAAATCTTTTTCAGGACGGTAAACGGCCCTTGCCATCCGATCTTCAGTTGGTTGTTCTCGGTAGGGAGCAACACCAAAACTTTCTCTCCTGCTTCCAGTTCTCTCTCTTCCGCGACTTTCCTGTATCGGTTAGCGTGCTTTGTGCGAGCTCGCTTAAAGTTAGTCGTTGCTAGGTCCCACCCTAGTTTCAACCTTTCCTTTAAAACCGACACATATTTACTTGCTGAGACGACTGTCTCATCCGCCTTCTCGTCTGTCAGAGACTGAAGTAAGGCTTCAAGCGGGCCCTTAATGGGTCTGCCGAATAAGAGTGTAGCTGGCGGAAATCCTGTGGAAGTATGAGGAGATTCTCTGTAGCCAAATAATGCTGCAGGAATACAGAGATCCCAATCTTCAGGTTTCACTTGTGCCAGCTTACTTAGCATCATGGTGAGGTTTCCATTAGCACGTTCCACGAGCCCATTTCCCGCCGGAGTATATGGCTTAGTGTGGATGTGTTGGGTCCTCAAGATCTTAACGATCTCATCCATCAACAGGTTTCGGTATGGAGATCCATTATCCGTCAACACTTGCTGAGGGAATCCCAACCGAGTGAAAATCTGCACGAGGGCTTCTGCGACATGCTTGGCATCTGCGCATGTTAGCGGTATAGCTTCTGCCCATAAAGTGCATGTATCGACTAAGGTCAGGATGAACCTGTTCCTTCTTTTAGTCCTTTCGAAAGGCCCTAAAATGTCGATCACAACCCGTTCGAATGGTGTTCCCATTATTGGCATTTCACCCATGTGGACTGGGGGTGTCCGTTGCTTGGGTGGCACACGTTGGCACTGGGCACAGGATTTGACATATCTGATAATATCAGTGTTTACTCCTGGCCACCAATAATGAGTGGTTATACGTTGGTTTGTGGCGTTCTGTCCCATATGTCCGCTAAATGGAAGAGAGTGCCCCATTTCTAGGATTTGGCTTCTGTACTGTTTCGGTACTAGGAGCTGGTTGTAACCTTGGTCAGGCTTGCCCGTTCTCCGATAAAGTACGCCATCCTCAGAAAAAATGTCCCCGTGCTGTTTGGGTTCCTTCGCCATGGGCAGTTTCCTAAAGCAGGGTGCCAAAGTAGGATCCTTTTGTTGCGCTTCTTTAAGTTCCATAGGTAACAAATTAGGCGCAGGCTCCCGTTCCTTCTTGGTTTGCCCTCTTGTAGTTACTGCTGCCACAATCGGCTCTTCCGGTTTCCCAATACACACGTATCTCCCGCCAAGTATGACTGGGTAGATGGGATCATCCATAACAGCCGCTTTGATCACACCTCTGACAAAGTCAGAGTGTATCTCCACCAATGCGATGGGAAGCGCTGTAGGTGCCTCACTCTTACGAACTCCACAAAGTTGGACGGTCTCTGCTGTCTCTTGACCGGGTTTGACCAGGTTTCTGGCAACAATGCAATCGTAAGAAAGCCCCGTGTCAAATAAGCAAGAAGTTTGAGAACCGTTCAAAGTAACAGTACCTCGCGTTGAGGGTCTATCATCCCCAACAGGTTGGGAATCACTGTCAATAATTCCGCCTTGCGAGACTGTCAATAAGCATCCGATGCGTTTCGGCTCGGTGTGCTCGGTCTGATCATATGTCCCGTGCTCAGGGGTTCTCCCTTTGCCACCTTGTCCTTTCTGGCTACGCTGCCATGTAGGGCGGTCGGGTTGATCAGACTGTTTGGGGTGGTTGGGGTACTTGTTCTTGTAGAACTTGGATTTTTCAGGAGGGGGGTTTTGAGGTCCAGTTTCTCTGTGGTTATTTTGGTTAGAAGCCTGAGAAGATTGTTCTAGGTTATGTTTTCGAAAATGCTCCTCTGTCGGTTTCCGCTTTGTGGCCGGTAGTTCAGCCAGCGCATTGTGATAACGCTCAGACTTTTCCGAAATGTCTTCAAGTTTTTCTGCCCCCTGCTCAGCGAGAAATCTCCGGGTATCAGCAGACAAAGTGTTCTTTATTTGTTCAGTTAGAACAAATTCCTCAAGACCTTCATAGGTAGAGGGGAGCTGCGAAAGCTCAAGGCACTTTGTTAGATATCCCTTAAGACGAGATGAGAACTGGTGAAAAGTTTCAGAATTCTCTTTCCGGCTGTTGCGAAACAGTTGCAAAAACTTGCGAGCGTTCATTTCAAAGCGCTCCAGTAACGCTTTCTTCAACACATCGTACGTAGTCGTCTTGTTGGCTACTTTCCAGCTTAGAATAAACATCATAAGCAGAACCTTTTAGGGCCTGGGAAAGTTTCATATTCCAACGCGACCTCTCTAACCCGTACAGAGTTGCAATTTTCTCAAATTTTTCTAACCATGTGTCAATCTTCTCATTTGGACAAGGAAAAGATTCAAGAGTGAAAGACATAGCATTTAGTTGAAGAGATTGAGTGTTAGCAGGGTCAGTTAAGGAAGAATGAGGAGAAGACTCTCCATTGCTGGAGGTAGAGGCAGCGCCAAGACTTTGGACTTCTAGAGCCTTAAGAGCCAACTCATGCTGTCTCTCCTTCTCTCTTTCCTCATGCTGTCTCTCCTTCTCTTTCTCCTCACGCTGTCTCTCCTTCTCTCTTTCCTCATGCTGCATCCTGCGAATTTCCATTTCCTCGTCCATTTTCTTCTGCTGTAATAGACGGTCTGCTTCTTCTTTCCTCTCCGCATCATATCTCTCAAGTTCGTCCCTGACAAAAGCTTTCGCTTCGTCTCCGTCCAAACCTTCTTGTCTCGCTTCGTCCCTGAGAAGTTGTCTAAGTTTTGCCCTCTCGGCCATATTATGTCAGTGACTGAGACACGTGGAGATAGAAAATAGGAAAAAGAATAACCTGGTTCCTACCACTTACGAGAAAAAAATTCCAAAAATCAAAAGATGATATCCTTAACCCTGGGATACCTCCTCCAAAGTAAAATCTAACTATCGCTGCTATTATCGGCAATAAAGCACTTAATGCAAAACACGACTACGCCAACTAAATGGTAGTTAAGATTACTACTGAAAAATAAGTTGCTACAGTGGAAAAGCAAAAGAATATTGCAAAAATTAAAGAGAAAAATAATCCCTTAATTTTTAAAAATCCACTATAAGTTCGCCCCTGAAGTCAGATCGGGTAAGGGAGGGAATTAATCTGGACAAAAAGTCCGAAACACACTCCTTAACTTAGTTCAAACGCCGTTCTGCCTCAGTACCCAGTGAATGTTATACACTCACCACTTTACCAGCATTTAGTATTACAATCAGCAGTTAACATATATCCCGACAAAATCAACCTGTAACCAAAATGTATATTATTCAAAGATGCTGTGGAAAAAAAAAACTTATTAGTTTGTGTGGTCAGCACGCCCGTAAACAGATCGCTAGTCTAGGGGGTAATTATTTTTAAAAGATACACAACTCACAAGACATTACACTCTTACTCTATATCAGAATACAGAATCTTAAGTTCAAAATCCAGATAGACGAGTCCACGTTTGTCGTACTCGTCTTCCTATTCTAAGTTCAAAGACCGGAAACGAGCCCTCATTTGTCGTAGATTTCCGATAGGAGAATTAAGACTAGGTTTGGTCCCTTCTGAATAGGTTTGAATAGGTGATAGACTCAGTGAGAGTTAGTGAAAGGTAATAGAATTTCCACACACGTGAGATGATAGATTTTGATATAGTGGCTGTCTCTGAAAGCGAAAAGAATTCTTCTCTCTCTCACCTATCTTCTACAACAGTTGTTACAGCGTCAGACAGACTACACCAATATACATATTACGTATATTTCTATCACTCACAGGCACGCACATACACGTGACGACAGGTAAACACACAGACGTGGGAAAACTATAACAATGATATATATATTATCTAGAACGAGCTGACCAAACACGATCATTAAGTTCAAGAGCGATTTTATTATCAGGAAAAATCGGCTCACAACATCAAAGAAAGTACATCAAGGAAAATACATATACACATAGTCATAAAAAATCAAGGAAATGTTGCAAGGATGATAGCCCCGTTATAGTGTTAACTCTAGGTTTAGCCCGGCCCCGTTAAGAGAACAGATGATGGCGCCAGAGTCACAGATACATAGGGTTTGAGTCTAAGAGTTTTTTCTTTGTTTTATCTCGTAATTATATGCACAGAGTTTGAAAAACATCTGATTTAACCTAAGACAAAACACAAGAACTCTAGCCTTAGCAACAAATTATGCAGATTGAAAAAAACAAATAGGACAGCAACAGGGTGTCAAAGATAAAATAGTGAAAAATATCACTCAAACCAGCGTACACTCATTCATTCCGCCATGGCTTCTCACACTTGTACTCACGACTTTGCTTGCTGCCTCTTGGAACACATTGATTTTAGATTTTCACACAGACTCAAAAAATGCAGTCTTCTGCCAAGAAGTCCCCAGTTCCAAAAGACGTATTTAACTTGGAGTCTCCGGGAACGACTACTTGGGTATGCAAATTTGTTCAAATGTCTGATTAAGTCACCTAACAATTATTCCAGGCGCGGGAGTTAGCAGAGCACAGTGTCAATAGCGTAGGTTTCTAAAAAAATGATGAATGTCAGGTCGGTGCCTTCCCTCAGTATAGGATTCACTTTAGTCACACCACAGATTTGTCCACAAGATATAATCTAGTCGGGAAATGATTGTTAATATTCACGCCACCAGGCAGCAAATTATATAGAGTTTCTAGAAGAAATTAAGTGCTGGCTCCAAGGTCCAGTATTTATCATTACAGTCTTTGAAAACCCGTTATAGGGATATTAGTATTTCTGTCTAACTTGCACCGTCAGATCAGTGTTACTTGAGAAAACCCACGTGGTTCAAAATAAGGACTGTCTATTTCTTCACAAGTATGGAAACTACTACTAGGTGCTGGTAAAGTTAGGGTCACCCCAAAACTTTCACTGTGTGGAGGAAAAATAACACATATAATATAATAAACAGAATCTGTACTGGTTAAAACTTACATTTAAACTTGCAAGCAGAGAGCTTTGCTTATCATTTAAACTTCCCGTGACGTAAGTTATATTTAAAAATCAGCAATCCTCATAAATTAAGAACACGTGCGTATTCCGTCACCATTCATGAGGCTGGATTCTAGAGTTTATACGTTAGTTTTTCGAAAAATACACTCGACTGAGTATTAGCAGTTAAATTAAATTTTTAAATAGCTACAATTGCCGTTATAAGCTAGAAATTTTAATTTTTAGTCTGCTTTCCACTGAATGCTTCCCTAGAAAATATAATAGCCTACCACTTTATTTCTCTTCTGCGCTAAAGAAATAGATTAAATGAATTAAGCGATTTAACACTTTAACACTCACAAAATCTATATATCTATCATATTAATTACCTCAACCACAGAATTACAGGTAGTCGCACAACTTAAGAATAAAAATGCTGAAAATATTTCTGGAAGTCTAGAAGTTCGACAAATTGCCGAAACAAACTGAGATCTTCGCTAACAGCTATTCTGTTTTTCGAGCGACCTATCTACTGTGGAGTCTATGAGCGAGAATGAAATTAAAGTTTCAAACTTGGCCAATATCTTAAAATCAGACAAAGGGCCCAAACTTATTTCGCCAAGCGAAATTATCTCCCCTACTCCCAACATTTACGTCCGCTTAACGCGTGTCGTAACTGTCACCTACTGACCACGATGTACGCGTGTCAGTTTCAAATCCCAGACAGCCTGACTCCATTTCAGGGCAGTTTTCACACTACAGCTGACCATGGCCCAAGTGGAGCGCCGTGTCAGTTTGGGATTTTCGAGACAAATGTCTGGATACTGACCGGTGCAGATGTAAAGGATCACACCTCACCGGGACTAATGCCGAGAAGAAGCTCGCGCGCTCGTTGAGAATGTAGACGATTTGCTACGTCCTATGTTCAGCGAACCGACTTATCACGCCTTATGACGCCCTGCAGCCCTGACATCTACGTAATATCGTCCTAGCGCGATTCTCAGTTTAAGAGAAAGGAAAACAGGTAAAGTTTGCGAATTATATGAAAATAATATTCGCAAAACGAATGGATGAAAAATACACAGGAAAAAAAATACAGAGATAATAAAAGAGAGAATTTATGTGAAAGAATAGGAAGAAGATGTAGGAAATTAAATGAATATAAACCCTACGTGACAATTATATATATATATATATATATATATATATATATATATATATATATATATATATATATATATATATATATTCCTTTAGACTAGATCAGAGTATCCAGTCTGTTTATACCTTAAAGGAGAAGAATTTTAGACTAAATCATATGTATCTGTGACTCTTTGGGCTATCACTTTCTTCTAACGGGACTGTGAGCTATACATCGAGGGAAGGATCATACCAACGGGTCTATCATTCTTGTAGCATTTCTTGATTCTTTTTGTTTATGATTTTTTTGTATATGCTTGATGTGATTTGATATGTTGTGAGAGTAGTCTTGATAAATAAACTACTCATAAAATTTATTCCAGCGTGTCGGTCAGTTCGTTTTCCCAAACTATTCAAATAATCATTGTCATAGTTTTTCCCACGTCTGTACGTCTAACTATCGTCTTATGTGTGTATGTATGTGAGTGGATATATATATATATATATATATTTCATATATATGTGTGTAGACTGTCTGACTCAATCTAAATCTGTCGTAGAAGATAGGTGAAAGAGAGAAGATTTCTTGATTTCAGAGACAGCCTCTATCACATTTCTACCATCTCACTCGTGGAAATCTATTGCTATTACTACTTCTCACGGTGACTATCACTTATTCTAATCTATTCAGAAGGGACCAACCCAAGTCTTAATTCCCCTATCGAAAATCTACGACAACTATAATACTCCATTCACAACAATCACAGCACGGGTTCGCTCGTAGAAAGGCATTTCATGTACGCCTTGTTTATGCGCTTTCAGGTGATCAGGATTACTTATTCAGGTCCCAGTGAGGTAAAGAATAATTAAATGCTCTTTATTGGTCAATCAGGCGCTGTAATTAGTATTCACTGGTAACCATATGATCAATGTTGGCATATCCTTCAGCGGCAGACGAAAATCAATTAGGAACTTGTGATTTGGTACAGATCCTTAAGTTCATGAACGTTGAAAAATAAAGCAGAAAAAAAAGTTATTTTCATAAAATTTATCAATAAACGATTATGAGAAGCCATGGCAAGCGAAAGTAATTAGAAGGTTTAAAAAATTTAAATTACACCTTAACCATTTGCCAGATTCTGATGATTAAGAATTTCTCCGTTCAAGGCTTAGTTTAGTTGAAGGTCGGTACACATTGCAAGCGTTAACTTTTTATTACATATCACAATGTGATATAAGTGGCTAACTAAGCATTCGCCTTAAACGATTACTGGAGCGAAGATTTATAGAATTTACAACACAGAGCGAAGAATGATACACATCTTGCAAATAATTTAGAGAGAATAATTCCACAGCGATGAGTACTTTCAGTGATGTGCAGTTTGAAGTATGTGTCAAGGGGTTTTAGTGTAGAAGTTTGCTAAGGTATTTCATGATGATCTCGAAATGTCATGTTTTATAAGCGCCGCTCCGAGCACCGACACTCTTGAAGTAACGACAAACTCGCATAAGGCGACGTAAATATAACGTTTTTGTTGCGACATATAGGCTGGGAAGTAGTTAATGTTGTAGATGGTAATAAACAGATCGTGACTGGCATACTTAATGTGGAGATGAAGGCACTATTATTAATATTATTTTGTAGAATTTCATAATGCTAGTAGGCAAGAAAGCTAATTTGGTGCTTAGGTGGCAGTGTTGCTTGTCACGATTAACTTCTGAAGCGAGCTGGTCGTATCATTCGGATGGTCGTGAATTCTTCTGTTGCTTTTTATGTTGCCGTGTTTTCTACTTCTTTATTTTTTTTACGAGTGCCTACAACATATCCATTTATGTGTATTATTTATTTACTGTTAACAGGCCTCTGGTTTTCCTTTTATCTATTTCAAGAAAGAGAATGGTTTATTACAGGAAATCTACTCTTCCCATTAGAGGAAACCTATTCCCATAACACCGATATCTGCTAGATATAACATGGTGCTGTTATTTATCTAGCGTCGCCTGGTCTCTCGCCCTTCGGCCCAGTGCCATGTAGTGATATTTGCAAATTTTTGTTTCTCCGTACAAAGTGTTCCATTTATCTGGTCTCAGAGGAAGGAGCATTTACCTAACATCATGGAGTACTAGGCACTTAAAGAGGTGGTTGTCAACAGTTTCGTACTGTGGTTGGATTCTGCTTCCATTAGAGGAAACCTGTTTCCATAACACCGATACGGGTAAATTTAACAAGACCAAAATAAAATATATAGTTATGGCGACGCGGAGATGCCGGTCAGGGATTCAATTCTGTAACACAGCTGTGCAAAAGTTCTTCGCTGATTGACTAAAATCGTATTATCTGTCAAGTTTTAATATTCTGTTTTTGTCAGCAGTTGTCTTATAACAGACTCAACTATCTCTACTTACAAACTGTTTTTATTGCCGATGATGTAATTACTGTACTTACTGACCATCCTGGTAAATTCTGTATTGTACTGATAGCATGTGAAATACTGTAATTCAGAAGAGACAGGAATAGGTGAATAATATCTGCACTAGAACCCTGTGTATTCTAGTATATTATAATTTAATCCTGCGATAAACAGTTGAATGCCGGCGTTGTAGTACTACTAGAGCCCCATTTAATCAGCATTTATCAGGATGTTCGGTGTCAGTTTTCGTGACAGGAACTTCTTTAAATACTCCACCCCATTCATCACCTGACCCGACAAACTCCAATTTGTCGTTATACTTTAAAAAACAAAAAATATATATATCTCTCGGCACTGAGAACAAGGAACGTCACAAAAGATAAATTTGGAAATCGAATGTTTGATGACAAGGATCATAGACAGATTGGAAGAACATGTCACAGAACTGGTATATGCTAGGATTAGAACAGAAAACAGAATTCACTCCAACATAATCGAACCACATGCAAACCTCAGTCGTAGAGCAGGAGGTAAGGAATGTTAATAAAAACAATCCAAATAATTATTTTTTTCGAAATTGATAGTATTGCAGCTAAGAAATACCAGCACGCGAGGAAACTGGAACAAAGTGCCTAAATCTGTATATTTAGCAGGAAAGATGAAATAGTAGCCAACAAGACGATTGGCTGATAGATACTGGTGTGTCTATGTATATATATATATATATATATATATATATATATATATATATATATATATATATATATATATATATATATATATATATATATATATGAAGAAATGAAACAGTCAGTAAGATCACTAGTGTAAAGGAAATTCAGTTGATAATCATGTTGGAAGTCTGTTTGCGAAAAATGTAGAACAATGAACAAGTCCAAGAGTTGCACTGAAACTTAGCCACGCACATGTGAGAATACAGAAATGAAAACAAAGCGGAAAAATTGAGGTCTATGAGTAGTAGATTGACGAAAAAAAAGCTAATTGGTTGGCATTCGAAAGAAAGAACGAAAGGAATAAAAGACTAGACAGCAATCAAGTAAGAGCAGTGAATGTCACTGACAGAACACAAAACAACTAAGCACTCTCCCTCACTACAGAAAAAGTACATCATCAGGTACTCCACAACAACGCACTCAGCTATGAAATATAGGATCCGGAACGACCCAGACATTTTGATTTCATCTGTTTACATTAATTATTTACTATCAGGCAAGGGCAGTGTTGGTGCATGTTGCTAGTTGGCTGCATTAAATATTAGAGCAGAATCTCAATGTGTTCGATATCTTCCCCAGAAATACCTCTGAGAATAAGTTTTGGCTCATAGATAATAAGACTATATTTCCTGATATAAGACTACTGAGGATTAAAGGGAAGGTACCATCTTTTAGCTTAAAAAAGACTGAAGTGACTAGACAACCTCCTTTATCCGCGCCTACAAATATATCACGCTTTTATGTGGAGCTGAAGTCTGCGTCCTTGATCCAAGTATGTCGTCTTGGCTGATGTGCCAGTGTTTTTGTAGGATGTCTGTGGTGTTGTCTATTCATCTGTCTCATAGTCTTCCCAATGCTCTCAACTCAGATCCCAAAGTGTGTAGGCGCGTAGTGGTAGTTATTCAGGCTCCATTCTCATGAGACGGCCAAACAAAATTGATTTTCTATGTCTCTGTATGCTTGGTGCAGGATGTAGTTTCTAAATATTTTCTGATATCATAATTTCTCATTCTTCCTCTCCTGGTAACAATGGTAGCTTTCCTTAAACATCTCATCTCACAGGATGTGATTTTACCCCCCTGTGCTTTGTTCAAAAACAAAGTTTGACACTGATAGCAAGGCATTGGAAAGAATATACTACTTATCAGCTGTCGTTTAGTTTCCATACTGATCTTCTGATGTTGGAGTACCGATAACAGTTGGTAGGTTACTGCGCTGGTCTTTGACATCCTGTTTCAGTTTCTCTGTTATATCTTCTATCTTCAGTAAAAATACTTCCAAAGTATTTGAACCCAGGAACCTGCTTAAGCTTGATGATGTAATGTTGACATTATGTTAAGGGAGCTTGGCTAATCTTCGTAGTTTCTGTCTTTGATGTGTAGGTTTTCATGATGCATCTTCCACAGATTAAGTAAAAAAGGATATGTATGTTTTTGACAATTTATTTTCATCTTCAAAAATTAGACTTTGGTCGTGTGCACAAAACAAACACACAATAAAACAAAAAGCAACTCATTCGGTGTTGTAGTCTTCACGTTCTGTGTTTTCTTCGTCTTGTGGGTTTGCTTCTGAGTAATTTCTTATGTAATTTTGTCTATATAAATGTTGAACAGTAATGGTGATGGTACGCAGCCTTGTCGACATCCTGTGGTTATATCAAATGCTTCAGTGAGTGCATCAGTGGTCCTTACTCTGCTTTTGTATATATGGTACTGAGCTTTCACGTTACTTAGTAGCTGCCTCTGTATTCCGTAGTCTTCTTGTACTGACTTTCGCAGTTTGACTCTCTTGATCTGCAATAGTGTGGTCCACTAATGCCTCGACAGTGGAATAAAAGGGGCAAGTTTTCCACATATAGCTACCTTCGCTTAAGATTACTCTTGACAGAGATATAAATAGGAGGATGATACTACTATTTCAGGGAATGAGTCCCGGAATACCTTCGTTCTCTTTGTTGGTCTTCTCTAAACTCCGTTTACCTGCTAAATTCTTCCTTTGTTCATTGTTAACACTTACATCGTTCAAGGTTTTCTATCATATTTTGTCAGATTTATTTCTCCCCTAATTTTACATTGATCGCTTGACCTGACAACATTGACTTCTGTTTCCGCGTAGCGAATATGCCACATTGACATTTCGCTTATCGCGAACTCCAGATGGAGTAAGAATACACTGAGCGACATCCCTATTGTCAACCCACACTTTTTGTCTGTGATCTAGATACACTAACCATCTTGTTCACACGTTCCATTACGAATGGACAGACAGTATTGGGAGAGAAGTTGTCAGTTCGCACATGACGTGTCGGAAGATGTCAATCTGGTTAAAGATTAAGACACGGACAGTAAGATGAATCATGTGATTTTGGAGCTACACATTTGCTTCCGCCCTGATCTGGTTGTGATAAATAATTACAAGAATGTAACATGTTGAAAAATGTTTTCAGTGATAGGTCTATGAAGTAATGAGTTGCAAACGTGATAAATACCCACGGAAGTAGTAAGACCTTATAAGGTAATGGAGTTTGGAAACAATGGCTTATGGTATCATAAAGAATTTTCTACATGAGACCGATGGAGATAAACCCCTACCAACGTCAGGCGGTTGGATGACGGTTGGTTTGACATGACAATGCTAAGATAGACTGCTTTGGAGCTCTCCTCAATGGATCAACCTGTGTGTGTATGTGACAATATTCGTTATAACCTATTGCCTGGTAAGACTACTATACTTACTTCCAATTTTGTCAAGAAGAGATCACAGATAGCCAAAATATATGCTCGTAATCAGGACACCTAATTGGACGGGCCCATGATTAGGAGTAGCAGCTAACATTAGATAGCGTAAAACTCCTATAACTTACTTACTTAGTCGTTTCCCCTTCTACCGTGAGGTGCAGAGGTTTGGAAGAGAGAGCGCCAGACTGTCCTGTCGGGTGTCTTCCTCCTGGCCTAGTTCCATTCTAGTCCTCGGTCCTTCAAAGATTGTCTAATGTTGTACTCCAAGCGGACTCTGGGTCGTTGTAAAAAAATTAAGTTTGAACCTCCCTCCTCAAATGATGTATAAGATATTATTCTATAGATTCTGCTAATATGATCTTTTTTTTAAATTGGACAATAATTGAATAGGGCAACGCCACCATTTTTTTTTTTGTCAGTGATTCGCGGTGGATTTGAAAGTATTGAAGATTTGCTAATAATACCCCCTTTCCTAAAGTACAAGCTTTTGGTAGCTCCGCCCTAATTTTTAAAAGTAACGTTAGAATGACTTGGCAAGCGGCCAAAGCATTGTTTGGTTCAAAAGAGTGAAGGAGTATAGGAGTAAAAGAAAAGAGGCTACTGTCCAAAATCTATAAATAACTACGCCACTTGTATTGTATCTAAGTCCCCGCAACGGAGTATTTGAAACAAATCTTTACCCGCCCGCACCCTCTCACTATTTTTCTTGTGACAGAAGCGTGACAGACGCCTATCGCGTTCTTAGAGAGGGGAAAACGGTGGTGAATTGTAAAAAGAAAAAAATCGCGTCTACTTGGAAATTTGAACTCAACTGCATTGTGCAAGAGGCAAAAGTGAAACTAAGAATATTTATTTCTTCATAAAAACGAAATAGAGTAAATAAAAGATGTATTTTGACAATAGAGTACTGTTGTTTAATATAATACCATATATTAACTTATCGGGACTTAGAACCTTTCTTTCCCTGATATGTTAGCACAGTTAAAAGAGCCCATGATAATAAAAAGGGAAAAGTACAAAAGTGTAAACGATGATAGAAAGGAAAATAAAACTTAGATAGAATGATAGATGCAAACTAGCAGTTTAATAATTAGTTTTAATAATTAAAATCGCTCCATAAATAACACAGATATCGTAGAATTGAGACAGACTGGCAGACACACGGATAACCCACAATGGTTCAGTTTTGAAAATTGTCCGCTGCAGTCAAATATTATTGACTCGATTTGATTGGGTACCCCAATAGTTAGAAAAGGGGAGGTGGAAACTGCAGATTTGTTAGCCACGCGAACAGTATTTTTAAATAGTAATAGAGGGATCAGACAAGCAAACGTATTGATAACCCAAAAGGTGGGGTTTTTCAAAAAAGAGAGTTAATTTCGGATGCGCAGTTTCCATTGGCCAAAGAAATAGATAATAGTGATAGGGTACAAGCTTAGAGCGCCATTTGAAGAATAATTTTACCAAGTGAAAGTTTGACCACAGAAGTATAGAATTGAAAGCAAGTTTTCTGCAGTCTGTACCAGACGGCGATCTGTATTTGGACAAACGATTGCTAGTCAATCTATTCCTTGTGTATTATTTCATTGATTGCGGTAAGAAATGATTTATTAATATTAATAATATGTAGAGGCGATCCCAGAATGGGGCGCCTAGCAAAAATCTTATGTTGTACGACTTAGCCATTTTGGAAACATATGACAGCCTATGGAGCAAATGTAGGCCTAAGGCAGATTTTGGAAGCAGTCAAAAGAAACATTCTATTTGATTATTGCTATAACATTGAAGTAAATTGTAAGACCAGAAAGCTACTGGCAGTCTTTTGCAGATCACAGTGTTCCAAAAACTTGTGGACACTACATATGATGTCATTCTAAAAAGAAAATAAATTAATAGTCAGAGAGCTACAAAAAGATGATTGTATCCCTAACTGAAGAGATGAACGATAACAAAGATAGAGAGAGGCGTTGAAGATATGTGGGGAAGAGCAGGTACCCACTGAGGATGATGAAATCACAAAAAGTTAGAGACTGAAGCTATGGATTAGCAATGGTAGCTGATCACTAGAAATGTTTGAAGATGATATTTGTTAAATGTGGAGATATATTTATAAAGAATATTTAGGAAGGCATTATTTCATTGTTGCAGGGTTGAATCGTTTATTATCATGTCAAACATAACTGGAGATGCTGAATACTAGACATTCTGTCTGGTATATGTGAAGAAACCAGATATCAGATGATCCTAGGAGACCCTCCTGTGTAGAAGAGTGGGCAGTTATTACAGCAAGTTACTTATTTACTCCAGGAGACCCTCTTGTGAAGAAGAGTGGGCAGTTTCAACAGGAAGACTTCCATTTTCAACAAGAACAGAAGATAAGCCCCATATTTTTGGGCTTATGACATTTTATTTAATTATTCTGCACACTTATTTTATTAATACATTTCGAGTGAAGTGATGAGAACACCAGTCTCTCCAACTAGTGATATATTATAATACACCAATTTGTCAGAAAGGGATACAGTATAGGAAATTGTTTATTAAACACTTAGTAAGGACAAGAAGTCCTGCCTATTTAATTAACTGTATATACATATTGATAGATAAAACTACCTTTATTAATTGTTTGAATTTTACTCCTGTTCCAAAAGAATTTGAGGTTCAGGAGAATAAAATTGTACAAAAGATTTAATTTAAAAAAAAGTTAACCACTGCTTTACTTGAGCTTCTTATCTTGAGTTACAGTTGTATATGTATGTTATCAACATCACATCATACATTCATTCCCCTAGACACTAGTCAAATATAAATAAATAGGTTTAAAATATTCGCAGAGTGAGATCACCTGGTGGTAGCAGTTAGGTACTCTGAAAGTACATCATTGTTCCATCATTATACTCAGGGACCTACATAGCTTGACCTCACTCTGTAGACAAATAATAACAATAACTAATACTTATAACATTAAAACCCACCACAGTCGTCCTGGAGGTCTGGATCCCTGGCTCTTTGTTTCCCATGCTTGTCATGGTAGCCGATCTTCTCCCATTCTGCAGACATGGCCAAACCATCTTAGTTGGGACTGTTTTACTTGGGTCTGCAGGGGGTGTTATTTTAGGCCTTGACGTATCGTCTGGTTGCGGACCATGTCTCTTCTTGTTACTTCAACCACCTTCCTCAGATACCTCATTTCTGAGGTTTGGATCTGGCTTTTTTGGGTTGTAGTCATTGCCAATGACTCGCATCCATATGTCAAGACTGGGACGTAGGTGGGGCGGTATAGAGCCATCTTCGTTTTCTTACCAATCTCTCTCTTGCTGAGGAATCCAAGTTCAATAAGTCGTAGTCCGTAGTCCGTTCCAGTTCGTCGCCTTCAGAATCAGTCCGGTTTTCTCTCTTGTAGTTCGCGTAATCATGATTTAAAGCAAACAGGTGATTGGCCTGTTGCGCCTTTGCATGGTGTAGGGGCTGCCTCCTTACGGCCTCCATGCAGGCCGCCCTCCTCCTTTTTCAGCCGGGCTTGGGACCGGCCTAGGCGGAGTTAAAACTCCTATAATAATACTGAAATCCCAGGCGTTAAGACCCTCCTCAAGTGGAAACAGCAGAAATTTTCAGTACACTGTAACTTATCTGTCTGAGAGATTGCTGTATCTTAAACTAGTTACAGTAAATTACAGTCATTTAATGCATCAAGCTTGTGTATACATCTCCCGGAAGCGGGTTAAGTTGTAATATGGACATTTTATCATTTTATAATTTCCATTTTGACTTGTATAATTTGTTTGTGGATGTACAGTGGCATGTGAGGCTGGCAACCTCATTACTGTAAATAACATGATGACACCTGAACCACCACTGCAAGAGCTAGTAACTGCTTTGTGCGGGCTTCCTCACAAGGAACCAACAGCAGAAATGGCCTCCATGGAGTGGATAATGATATCATGGTGTTCGTATTTATTTTGCAAGCACTTTAGTAAAATGTATATATATATATATTGCTATTGCTGTCTTCCGATATCCAAAAGCACTTTCATCTGACTCCCTAGGGTTGAAACTTAATACTCAGGGAAGGTAAAATATTCTGATGAATTGATGTGTGACCGGATGGCCCACCTTAGCATTAGCCGTACCATTGGTTGATATAGAAGGAGTTAGAATGAGAAAAGCAAATACGGCGTTTTCTCACATAACACTGTAAATGCAGGTTACGAGGGCCGCCCAGACGCTACCTTTGGCGGGAGTTGCTAGGTAACGATTGACGTCACCTAATTTAAATAAGCTTAGTGGAATTTTATGTTAAGTACGTAACGATATTACTAAGACACCGCATTGACGTCAATTGAGGCAGCTAATGAAATAAATCCCTACGATTTTGGATAACTAATCGAAAGTGGCAAGTCACTTCGAGCTCAGCCAAAATCGTAGATTTTAGAATCACTTGTATCTAGGGAGCCATAGCACAAGGACGTGATTTTATCTGGTGTTGTATGCAACCAGGCGCTCTCACAGACTGTCACAAAAGTCCGGCTCAGTCCTTGAGATTATCAAGACGTTTATCATACCCTCATCTTGCGATATTCAAGTATTGCAGTATTATATTAACCTATCTGAGTATTGTGATTTACATACTCCGATCTTATTTTATCAAGTAAGTAGCAGTGTCAAACATACTGCACTCTCGTTTCGAACTTTTCCATAGTCTTTACTTACAGCTAGAGATGTTTCGGTATAACAACAGATAATAAACAAGTTATAGAAGCATGCAGATTGTTGGAAATATCCTATCTTAAAGAAGACGCTCAACGAAATGTCCAAACACTGATATGTATTAAGAAATCAACAGATAAGATAGAAATAAGAATGGAAACTGAGTACATTTATACCCCAGAAAGTATTGAGATAATTAACGGGAAACTGTGCTGTATCAGACTCATAAACTTGTAAATATTGCCATGGGATTTTCTTCAATGTTGAATAAAGGTTTTAACTGGTTATAGGAAGTTGATTACTTTCCTCAAGTTGAATCGTTGTTGTTGTACAGTTTGGATACTTTGGAGATAACCTTACCATCAACAAAAGAACGAACGAACCTGGGTCAATCTTCATTCAAGTATCAACATCTCAGGTAGTGAACCAGTACTCCCAACATGAAAGAATAAGGACTGTACTAGTGTTAGCGGTCAGCCACACGAGTACATCCTAACAACTCATTTTTACCACCCTGTCATAGAAGTGTTGGATGCTTAAGGTGTACAGGATCAATGATCGAGTCACACAAAGACATTAACTAGCTTTTCCACGGGCATCCACACGAAGCATCAACAAGGATACCTTCACCTAATACTTGCCATCCACAAATCAACCACAACCGACCTTGACACATTGTCAAAAACGTTGTTCTCAAAGAAAAAATAATATCAGCTTGTATATAAGATACCCTACTGGTTCTCAAAATCAATCTTAGGACTACCTCAAACGTGTAATATGTCTATGTCAGTTGGTTCCAATTAAAAAAAAAATTGACTTTTAAGTAAAAAATATTCCTGTTTATCTGCATAAATATGACTCAGAGTTGCAGTTTCTAAATTCATGAAATACGCATGGCCTTTATACCTCCCACCACAAACCTCCTGGAGAATGGATATATTGACACTGCTATCCAGAAAGGAGGTATCACAGGTACACAAGGGTGTCTAGAGCAAGCCACAATGATCTGGGAAGCAATTCAAAAGGCGAAGTCTGATAGAACAAATCTCCACGTAATCTGGTTGGATCTAGCTAATGCCTATGGATCCGTTCCACACCAGCTGTTATAGCAGGCCCTGTAAATGTACCATGTCCCACAAGAAATCGCAACAATGCTGAAGCTGATTTTCTCAGGGTTCTCTGTCAGATTCTCAACCAGAGAGTACACAACGAAGTGGATTGATCTACAAGTTGGAATGGCGATGGGATGTACCATCTCTCTGATACTATTCGTGTTGGCTTTGCAGGTAATCCTCAAAGCGGCTGAAGGGTCTGCAACAGGTCCAAAGCTCAATGGAAGGTGTCACGTGCCACTGCGTAAAGCATTCATGGATGACACAACGATTCTGGCGACAGATGAACACCAGGCCCGGAGAATGTTAGCGCGCCTGGATGAACTAGTCAGCTGGTGCAGAATGAGCTTCAAACCTAAGAAGTCTAGAAGCCTATCTGTCAGGTAGGGGGAAGATATTTGAGGTCACATTCATGGTTTCAAACCAAAGAATCTCTACTGTCATTGAGGAACCTGTTGAAAGTCTTGGCATGGTGTATGATGCCTCGTTAAAAGACTCAAAGGCAGTTCAACAGACAATAGAAATGGCAGACAGAGGACTACAGATCATAGACCAAGCAGAATCCTATTCAAGTTCAAACTGTGGTGCCTCCAGTTTATGTTGATACTCAAATTGCTATGGCCACTGCCTAAATATGAAATACGCACCAGTACAGAGGAAGCTATAGAGCAAAAGGTCAACAAGTTCATGCGGAAATGGCTAGGCGTTCCACCAGGTCTGTCAGACGTAGCACTGTGCTGCAAGAAGACAAAGCTTGTGCTTCCCTTTAAGTCAGTTGTTGAAGAATACAAAGTAGGAAAGGTAAGGGTCACAATGATGACATACTTAAGTCCATTCAGCCCACACTGAAGACTAGAAGGAAGTGGAAAGTGGATGAAGCTATTGGTGCTTCCCAAGAGTCGCTCAAGCTGAGGGAGGTAATCGGATACACACAGACGAATAGACGGGGATTAGGCCATGGTGACATCCGCTGGTGGTCTAAGGCATAAAACGGGGAACGCAGAGACATGGTAATTCAGAAGATACGAGGAGCTGAGAATGAGAAGAGGATGCAACAATCAGTGCAGCAGGGCCAACAAGTCCAGTGGACTACATGGGGATGAGCCCTGCAAAGTTCGTTGACATGGAATGATATATGGCATGTGGCACGTCTTAGACTCAGCTTCCTTATTTGATCAATGTATGATATGCCATCGTCCGCAAACCTTGTGAGATGGGGAAAGTCTGATGATGATCAGTTCTCCCTGCGCCATGACATGCAGACACCTGAACACGTGCTCTCAGCTTGCACGGAGGCATAAGTATTAAATGAGCTGGCTGCTGCAATAGACCTGGCATGGATAAAGGCGAATAGCAATGTCAGACCGAGCACCGCAAATACATACTGCGTGAAAGCAGGAAAGTCAGCACACCCCAAACCAAGTAAATCAAGTAGCAGTTTACTATCCCTTCTTGACTGTGCAAATGACTGGGAAATGGCAGTAGACCTACCTGGGCTAGGGGCATATCCAGAGAGGGCATATCCAGAGAGCATCAGAAGATCTCGAAGATGGCAAGATATACTGTAATGCTGCATTTCTCATCATCGCACTAGATTATAATGATTGAGCTGACCGTAGTCCTATGATGAATAAATACACCAGCCCTCAGGTGTCTGATGGGTTTCATCTTCATCGCCAGTAGGGCGATGCCTTTTGTGCAGTGGAAATTCTAAGAAATGACCCGCCGTAAAAATCTAACACGCTTTAGTTTCGGTTTCGAAAACGTAGAAAAAAAACCTTTTAACATCTCGCCGATCTGCTGCACGAAACGGGGGAGGGGGAGGGGGAGGGCTTGTAATTAACAATTTGCCAACTGTGAGACCAGACTGGCATTTGAATTAACGTAATATGTTAGCTTTAACACTAACATTTGTAATAATTCGGATATTTCACAGTAGTAAGAACGAGGCGATTGTAAATATTAACGCAAAACACTACCAAAGTTTTGAAAAACCCCTCTTCGTTCTGCACGAGGTCTCTTTAATATATATACACGCTGTGGGCAAAGCCAGCAGAGGCAAACACGCAGAAAATTTTTTATTTCCTCCTAGCGGTAGTATTCTGACGTCACTCAAACTAGTTGGTTTATTTGAATAGTGAGGAAAATGACAGAGACAGGGAGGGAAGATGGCCGACTTGTGTAAAATTTATATTTGACGATTGACAGTGACAAAATTGAAAATCTAAACCATACTGAAACTGACCATAAAAATCATATGGTAGTATAGCTTAGAGTCCCCTGAGCAAAAATATGTTTTAAAAAATATGGTAGTCCAAGTATTAGCCAAGTTATTGAGAAAATACTAAATGTCTACGAACGCTTGACCGGACAGACTGTTGTTCTTGCTCGTTATACATAACGTTAGTGGGGACGCTAGTTTAAAAAAAAGAGGCATTGTAGTAATTCAAATTCTATTAGTTGGTATAAGAGTATAGGAGTAAAAGGGGAGAGATAGGAAAAATGTAACTAAAACGAAACATCTTTTTCTATTGGGCATAACTAACGCAGACTGACCAATGGACTAAGAGGCACATAGTTTGTTTGGAATTGTTTTTTTTTTCAAACTAAATTTAAAAAGTTGTAGTAGTGCCTTCTTTCATTGGTCGGCTCTAATAGATATTGGCAAAAGGCATAGTGGTCTCGGAGCCATTTGACTAGAAAATTTTATTCAAACACTTACGTTGAGATCAGATGTGATAGCTTGTAAAATTAAATACTAATTCACTATCTGGACGGGGCAGAGCAAAACTGAGGCCATATTCTTTGCCAGTCAACGTTATTTGTGACATATTTCTTTGACTAGTGGTAAGAATGCTTTATGTATTTACATGCTTGATTAAAACTGAAAAAGTCAGATACTGCTGTGGAAAAGTGAAGGACATGCCGGAAGCAAACATTATTGAGTCCTCACATTGAACTGTATTTGACTGTTGCATATTATTATGATTTTGTATTAATATTTTGTATTGGAAATGTTAGGAAGCCTCTGTGTTCTATGAACACTTTTCAACATGCCTAGAGCGTTTATAAGTTAGAAAAGAAAAAGAAAATCATATAAAAGGAGATGTGGTTACTCCACATTATTGCATTGAAGCAAACTATGTAAAAGTACAGTGGCGTATCTGCCATAGGGACCTGTGGTGTGGTCACAGAAGGGTGTGAGTCATAAATTAGGGGCTGATGCACATGAATGCACAAGAGGCTGACCCCATATTGTCATGTATAGATAGGGATAAGAAGTTGTGATCAGGTTGAAAAGGCCAGGGTGTCTTTTTATTGCAGAGTTTTATTTCCTGTTACCATCCGGTGACAGGAAACCTGATGAGTGGGTGTAAAGTCTCCATTATAAAGTTTAAGCTGTCAGCTGATAGCCTGAAGGAGCTTACGTGTGGGTGCTGATCGACATTGTCTCTACATTGATATACTGACTTATATTCGACCTACGAAGAATCCCAGGTGACAAGTTATCAGCTGGGACCTCTGACATTTCATCCTAAGAAAATAGTTCCTATCAAAATAACATTGAATTATATGGGGCTTGATGTAAACAACAGCTCCTCATAACATATGACAATCACTAACAACTATTAAAGTTTGATTCTGTGAATACACCTATAGGAACTCTATATTAACATATATTCATAGGACAAAGAGTCCATATTTTAGTTACCACATTATATGTAAATATATTTCCTCATTTTCAAAGACCTGTCCAAAAGAAGTTGGCGGGACAGGCAGATTAAATTGTAAAAAAACAAAAAAACATTCAAATTTTAAAAGAAAACTTTAACCACTGTCTTATTCATTTTATTATAGTGAGTTAAAGTGTATTGTGTTGATGTACCATCATCTTCATTTCACCCCTAGACACTAGAGACATCATACACCAGCCACTAGAATCAAAATACGGACTGTGTGAGATCTAGGGAGGTAGCGTTAGGTTCCCTGATCAATATATCATCATCATCATCATTCCTTTTATAGTCAGGGACCTACATGTGCTTGACCTCACACAGTTAACACAGACACAACTATCTTTCTTGTTAGGTATAACATCTTAACCTCCCCAGCAAAAATTACATTTGCTACATAAATTGGTAGGCTTGTCCGGGATAGGAACTTTTAGTACTACATATATTAGGGTCCTGGTCTGGGTTTTAGCTATAACAACATTTATATTTACCCAGGGAATCCCCATTATTATTATTGCCCAAGATTTGGGAATTGATGAAGTGTCAGAGCCTGGATTAATTAATTAAGAATTGTACTTGTTTTAGAAATTGATTTAGAACATTTTAGTATTTATCAGATGGCGGATTTGGCCAAGTTTCGCTCTGCTGCTGTGCAGACTGCGAGAGACATGAATATGGAAGGTCAAGTTTTGATTGACTATGTCACCTCAGAATGTGATAAGTTTATTGCTAGGGAAGAACATAGGTTAGCTGAAGAGAGGAGAATGCAGTTAGAAGATGCCAGAGAGATGAAGAAAAGAGTTTAGAGAATTTGAGGCTGAGCAGGAGGCTCAGGTTTTAGAGGCTGATAGAGAGGCTGAAATCAAGAGGCTCCAGTTTTGGAGGAGAAAAATTAGAAAGGGAAGAAGAAAAACGACTGCAAAGGGAGGGCAGAGGCAGAAGAAAAGAGATTGGCTGCCGAAAGGGAAGCAGCAGATAAAAGATTAGAAAGGGAAGCAGAAGATAAAAGGTTACAGAGGGAGCATGAGTTGCGACTAAGGGAGTTGGAGTTGCAAGGCCATGCTCCTGAAAATGGTCACAGCCCCTCTACCTCTGATACGACTGCTAGTCAGGGGGCCTCCAACTCAGCTATGGGGTTTCATTTAGATTATTTTGTTGAGAGAGATGATGACATTGAATCATATCTAAGTAGGTATGAGGTATTAGCTACAACTTATGGGCTAGAAAAAGAAAGATGGAGCTTGAAGTTATCCCAAGGTCTTCGGGGAACAGCTTATGAAGTTTTTTTCAAAAATGAGCAGGGATGACCAAGACAATTATGACATGTTAAAGCAGGCTCTATTGTTAAGATACGAAAAGCATGGTGAATTTTACAGGAAAAAGTTTAGAAATGCCAAGCTACTGTCGGGTGAGACTTATCACCAGTTCTCTGCACGGTTGGAGACTTACTTGGAGAAATGGACTGCTCTGGGGAAAACCCAAGATCTTAAAGAAATGATCCTTATTGAGCAATTGAGAGAGTCCATGGCTCCAGACTTGAGAAAGTTTCTCATGGAACAGGTGCAGAGAGGCTGGGTGAGTTACTTAATGTCGCTGAGAGGTATCAGGCAGCCCAGGCAGAGGTAGCTGGCACCAAAAAGAAGCATGTAGATAATTATAGGGCCCCACAAAACTCAAATAGGTTTGATAATAAAGATCAGGGTAACAAGTTTAAGCCAAATTTTGATAGGCCACGCAATGATAATAAACATAAAAACTCACAGTTCAATGACAGGAAATATGAGGAAAGAAAAACCCTTTATCAAAATAGATACTATTGTAAATGGTGTAAGAAAGAGGGTCATGACACTAAATTTTGTATAAGGAAACCTTCTGGATGTGCTGCGATGAAGTTGGGGAACAAGGAAGAAAAGGTGAAACCTACTGGACAGCAGGAACCTTATCATCCCCCAGTATGTGAGGACGTGGTATGTAATGGAGTCAAAATTCGGTGCCTATACGATACCGGTTTGGATTTCGATTCCGTTGTGAGTGCGCACTTGGTGAACCGGATCAATATACCACAGAAACAGTGAAGATTCAAGGGGCGACCAAGGACCTACCACTCATGAAACTTCCCATTGCAAGGATAACAGTGAAAACTCGCTATGTGGAAGGGATAATCTGAGCAGCAGTGATAGACGCACCCATTTACCCTCTGATATTGGGATGTCGTTATGTCTTCTTGGGGAATCCCAAGAGACCTGTGGTACTTGCAGCCGCCCAGACCCGTTCACAATCCAAAAAGGAAGAAGATGAGCCGATGAATACTCATCCAGAGGAGATGAGGAAGGCACAGGCTGAAGATAGAACACTCAAGCCTTGCTTTAAGAAATTACCTAAATGCCACACACCTCTAAGCACAGGGGATTATTATATGAAGAACAAATTGTTATATAGGAAGGCCGGAACGGGTTTAAATGGTCACAGTCAACTGGTACTTCCCAAGATGTTTAGGGCAGACGTAATACGGAGTTTACATGCTGGAAAAGATGGGGACCACGAGAAAGTAGGTACCATCTTCCAAAAAGTTGCTCAAAATTATTATTGGCCAGATGTAATGGTCATCGTTGAAAATTTTGTCGAAGCCTGGGGCATATTTCATGAGGGAACACCCACAAGTGGGGACAATAATAATCAGGACCTAGAAACGCCACGGGGCAAACTTAGGCCTGAAAATGGAAAGAAAAATAAAATTAATAATGTAGACAAAGTGGAATAGGAACCCCCTTTTCACATGCAGTCTTCACTTGAATGTGTTAGAATGGCAACTCTGCGTCGAGTACAAAGAGTGATTTTACCCCAGAATAAGCAGACAGTCCCTCGGTCGGAATTATGTGAACTAGGTGAAGGTAAAAGAGAGAGAAGATCTCTCACAAGGAATTTAAAGTGGGGAGAAAACCCCAGGAAACAAATAGGTAGTGGTAGATTTTTGTGTGATGACAAAAGGAAGAAACGTCCTCAACACAAGGCTTCTAGTGTTATGCAAAATATGTCAGAAAAATTAAAAGTCCATATGTAAATTGTTAAGGACGTGGACAGATGAGAAGGCAGAAGAGACTGTTAACTCATTATACCAATATGTGAACGAACTGACCACTCGTTTAAAAACTAGTTGGAAAGTGGCAAATGAAAATTTGAGACAAGCCAGGAAAAAGCATGCTGCTTATTATAACAAAAAAGCGAATGATAGGGAACTTGCTGTACGGGAGAAGGTGCTTCTTCTTTTACCAGGCAGCAAAAATAAACTTCAGATCGGATGGCAAGGTCCATATACAGTTTTGGAAAAGGTATCCAGAACAAATTACAAGATAGACAAAAAGGGAAAGGAAAAAGTCTATCATGTGAACCTTTTGAAGAAATATCTGGACAGACAAATCCAGGAAGGAACACACTTAATGGCCTTGTCAATTGCAACCGAAATGAAAAATGAACCTCTCACCTCAGTTGAATATCCACTGAAGCCCAGTGAAACGTTTGAACAGGTGAAGATCAGTACTCACCTGACAAAAGGACAAAGGGAGAGGATTCCAAAGGTCCTGGAGAAACATACAGACGTGTCAACGGATTAGTCGGGGCACACAAATTTGTTGGAATATGATATGAAACTACTAGACCCAACACCCATCTGTATGAGGCCTTATTCTATTCCGTTCGCTAAGGAAAAAGCTTTGAAAGAAGAGATAGATTATTTGTTACAAGAAGGGATTATTTCTCACAGTGAGTCTCCTTATAGTTCCTGTGTGGTTTTGTTGCGGAAACCATCGGGAGAACATAGACTGTGCATTGTTGCGGGGCTTTATACGATTCACTTCTTTTATTGTTGTTGCGGCCCCGTCTTCTATTTCAGTGGTCGTTGTGGAAAGCCACCGTTCTCATTGATTCAATAAGCTTCTTAGTTCTGGTCATTTGATTCATTAATTCTTGATCGTGCTATTGTTGGAATAGTTACGCGAATGTGAGTTAATACTTTCTGTCTGTCACAAGGTTTGAACTCAGTATCATAATTGTTGAATTTGTAACTTCAATGAACGTGATAAGTCTCTTCTCGAGTCCACACAATTTTTAATATACATTTCAAACAGTAGACAGTCCATGGAGGTTGATTATGAAAACATTATATATTAGAATTGAATCATACATCATAAATGCTATCCATGCATTATAGTCCTGGTCCAATAATATGCAACACTATAGTCAGAACGTCGTAACTATATGTACGCGCGGTTGGGACATCCAACGGCCGACAATGAGATTAGACGTCTGGCAATATAAAACGAATGTGGACCATAATTTCATCCTTCCTTGACTTTAGTTAAAATTACTAACCTCGATACATTCCTCTCTTCATAAGAATATCGGACTGACCCATGTCCGTACTGCAATAACATATGTGCGGCAATATCATGCCTACCACTGGAAGGATTATAGGACACGTCTTATCCGTTTGACGGTCATCTAAGAAAAAGGTGTGGTAACCTAGTCACGGTGCGTGACATACCAACGCATACACGTCATAATCAATCGTGTGTATCGCGTACACTAACTAACAATTATTTACATTATACTAAACGTAGTCACCTATTAATCTTATGCTGTTAACCTCTAGCAGACCATGCCAATAAAATACCTTAACAATTCCCTGTCCACTGGGGGAAAAAAAAATCTATTAGATAGATTTTTTTTAACAAAAACCCATCTGAAAAAATACCAATATGTTAACAATATCAAAAAAAAAAATTTAACGAGATTGCGGCATATGGCCTACGACGTTCTGTCTAGAACCAATGTCGTGGTCATGTCGACTAACCAATAGTCATGTAATATATTCATTATTTATATCATAAATAAATATAAATGGTAATAAGAATAAGTTGTTGAAAATCTAATGTAAGAAAAATGAGAGGATCTGTTAAAGAAAGACATAATAACGAATAAAGAATAAATTAGAGAAAGAAAAAAAATGATGTATAAATTTAACTAAGTTATGTGTGTTGAACATCAAGTAAGTGTAGTATTAAGTTATTAATACCTTTCTAACTAATTTAAACAATAGTATGCAATATAATCATGTAATTCTAAGAATATAATCAAAGAATTATGTGAGTTTTCTTTTCTTTCTTTCATTTTTTTAAGTTTCATTCATTTTTTTAAAATTCAACTCACTTGTCATTTTAATGTGGATTAGTTTTAAAGAATAATTTAAAGTAATTAACATTGGATATGAAGATCCATTCGTAGTCTTGATCCTTGAATTTCCATTAGACAAAATGTTCAAGTATTCTGAATCACGTTATATAACGAATTAGTTCGACTGGAATGTCATTTATTTTCTCCGAAGTGTTTTGAAACAATGTTGTGACAAATGTAAACCAGGAAAGTCCCGGTGTAAAGACGAATATAGTGTCAATTGATTGCAGTCACTTTGCGTATAATTTGCCTATAGAAAGCAGCTGAGTAAATGGTTCATTCATGTGTCAAAAAGCAACGATGGTGCTATGTTCTTTGATTAAGTTTCTCTGTACATAGTATTGTCTTTGCGACAAACAACGTAAATTAGGAATCGACATCATTAGGATTTCGAGATAATGTATCTGCCAAGATGTTGTCGGATCCTGTGATGTACTCGATTGAAAACTCGAAGGGTTGGAGGAGTATAGCAAATCTGGTCAATTTTGGACTCTTGTGATTTGCTCGTTGTAGTGATGCTACGGCCCTTTGATCGGTTTGTACTACAAAAGGGGCTCCCAGTAGGAATTTTTCTAGTTTGGTTATCGCCCACACGACGGCTAAGAGTTCGCGATCAACCGTAGAGTACTTCACTTCTGGTGGTTTCAGTTTTCGTGACACGTACAAGTTTGGATGGAGGATGTCGTCATGGTATTGGAGCAAACATGCGCCAATTCCGTAGTTACTCGCATCTGTACGAAGAATGAACTTTTTAGAAGCATCAATTAATCTCAAAATAGGTGGATTTGAAAATATAGAAATTATTTGCCGAAAAATTCTGTCACATTCGTCAGTCCATGTCACTTTCACTGGCATGTTCTTCTTTAGTAATGAGGACAATACAGCAGTGATGGATGACAAGTTAGGTACGAATCTACTGTAATATTGGACTAGACCTAACAAGCTTCTCACTTGTTTCTTCGTTTGAGGAACGGAAATGTTTTAAATTTTTGAAACTGTACTGGGTAATGTTCGGATATATCCAGCTCCAATAATGTGACCCAAAAAAAGTGATCTCATGAAATGCTACCTGTAATTTTGTAGGTTTAGCAGTTAACTTGTACCTTCTCAAGGTATCAAAAACGTATCCAAGACCCAAAAAATGTTCCTCAAAAGATGAACTAAACAAGCATATGTCATCTATATATGTAATAATGTCTGGTCTACCTGAAAAAATGTGTCGCATCATGCGAACAAAGGTAGCTGGAGCGTTAACCAGCCCAAAAGGCATCACGTTCCACTGGTATAGACCTAGCGGAGTTGAAAACGCTGTGTAGTATTTTGCTTTTTCGGTTAGTGGTATCTGCCAATAACCTTTAGTTAAGTCTATCTTAGTAAATATAGTTGCTGTCGATAGACGTGGCAGTAAGTCATCGAGAAGTGGATGTGGTTCGCTATCAACTATCGTTTGTGCATTTAATTTTCTATAGTCGACGCATAGTCTAATGTTATTGTCCTTCTTTCGGACAATAACTAATGGAGAAGAAAATGGGGAATTACTAGTTTCGATAATTCCTAAAGATAACATCTGTTCAAGTTCCTTAGTAGTTTTAGTAAGAAAGTGTATAGGAACAGAATAAGGATGTACCCGAATTGGAGTATCCTCGTTAAGAGTGATGTCATGATTAATGACTGATGTGCGACCTGGAACATCGGTCAACACATCTGGATAAGATTGTAGCAGATCAGCAATCTTTTGATGCTGTTGCGGTGTAACCGACGAAGAGATGGTTACGTCCCGCCAAGATTCGCTAGATTGTACTACAGGTACAGGTAAAGCTAACTGTACCTCAGGAAAAGAAGATTCTTCTTCCTGGATAACGGATAAATTAGAATAGTGACATGTAGGTCTGAAAGTGTCATCTAATTCATGAAAAATAGCTTGTAGATGTTCAGGTCGAGTATGAAATTGCTTGAGCATATTTATGTGAAATATTTTGTGATGTCCCTTAATGTCCAGGACATAATCAACATCAGAAATCTTATTGATAACCTGGTAAGGACCATTCCACGAGATTAGTAGTCTATTATTGTTATGTGGCAATAACACATAAGCTTGATCTCCTGGAAATAATTGACGTAATCGTCTATTACTGTTTTGGAAAGTTCTAGCTTTCTCTTTCGCAGCCTCAGATGAAGCTGTTGCCATTTGACAGGCATCAATAATGTTATTCCGGAGATTAATTACATATTCATAGGATGACTGAGTGTCCTGAGTCATCTCAGAATCGATTAATAAATCTTTTATCAGTCCCATAGGACCTCTTGGAGGAGCGCCAAAGACTAAATGAAACGGAGAGAAGCCAGTTTGTTCATTTGGCACCTCTCGATAAGCGAATAACACCGCTGGTAGCACTCTGTCCCAGTCCTGTGGATGGTTAACTGTAACTTTATGTAGCATTTGTTTGAGTGTACGGTTAAGTCTTTCTACAGCACCATTACTCATTGGGTGATAAATGCTGCTGAGGTTTCTATCTATTTGCCAAGTCTTCATTACCTCCGTCATAGTCTCAGATATAAATTGAGAACCATGATCTGACAAAAGTTTTCTAGGAAAACCTACTCTAGAAAAGATCAAGTGTAGTGCATCAGCTACATCTGTTGTGGTGGTTGTTTTTAATGGGATGGCTTCTGGCCATCGTGTGCATAAATCGATGCAAGTGAGAATAAACCTATGTCCTCTGGCTGATGGTAAAAGTGGGCCAATGATATCAATGGCCATTTTGTCGAAAGGTCTCACCGATATATCACAAGCCTGAATAGGCGCCGTGTGAAAGGCTCCCCGTGCTTTCACTTCTTGGCATATCGTACAGGAGCGTACGTACTGTGAAATATCTCGTGATACTCCCGGCCAAAAAAAAGAAGATAATACTCGTGAACGTGTACGAGTATAACCCATGTGACCTGCACACTTAGAATCATGTGCATGTTGAAGTATGTACAGCCTAAAAGCAAAAGGTACCATGACTTGTTGTCTTATCTGAGTTTTATCCATAAAACATCTTAATAAAATGTCATTTTTAATACTAAACCACTGACTATATAATTTATGTTCCTAGAAAGATTGTCATCTTTGTTGACCAGCGTAAAAAATTTTGTTAGTGACCTGTCTTCCCTCTGTTTTGCAGCAAATGATACTCGGTCAATAGCAGAATGAATCTCGATATTTTCATGATCATTTGTTTCCTTGTTTTCCGTGTCTATAGTCTCTAATTGTTTTGTATGTGCTCTGGTTATTGCTGCATTTCCGATGTATAGATTATTTTTTTCCCATTGAATAATCTCATCTGGTGTGCAATCTTTACTCCCGTGTATGCATCCCACCATAAGGTCGGCAATTGGGTTTCTTAACATGCATGCTTTAACATTGCCTGTGAAGAAAGGTGTGTCAATGTAAATAATAGCTGTTGGATAATATTCTATGGTTCCCCCAAAAGTCATGCACCTGACATGTTCTCCAGTTGCACAATTTGGATGAACAAGTGTCTGACGGATTCCGATCGTGGTCGATCCCGAATCTCTTAAGACTGAGACGATGGATCCATTAACTTTTCCTCTGTTGAAGATCAGTGATCCTGTTCCGTCATTGACTGCTAGACTGACTTCTGGTAGAATATGACCGCAGTTCAGAACTGTCTCTTTTGCTTTCTGAAATATAAGATTACATGTTGGGCAACTATTTGCCACGTTATAATTCATTGCAAAACAAGTAGACGATGACTGTATTTTGTTATCAGTAGTTGAACTCTGAACCCTAGGGGTTGTTGTAGCAGTAGTAACAGCTGCCCCTGTATTATGGTTATAAGTTGTCGATCTACGAGAATGATGAGAACGATGACGAGAATAATTAGATGAATTATCCCGTTGTCCTCTATTGTAACTGTTATCTCGATGTCTCGAGTTATAATTATCGCTATTGTTCCACTTGTAATCATTATTATAGTTATATGATCGATTATAACTTGAGTTACGTGGATTACTGTTATTTCTTGACTGAGAGGTGAATAGTTTCTGGTTTGTTGTCGTCCTCTATTAAAGTTATTGTTAAAGTTATTCTGTCCCTTATGAAAATTAATGTCATAGTTTCCTTTGAACCTACCCCTGTCTACACTGTGTGTTCTAGGTTTGTTATGATTATGATATGCCATATTGGAGGCTACAGGAAGTGGTTCTCTTATCAATGTGCCAGAAATATTAGCATTCGGATGAGCTGTGCAGTAATTTAAAGAAATTTTTTCTAACTCATCAATAGATTCTGGTTTTCTTTCTTGCAGATAAGCAAAGAATGGTGGGCTGACAGACGATAATACTTTATCCCTCAATAACAAATCGACTAACTTGTCGTAGGATTTGTTGACACCTGCCAGTTCAACCCATCTGTTAAAAGTATTGCGTATGTTAGCAATAAAACCTGTGAAATCTCTATTGTTATCTGGCAACAAACTTTTAAAACGCAATCTACATGCCTCTTCGTTCAAGTGGAAACGACGTAGTAACAACGTCTTAATGGCCTCATAGTCTGTTGATAGTGTTGGATCTATATTTTGTGCTGCACTTGCAGGTTCGCCATCTAGAAATTCCTTAAGTTTCAGTGCCCATGCCGCTTTGTCAAGGTTATTCACCTTACATATGTCCTCAAAGCGCGCGAGCCACGATGAAAGGTCATCTACGTGTAACTTGAATGGAGGCAGCTTAAAGTAATAATTACCTTTAAGTCGTGTGGATGAAGATCCAGATTGAGCAGTATCATTTTGGGTTGCTGCAGCGCCCTGTGAATTAAGTTTTGCTGTTTCTAATTTAAGTCGTTGCAATTCCATTTCTTGCTGCAGTATGATTTCTTGTCGTTTCAATTTATTCTCTTCTTCAATCCGTAGGATTTCATCTCTTGCTATCTTTCTTTCTTCTTCTTGTCTTAATTCTGCCTTCTTTTCCGCCTGTTTTCTTTCAAGTTCTTCCATCTCTGCTTTAGCAATGGCTTTCTTTTCCTCCTGTTTTCTTTCAAGTTCTTCCATCTCTGCTTTATATTTTGCAAATTCAGCCAATGCATAAGCCTCGAGAAGTTCTCCTTTTTTCCCAAAATCTTTACCATTTTTAATAAAATAGTCTAAGTTAAGCATCTTGACGTTAATATTGTACGTAATGGTTATGTAATAATCACCAATAAATTTTAAGTAATTATTATACTTATTCAATTTATGAATAGTCGATATAAACAATCATAATATTATTGAACTTAATCTGGGAATGTTCAATTTAATTAATTGTAATATTATCTAACTATTATTTGTAGATTCCATACATAGACATACTATGTTGGGAAAATATTACATATATACTCGTTAATATATCATAAATAGTTATGATATTTATCTATTTCGGGTGCTGAATTACTATCATGCACCTAATAATAAATAGTATTATTCCTCAAGTATTATATCATTCAGTCAGTGATATGTGCTAAGTAAATCATTTAGTAATGGAAAAAATGTACCAAATAATATACACTATGTCCTTTATATGCAGGACAGACTAAAAAGTCAAATTATTTTATAAATATATATTATTATTATATTATGCCTTAATCATGAGCTATAAAGTGCATCGCCCATTTCTTGGACTACCACTGCAAATTGGTGCAAAGTCCCTAATTCTCCTTAAAAGTCATTAAATTTTAATTATATTCATATACACTCTTATTAAGCAAGAAATTATATTATTAGTGTTAAATCATGAACAGATGAAATGAGGACATACGATACGATGGGTAAACCAAGGATAAACAAACCATATTATCACGAAACAAGACGTTTCTACAATAAAAATTGATATTATGAAACCAAATCTGCAAACCGGAAATATAGAGTAGGGTGAAGGTTAACTGAATATAGAGTTAAATCTGCGTACACAAAAATTAATGACGCAAACATGGACTCATTGACGGTTATACAAAAAAAAAAATGAACTGAATAATAGCAAGATCAGAAAGAACAAGATAGATTACTAACATTGTTACCAAACTAAATAGAATTTAAACTGAATACGATAAAATACACCGATTATTTCACCAAACTAGACATCTAACATATACTGTGAATTAAATGCAGTCCCGAACGAAACAAGCCCCGGAAATGTCATCGACGCGTTCTCCGCGAAATGCGATTTAATTCACTACCCTAAAGACCGTTCAGAATGAATATCGGCAATCCGTAGAGCCATAATTTATTCATTCTGAATCTCCACTCCAACCTCCCACAAATTAGGCACAGCACAAACAATGAAAACAAATATAACGTGCATATAAAATATATATAACGGACATGCCTGCAAAATGTGAATTAGACTCAGTGATGTTTCTTATGAATGACAACAGTCACGAACTGAGACTTATCTTTTAACCCGTCGTCCGATGCGATCTTCACCAACGGCCTAGACTAGAGGATAGGACTGTTTGCTCCTTGTTGGTAAATAATGTCTTTTCAATCCTATGATCTACTGAGAAGTTGTATTCTTGAATGAAACATTAGGTGAGCTGGCATCGTCCTTCGATCGTTGGCTTGTACACGGAATATTGTGACGTCACTGATTTTTGCATAGTTACACAAGCCACGTCATGTTCGGAATCATGTGACTTGAACGTTTTCTTGTAATCGTAAACAGTCCGTGAAAGTATGTAAACAAGAAAAATTTCTTTCTTCCTTCGTTCCCCAGCAATGGCAACCACTCTGTTGCGGGGCTTTATACGATTCACTTCTTTTATTGTTGTTGCGGCCCCGTCTTCTATTTCAGTGGTCGTTGTGGAAAGCCACCGTTCTCATTGATTCAATAAGCTTCTTAGTTCTGGTCATTTGATTCATTAATTCTTGATCGTGCTATTGTTGGAATAGTTACGCGAATGTGAGTTAATACTTTCTGTCTGTCACAAGGTTTGAACTCAGTATCATAATTGTTGAATTTGTAACTTCAATGAACGTGATAAGTCTCTTCTCGAGTCCACACAATTTTTAATATACATTTCAAACAGTAGACAGTCCATGGAGGTTGATTATGAAAACATTATATATTAGAATTGAATCATACATCATAAATGCTATCCATGCATTATAGTCCTGGTCCAATAATATGCAACACTATAGTCAGAACGTCGTAACTATATGTACGCGCGGTTGGGACATCCAACGGCCGACAATGAGATTAGACGTCTGGCAATATAAAACGAATGTGGACCATAATTTCATCCTTCCTTGACTTTAGTTAAAATTACTAACCTCGATACATTCCTCTCTTCATAAGAATATCGGACTGACCCATGTCCGTACTGCAATAACATATGTGCGGCAATATCATGCCTACCACTGGAAGGATTATAGGACACGTCTTATCCGTTTGACGGTCATCTAAGAAAAAGGTGTGGTAACCTAGTCACGGTGCGTGACATACCAACGCATACACGTCATAATCAATCGTGTGTATCGCGTACACTAACTAACAATTATTTACATTATACTAAACGTAGTCACCTATTAATCTTATGCTGTTAACCTCTAGCAGACCATGCCAATAAAATACCTTAACATGCATCGATTACAGGAAACTGAATGCTGTCACAGAAGATCAGGTGGATTTATTACCTGATACTACGCAACTGTTTGCCAGGCTGAACAAGGCAAAATATTTTTCAAAGGTGGATCTGAGCAAAGGCTATTATCAAATTCCAGTAAAGCCTGAGGTTTGACCTTACTTAGCATTTAGCACCTCGGAAGGTCATTATGAGTTCAACATGCTACCGTTTGGGTTGAAAAATGCCCCGAGTGGGTTTTCTAGGATGATGCGAAAATTTTTGGATGCTCTGAAAAATCCATGTATCTCGAATTTCATGGATGATATCCTCATTGCTACTGAAACTTTTGAGGAACATGTTAACTCTTTGACTATGCTGTTTGATAGACTCAGAGAGGCTAACTTAACCGCTAGACCAACAAAATGTTGTATTGGGTGTAAAGAGTTGGAATTCTTGGGACATACCGTACATCAGGGTAGCATGACCCCTGACCCCAAGAATCTGGAGAAACTGAAAAGAGCACCTAGGCCACAAACAAAGAAAGATGTGCGATCTTTTGTGTCGTTGTGTGGTTTCTACCAAAAGTACATTAAACATTTTAACTCTATATGTGCTCCTCTGACGGATTTAACTCGAAAGGGACAAACTGATACAATAAATTGGTCCGCACAGTGTGAATTGGCTTACCAGGAGTTAAAAGAAAAACTCACAAGCAGGCCAGTATTGCAATTGCCTGACTTGAATCAAGAATGTGTCGTGAGAAGTGACGCAAGCAATGTGGGCCTGGGCGCTACATTGTTGCAGAGGTCCTCCTCACAAGATGGGGAATTGAACCCAGTCGCTTATGCAAGCCGCAAGTTGAACAAGGCGGAAAAAAATTATTCAACAAGTGAGAAAGAATGTTTGGCGTTAATATGGGCTTTAAAAAAATTTCAGATTTATCTATGTGGCAGGACATTTGTGGTCCAAACGGATCATTCACCTCTCATATTCCTGTCACAAGCCAAGCATGAAAATTCCAGATTATTAAGATTATTACAGCCATACTCATTTCTGATTGAATATATTGTCGGCCCTCAGAACGTCGGTGCAGATTTTTTGAGTAGACATCCTTGTGATAAAAAACAGAAGAAAATGTATGACTTTATTTGTGCTAAGTTATCTCACAGATTGTAACCTGCAATGGATGCATGTTTTAGGACGGGAGGTGTGTAGTAAAATCTGTGAGATAATCGCTTATTTCAGTAAGATTTTAGTCCTATGATGAATAAATACACTAGCCCTCAGGTGTCTGACGGGTTTCATCTTCATCGCCACTAGGGCGATGCCTTTTGTGCAGTGGGAATGCTAAGAAATGACCCGCCGTAAAAATCTAACACGCTTTAGTTTCGGTTTCGAAAACGTAGAAAAAAAATCTTTTAACATCTCGCCGATCTGATGCACGAAACGGGGGGGGGAGGGGGGGAGGGGGGGGGAAACGCTAGTAATTAACAACTTGCCAACTGTGAGACCAGACTGGCATTTGAATTAACGTAATATGTTAACTTCAACACTAACATTTGTATAATTCGGACATTTCACAGTAGTAAGAACGAGGCGATTGTAAATATTAACGCAAAACACTACCAAAGTTTTGAAAAACCCCTCTTCGTTCTGCACGAGGTCTCTTTAATATATACACGCTGTGGGCAAAGCCAGCAGAGGCAAACACGCAGACAATTAGTTATTTCCTCCTAGCGGTAGTATTCTGACGTCACTCAAACTAGTTGGTTTATTTGAATAGTGAGGAAAATGATAGAGACAGGGAGGGAAGATGGCCGACTTGTGTAAAATTTATATTTGTCGATTGACAGTGACAAAATTGAAAATCTAAACCATATTGAAACTGACCATAAAAATCATATGGTAGAATAGCTTAGAGTCCTCTGAGCAAAAATATGTTTTAAAAAATATGGTAGTCCAAGTATTTGCAAAGTTATTGAGAAAATACTAAATGTCTACGGACGCTTGACCAGACAGACTGTTGTTCTTGCTCGTTATACATAACGTTAGTGGGGACGCTAGTTAAAAAAAAAGAGGCATTGTAGTAATGCAGATTCTATTAGTTGGTATAAGAGTATAGGAGTTAAAGGGGAGAGATAGGAAAAATGTAACTAAAACGAAACATCTTTTTCTATTGGGCATAACTAACGCAGACTGACCAATGGACCAAGAGGCACATAGTTTGTTTGGAATTGTTTTTTTTCCAAACTAAATTTAAAAAAGTTGTAGTAGTGCCTTCTTTCATTGGTCGGCTCTAATAGATATTGGCAAAAGGCATAGTGGTCTCTTGGCCATTTGACTAGAAAACTTTGTTCAAACACTTACGTTGAGATCAGATGTGATACCTTGTAAAATTAAATACTAATTCACTATCTGGACGGGGCAGAGCTAAACTGATGCCTTATTCTTCGCCAGTAAACGTTATTTGTGACATATTTCTTTGAACTAGTGGTAAGAATGCTTTATGTATTTACATGCTTGCTTAAAACTGAAAAAGTCAGATACTGCTGTGGAAAAGTGAAGGACATGCCGGAAGCAAACATTATTGAGTCCTCACATTGAACTGTATTTGACTGTTGCATATTATTATGATTTTGTATTAATATTTTGTATTGGAATGTTAGGAAGCCTCTGTGTTCTATGAACACTTTTCAACATGCCTAGAGAGTTTATAAGTTAGAAAGGAAAAGAAAGAAAAAAATCATATAAAAGGAGATGTGGTAACTCCACATTATTGCATTGAAGCAAACTATGTAAAAGTACAGTGGCGTATCTGCCATAGGGACCTGTGGTGTGGTCACAGAAGGGTGTGAGTCATAAATTAGGGGCTGATGCACATGAATGCACAAGAGGCTGACCCCATATTGCCATGTATATATAGGGATAAGAAGTTGTGATCAGGTTGAAAAGGTCAGGGTGTCTTTTTATTGCAGAGTTTTTATTTCCTGTAACCATCTGGTGACAGGAAACCTGATGAGTGGGTGTAAAATCTCCATTGAAAAGTTTAAGCTGTCAGCTGATAGCCTGAAGGAGCTTACGTGTGGGTGCTGATCGACATTGTCTCTACATTGATATACTGACTTATATTCGACCAACCAAGAATCCCAGGTGACAAGTTATCAGCTGGACCTCTGACATTTCATCCTAAGAAAATAGTTCCTATCAAAATAACATTGAATTATATGGGGCTTGATGTAAACAACAGCTCCTCATAACATATGACAATCACTAACAACTAGTAAAGTTTGATTCTGTGAAACACCTGTAGGAACTCTATATTAACATATATTCATAGGACAAAGAGTCCATATTTTAGTTACCACATTATATGTAAATATATTTCCTCATTTTCAAAGACCTGTCCAAAAGAAGTTGGCGGGACAGGCAGATTAAATTGTAAAAAGAAAAACATTCAAATTTTAAAAGAAAACTTTAACCACTGTCTTATTCATTTTATTATAGTGAGTTAAAGTGTATTGTGTTGATGTACCATCATCTTCATTTCACCCCTAGACACTAGAGACATCATACACCAGCCACTAGAATCAAAATACGGACTGTGTGAGATCTAGGGAGGTAGCGTTAGGTTCCCTGATCAATAAATATCATCATCATCATCATTCCTTTTATAGTCAGGGACCTACATGTGCTTGACCTCACACAGTTAACAAAGACACAACTATCTTTCTTGTTAGGTATAACATCTTAACCTCCCCAGCAAAAATTACATTTGCTACATACATTTGTAGGCTTGTCCGGGATAGGAACTTTTAGTATTACATATATTAGGGTCCTGGTCTTGGTTTTAGCTATAACAACATTTATATTTACCCAGGAATTCCCCATTATTATTATTGCCCAAGATTTGGGAATTGATGAAGTGTCAGAGCCTGGATTAATTAATTAAAAATTGTACTTGTTTTATAAATTGATTTAGAACATTTTAGTATTTATCAGATGGCGGATTTGGCCAAGTTTCGCTCTGCTGCTGTGCAGAATGCGAGAGATATGAATATGGAAGGTCAAGTTTTGATTGACTATGTCACCTCAGAATGTGATAAGTTTATTGCTAGGGAAGAACATAGGTTAGCTGAAGAGAGGAGAATGCAGTTAGAAAATGCCAGAGAAATGAAACGTTTACAAATTGAGGCTGAGAAGGAGGCTAGGGTTTTAGAGGCTGATAGAGAGGCTGAGATCAAGAGGCTCCAGTTTGAGGAGAGAAAATTAGAAAGGGAAGCAGAAGAAAAACGACTGCAAAGGGAAGCAGAGGCAGAAGAAAAGAGATTGGCTGCCGAAAGGGAAGCAGCAGATAAAAGATTAGAAAGGGAAGCAGAAGATAAAAGGTTACAGAGGGAGCATGAGTTGCGACTAAGGGAGTTGGAGTTGCAAGGCCAGGCTCCTGAAAATGGTCACATCCCCTCTACCTCTGATACGACTACTAGTCAGGGGGCCTCCAACTCAGCTATGGGGTTTCATTTAGATTATTTTGTTGAGAGAGATGATGACATTGAATCATATCTAAGTAGGTATGAGGTATTAGCTACAACTTATAGGCTAGAAAAAGAAAGATGGAGCTTGAAGTTATCCCAAGGTCTTCGGGGAACAGCTTATGAAGTGTTTTCAAAAATGAGCAGGGATGACCAAGACAATTATGACATGTTAAAGCAGGCTCTATTGTTAAGATACGAAAAGCATAATGAATTTTACAGGAAAAAGTTTAGAAATGCCAAGCTACTGTCGGGTGAGACTTATCACCAGTTCTCTGCACGGTTGGAGACTTACTTGGAGAAATGGACTGCTCCGGGGAAAACCCAAGATCTTAAAGAAATGATCCTTATTGAGCAATTAAGAGAGTCCATGGCTCCAGACTTGAGAAAGTTTCTCATGGAGCAGGGTGCAGAGAGGCTGGGTGAGTTACTTAATGTCGCTGAGAGGTATCACTCAGCCTAGGCAGAGGTAGCTGGCACTAAAAAGAAGCATGTAGATAATTATAGGACCCCACAAAACTCAAATAGGTTTGATAATAAAGATCTGGGTAACAAGTTTAAGCCAAATTTTGATAGGCCACGCAATGATAATAAACATAAAAACTCACAGTTCAATGACAGGAAATATGAGGAAAGAAAACTCCTTTATCAAAATAGATACTATTGTAAATGGTGTAAGAGAGAGGGTGTAAAATTTCTTTCTCACTGTAAAGTTGCTTTCACACACACTGTAAAATGTCAGTCTGTAAAGAAGTATCAGTTGTATACTGTAAACCTTCTGTAAAGTGTGGTGTGTTCTCTTTCTTCTGTAAAGCTCCACTATCAATCACTGTAACATGTTGTTGGTGGTGCCACTACTGTATATGTCCATTGTAGTGTACAGAGTTGTTGAGATCAGGCATGCTCCAGTCTATCCAGCTGTAAATGGGTAACTCACCCTAGTCCTAAGTTAGGGAAGGCAAAGGCAGCTGTAAACAGTAGTTTCCCTCTAAGGCTCCAGGGGAAGCAGGCCCTAAACTTGGTCACTTCAACCGACGCAGGATGGTGTATATATGGGTAGAAGTGTAGAGTGTATTTAACGCGAATGGGGTACTGTTCGTGTTCTGACCAAACTAAACACTCATTGACTTGTGTCTACCAGGCACCAATGCAGACTGCTGGAATCTTTGTTTACACAGTTTATTTGGACGCTCACACTGGGACATAACGAGTAAATCATGGGTATGTTGACATATCAATTTGCAGTCATACATAGTAGATCCTATGTCATGGCACATTCATAAATAATAGGTAGTACATCAATGGCCGCATCCCCTATCTGACTAAGCGCGTCAGTGAAGGCGGATCGGTAAGTAACTAAAGTTGCTTTATATTCACAGTTTATCATATTGTGAAACCACGATAAGGGGTTTCTATCCAAATTGAGATCTCCTTGCCACTGTCCGAATAATAAGATACATGCCCCGTTCTTTAGACAGTGATCCAAAAAATGCGAAGACAGGAATGTAACATGGCCGCCTCCCTGAGTTGTCGCTCACTCGCTCACAGGAGGATATATATATATAAGCCAAAGTTAATTTGCAATACATAAGCATAATTTCATAAAGTTCCTCCATACAGATCTACCGTAATCCAGTTACCTCACGTAGACATAATTACAGTATGGAGCCTGTCATCTCCGTCGATACAAATTTGACCCTAGCGTTGCGAAGCACAAAATTCCCGCTAGGCCTAACCGACCTGAGATCATCAAAACAGGGACTGGAATTACCTGGAGTCCGAATCATACATGGTACCGTACATTAGGAAAGTCTCTAACACAACTCTATTAGAGACACAATCTCCTATAGAAGAAAAACTACTTCGTAAATCATTTTTACTGAAGAATATACCAGCCCTGGAAAAATGCGTACCCGCCATTGTCACGGTACATCGGAACTCATCACGACTAGACAAGACAACTCCTACTTCCGCTAGAGCGGTGTAACAAGAATATAGTCCTGCCTACCCATCCAAAATATACAATATAGGACTGATTCTACTTGTAATAATAATATGTAATACATATGAATTCAGGCCATAAACATAATAAGCAAATTAATCTATTTTCTGGCCCTAAGAAATAGGTACGGACAAGGGTGTCATATCCATGCGCCGAATTAATATCAAGAACGATTACTCCTATAATCAAAAGGGTAAAACAATTATGGATTATCTAGCCTTCCCCATAGACAGCATTTTCATACACAAATGAATGAATGTCTATATCTTTTCCATATTAAATAGCCATATCGATTTTTGTAATATGTGCGTCAAAATATGCACGCAACAGATTACCACACCCCTCGGGAAAAAAAAATGGTATTTTTTTTTTTTTTGAAATACATCTAGGAGCAACATACAATAGGCTCACAACGCACCAATAACAATGCGCAGATGATAAGCATAAGTTTTCTGACCTTAGAGAAAGTACTTCTCTAAGTATAAATATTTCCAGAGAGGTGTCACCAACGCATACTACAATATTAGCAATGACACAATTTGTACATTAGTTTATACATAAATTTCATCTAAGATATCTTAACATCATGATCATCAAAGACGAAAAAAACATTGAAAGATCAGCGGTGAATAAATATCAATGAACCGCTAAGTAGTGTTACAATCAATATATGATATTACATATGTGTACACATTTCAACATAGGAACAACTGTATCAAAGTTGTATAACAGTTATGAATCATGTGGGCATCTAGACAAAATATCTGCCATCACATTTTCTGACCCACGGATAGCTCGCACCGAAAAATGAAATGGCTGCAAAGCAATCGCGTATCGCGTTGATCTTGCGCTCTTCAGATTTTTACTCTGAATAGCCGTAAGAGCTTTCTGGTCAGTTTCCACAATGAAATGCGCGCCAAGAAGAAATCTTTGCAGTTTAAGGATTGACCAAACCATAGCCAATAATTCACGGTCTAGGACCGAGTAATTCTTCTCTGCGGCATTTAATTTCCGAGAAATATACATCACAGGATGCAGAGTTCCAAAGTACTCTTGCATTAGTGCTGCTCCAATCCCGGTGGATGAAGCGTCACTACGAAGAATAAATGTCTTATCCTTAGAAGGCAATACTAGGATAGGTGAAGTAGAAAACATAGTTTTAACCTTATCCAAAGAGGATTGACATTCTTGAGTCCAGTGGACTACATTAGGAGACCCTTTCTTTAGCAAGGAAGAAAGAGGTGACATAATGGAGGACAGATTCGGGATGAATCGTCCATAAAATTGTATTAGACCTAAGAGACTTCGCACTTGCTTTTTAGTCTTAGGAATAGAAATGTTAAGTATCTTACTTGTATTATGGTCTTCTGTTTTTAGGAACCCATGACCAACACGGTGTCCTAAGAAAGATATTTCACTAAAGCCAATACATGCTTTCGATGGTTTCGCTGTCAGGTTATGCTCGCGTAAGATAGACAATAGTTCATTTATCCCATTATAGTGATCGTTCCAAGTATCACTGAAAAGACAGATGTCATCAAGATACGCAATGACATCTGAGCGATGAGATAGGATTCGACGCATCATGCGTACGAATGTTGCAGGGGCGTTCATAAGACCGAAAGGCATGAAATTCCATTGGAATAGACCCCTAGGCGTCGAAAAAGCAGTAAACGGTTTGGCGTGTTCGGATAATGGAACTTGCCAATATCCCTTAGACAAATCGAGTTTAGTAAAGAAATGAGAATTCGATAGTCTCGTAAGTAGCTCTTCTAGTAAAGGCATAGGTTCAGCATCAAATTTCGTCACTTGGTTCAATTTGCGATAATCCACGCAAAGACGTATGTTATTGTCTTTTTTTTCGTACAATAACCATCGGCGAAGAATATGCTGATGTGGATGGTTAAATAATTTTTAACTCTATCATCTCATCCAACTCTTTCTCTACCTGTGCTTGAAAATGTATCGGGATAGGATACGGTCTGACTCTTATAGGACTATGGTCAGTAAGAATAATGTCATGTTGAATGACATCAGTTTGACCAGGAATGTCAGTAAGGACATCCTGAAATTGTTCTAACATAGTAGAAGTTTGTTTCTGCTCTCCTGGAGATAATTCTGGAGAAATTGCAACATCTTTCCATGATTCATTAGAGTGAAGAGGAATCATTGGAAAAGGTAAATTTACATCCGAGAAACTCGTTTCCTCATCCTGTATTACTGACAGAGATGAGTACTGTCCATGTTGGACTGGAAAATCGTCCGTTGCCTGGAAAACAGGTTGTAAATAATCAGGACGTTCATGGAATTCCGTGAGCATGTTGATGTGGAAGGTTTTACGCTTCCCGTCAATATCGACGATATAGTCAACATCGGAAACTTTTGATATTATATCGTACGGACCTTTCCAAGAAATAAGAAGTCTATTTTCCCTACAAGGTAGCAAGACAAATGCTTTGTCACCTGGACAAAGTTGTCGCAAACATCTCTTTTTATTGGCAAATTCCCTTGCCTTCTGTTTCGCAAATTCAGAAGAAGCAGTTGCCAATTTGCAAGCTTCAATAATCTTGTGTCTAAGTGCGATGACATATTCATAAGAGGATTTTGTGTCATCGACAATATTATCAGCAGTTATAAGATCATGAAGTAAGGACATAGGACCTCGCGGTTTCGCGCCAAAGACAAGTTCAAAGGGAGAAAATCCTGTATGTTCGTTGGCGACCTCTCTATATGCAAAGAGAGCCGCGGGTAAAACCCTATCCCAATCCTGAGGATGATCTTCTGTTATCTTACCTAGTAGGTTTTTCAGAGTTCTATTCAGACGTTCCACCATCCCATTGGACATAGGATGATAAATACTACTCAGCGATCTCTCTATCTTAAGAGTCGACATTACTTGAGACATGGTATCCGATATGAGTTGGGTACCATGGTCGGATAATATTTCTGCTGGAAATCCCAGACGAGAAAATATTAACCAAAGAGCATCTGCGACGTCAGCAGTAGTTATGCTCTTTAGAGGTACAGCCTCCGGCCAACGTGTGCACATATCAACACACGTCAAAATAAAATGGTGTCCTCTAGCAGCATTTATCTTAAATGGACCAATGATGTCTATCGCCATTTTTTGAAATGGTCGAATTGGAATGTCTGCAGCCTGAATAGGTGCATCATGGCGTGGACCTCTGGATTTAATCTCTTGACATACTTTACAAGATCGACAATAGATTCGTATGTCCTTATTCACAGCAGGCCAAAAGAAAGATTGAAGAACTCTAGCTTTAGTACGGGAAAAACCCATATGTCCAGCACACTGCGAATCATGAGCGTGCTGTAAGATTTTAACTCTCATATTTTTAGGCACAAGGATTTGAGAGTGAATGGACTTAGCGGAGTCTTGTACCATACGTACAAGTACGCCATTCTTCATCGTAATCCATGATTTACGATTTGTATCCTTATTCGGATCACCTTTTGTTGCCAGAGTAAAGAATTTCTTTAGAGTAGGATCATCTTCCTGCTGTTTTATAAAGGAATCATGGGAAATCTCCAAGGGATCATCTTGGATCTGCGCATCATTATCTTCAGAATGTGCAGATTGCGGCATATTAAGAGCTTGAGCCCTAGTGATTACTGCATTAGCCGATTGCATATTAACATTTTCCCAATTAGAAATTTGCTGTGGAGTGCATTCTTTCACTCCATGAATGCGACCAATGATAAGATCAGCGATCGGATTCGGCAAGAGACATGCTTGCACCTCTCCTGTAAAGAAAGGCGTTGCAATATTGATAATGGCAGTGGAGTACTTCTCCAATGTGCCACCAAATGTTACACATTTGACTATATTGCCTGTAGCTCGAGAAGGATTTACGAGTGATTGCCTCACTCCGATGGTAGTGCACCCCGAATCGAAAAGAATTGATACCGGAGTACCATCTATTAGGCCCCTATTAAAGACAAGAGCACCCCTTCCATTATGCGCGATTGACGCATGGAGCGCGGGAAGCGGGTGACCGCAGCTTAAAGTAGAAACTGTGGTTGGATTGAATAATGTTTTGCATTGCGAACACTCAGATGCTCTAGCAAAATCAAAAGCGGAATTTGCTACACTATTGGAGTCTTTTTTATCATTATTCTGATTACCGGCGTCGTGGAACTCCTGTTGTGCAGAGTTAGCCTGGTAATAAGATTTACCATGTCTTTTGTGTTGTGATCTACCTCGGTTATAATTGTCTCTATAATTATTATTGCCTCTGTTATAACCCCTATTTGGGTTTGAATCATAATATTCATGATCATAATCATCACGCTCATTATATTGAGTATCCCTGTAATATTGGTTTTTTTTGTCTCCATGAAGCACTTGGGTAGTTCCTATAGCTACTCCCTTTACGAGAATTTCTAAAATTATGGGTACCCCTCGCGTGTCGAGGACTATCTGCCCGATTCCAGTTCTTCGAAGAAGAACCCTGATTTGAGTGGTTATCTTGGTTTTGATACTTATTCCAATTAACCTTTTTATCAAATTTATTTTTAGCTCCTTGGAATTTGTGTGAGTAATTCTGATTATATTCTGTTGCCGAAGCAACTGGCATACTCTCTTTAATGTTAGAGTTACTAAGAATCATGTCAGGGTGTGCCGTGGCATACTGGTCACAATATTCTTCCATTTGCTTTAATGTACTAGGTTTACGCTCATGTAAGAACTCTAGGAATGATTTATTTACCGAAGACATGACCTTGTCTCTTAGCAATAAATCCGTAAGACCATCAAATGTTTTCTCTGTTTTGGATAATTCAATCCATCGTGAAAGTGTAATTCGTGCTTTTGAGATGAATTCTGAGAATTCTACACCTACCTCAGGTCTCATTGTTTTAAACAAAAGACGATAACCTTCCTCAGACAGCTGATATCTCTTCATCAAAGCTGCCCTAACAGCATCATAATTATCCTTGTCGGCCTCTTCGACGAAATATAACTTACTCAGAGACTCCCCTTTTAGATTTTCAGACAACTGATTCACATACTGTGATTTGTCAACATTATGAGCTCGACAAGCCCGTTCAAATCTATCAAGCCAGAATGCTATATCATCACTGGCAGAGTTGAACGCTGGTACCTTGACCTTGTACACAAAGGGTTTACCATTACCACTAGATGCCTGATTAACATTACTCATACTTGTCAATTTTAATTTCTCTAATTCAAACTCATGTTCTCTTATTGCTTTTCTCTCTTCAGCTTCTCTATCTAATTTTTTTTGTTCTGCAGCAGCAGCAGCTTCTAATTTTTTCTGTTCTGCATCAAATCTCCTTTCCTCCACTTGCATCTGCAATTTCTTTAGTTCAGCAGCAGTATCAGCTTCTTTTTCTAATCTTTTTTCTTCAGCTAGAGCTTTCCTCTCTTCAGCAGCAGCTTTTTTTCCCTCAGCAGCAGCTTTTTTTTCTTCTGCAGCTAATGCTTTGTCATATTGAGCAACATCCCATTGTTCTAAGTCTTTCCCAGTCTTATCAAGGGATTTTCCTTGTGCTATAAAGTAATCTAGTGTAGACATTTTGTCTTCTTAAATCAGAAACCTGAAAAGTAAATAAATTACCTTATTTCACTTTAATGGGAGACAAGTCTATATCATAGACTTAGTCTTAGTGAAAACTTGTATGGTTTATAATACCCAATGATAACTTGAGTACCTGTGGACAACAATAACTGTATCTCAAATACTGTGGGAGACAAGCCTTACAAAGGTCTTGTATACCTTAATGTAATCAATGATTACTTGAGTACCTGTGGAAAATAATATTTCCCTTTTCCAATCACTTTGGGAGACAAGCCTTATAAAGGTCTTGTACACTTTGTTTTATAACAATAACAATCATAAAGTACTGATCTGTACTATACTATAAGTGTATTCCACTACACCTCATATGTCATATGTCAACTAAAGATATTACAAAGGACAAACAAGAAAAGACAATCTGAAAACATTTGCAGAGATCAAATTAAATTAAATAGGAGAAATGAAAAAAAAATGATCACAGAATCCGTGATGATAACTGCAATAAGATAACAAGACAAATAACGCCACAGTGTATAAACATAAGGGTGTAAAGAACTAAAATGAAAGGAAAGATGAGACCTACAATTATACAAACAAATCAAACAAAAATAAAGAACAGAAAAAATGTTACAAATACAAATATGAAACAGTCGTCACAACTAACCAAATATTTGCAAACTATGTTGCATGCAAATTTCAATTAAGAAATTGCTCCCTATAGAACGCCAGAACAAGACCAATATCACTTGGTATTTCCTGTTCTAGTCACCTCCCATCCAGGCCCGCAAAGACATAACAATCACACATATAAACAAATAATATATAAACATAAATATATATAAATCATCAATGTGTGTATCATATCATGCAATGTGTTTGTTACGGTATATGATATTAACGCCGTTTGCTAAAGGTTATCAGACGTGCAATTGTAAAGGTTAAGGCATTTAATATATTGCGATAGATGTTTCAATTATTGAACGCTCCATACACGATCGATTATGACGTGTATAGCGTTGTTTGGGTCACAGTCGGTAACTAAGAAACGCTACCCTTTGTTACTTGACCGCCAAGCTGAATAGCTGCGTTTTTTCTAACCTTCCAATTCAATGGCATGATATAGCCATATATATGCATTTTTTGATGGACCAGGGTCAGTCCTAGAACTCTATATGAGAGGAAAATTTATGGAGGTTAGTAATTAACTAGAATCCTCAGAAGGATGAGAATAATCGTCAAATTCATATGAAATATTCAGACTCGCAGTCTCACTGTCGGCAGGTAGCCATGTCTATCTGCTCGTGCATATAGCTGTGATGTTCTGACGACAATACTGCATTGTATCCTTAAACGGACATTGACACGTAAACCAGCAGTCTACGTTATTGATTAATTTATGCATGACTTATATGGACTTATGCTCTACTCCTATTTGAAATGATCATCCTGTGTGTACAACTGTGAATTAAATGTATGGACTCAATGAAATGACTTATCAAATCAATCGTATTCCAAGGTTCAAGTATTGTTCGGAATCTTCCACCCCCGCATTCGCTTAATCTTCCATCGAACGCACGATGCACTATCACTGAATGAAAAAACTAACATATCAAAGAAAAAACAATGGCCAGAAATTTATAATTGTTTTATTCATATCACATGGAACATTGTTCAGAGCAAACCACCTTGCAACAGTGGTGCCCGGTATGTGGGGACGAAAAACAACCAAAAACCAAAAATTTTTTCATGACTTTCGAATGAATTATTTACTTTCGATAAACAATCACGTGATTTCATAAATATGACGTGGCACGCGTAACTACGAAGGTCAACCTGACGTCACAACATCGTGCGTACATGCTAACGCTCAAGGGACAAAGTCAGCGCATTCCAGTTTTGATGAAAAATACAAGATCACAATAGACCAAACGATGGAAAAGTCGTTATCTGCCAACGAGGAGCAGGCAGTTCTAGACACTGGTCTAGTCCGTTGGTGAAGATCGCATCGGGCGACGCGTTAAAAGATAAGTCTAAATTTGTGACTGTTGTCATTGAGATAACACAGTACTAAGTCCATTTCGTCTGTACAGGCATGTCTATTCTATTTTTCATGTATCTATGTTATATCTGTTTTCACCATTTGTGTTGTTCCTGCTTCGTGGGATGGTTGGGAGGAGAATAGAAACCAATTTTCATGGCTCCCTGGATGTCCAAATTGGTTTTAATCGCACTATAGGGCCGTCAGTTAATGGCACTTAACGAAGGATCCATCGACGACTTTCCGATGATTTCATCCGTTCGTATCTGCTATTAATTAACCTTGCATGTTAGATGTCTAGTCTAGTAATAACCAGTGTATTATAGTGTATTCAGTTCCAGTTTTTATTCATTTCTGTAATTTGTTCGTAACTATTGCGTATTTTCTCCATCTTGCTATAATTTATTTGAATTGTTAATATATGTCCGTTCATGAGTCCTATGACGTCATTACTTTTTGCAGTCAATTTTTTTTCTTGTGTTCTGTCATAGATTGAGTTCAATCTCGCCTCAGGTCAATCCGTGACCTTCCTTCTTGCTTACTGTACTTCCGCTTGTTCTACTTAGTTTGTAAATTCATTTTTAATTGTGAAAATGTCTTGTTTGCGTCTTAACATTGTTTGTACCCTTTAGTTGCATCATTGTTTTGTTTGTCCTCATGATATATGTTAAATACTACATTAATAATATGATATTATATGCAATAATACACTTGTAATTTAATTTAATTAATTTTTTTCTGATATTTAAGGTTAATATGGGACATTGCATAATTATGCAGTGATAGTCCAAGAAAGTAGCACTACAATTTATAAGAGATGCCTAGGGCATAATAATATAATATATATATTGACCAAATAAAATAATCTTATAGTCTACCTTTGAGGTAATAGACCCATTGTATATTATTTAATATACTTTTCTGGTACTAAGAGAGTGACTTAGTACATTCAACAATATAATTACTAGGAATCATACCCAACATTATTGGATATTAAGATTAATTGTGTGAAGTAATTACATAATAGTTAACAGATATCATAACTATTTATGATATAGTATTATTTAGATACAATATTGTTACAAAATATTGTCTATTAGTTGAACTTAGACATTAGAGTTCAGTACTATTGTGATTATTTATATTGAATATTTCTAAGTTGAGTAAGTTTAATAATTACTCTGAAGCTACTATTGACTATTTTAATCAGTAATTATCAATAATTACTTACAGATAAAAGTCAAAATGCTTACTATAGACCATTTCGTTTAAATTGGTCGGGAATATGGTTATAAATCTCAAGAACTTCGTCAGTTTGCTGAGGCAGAACTGGAAAAACATGAAAGAAAAGAAGCAGAGAAAAAAGCTGCATTAAAGAAAGAGGAAGAGGAACAAAAAGCTGCATTAAAGAAAGAGGAAGAGGAACAAAAGGCTGCATTAAAGAAAGAGGAAGCAGAACGTGAGATGAAGCAAATTGACAAGGAAAATAGATTGAGAGAGATTGCTCAACGTGAAAGAGAAGAGCAAAGAGCAATCGCCAGACAGGAAGAAGAGAATAAATTGAAACGAGAGGAAATTATTTTACAACAAGAAATGGAATTGGCGCGTATTAAATTGGAGACAGCAAGATTACAAGCACAAAGTGCTGATGCAAACCAAAATAATAACGCACAAAATGGATCATCATCCAGCCAAACTAAACATTTCTACAACTTTAAATTACCCACTCTCAACTTGAACGTGGACGACCTTTCATCGTTCCTGTCACGTTTTGAACAGACTTGCAAAACTAACCATTTGCCTGAAGAGTCATGGGTACTCAAGTTAAATGAATTCTTGGTTGGAGAACCATTGACGGCTTCTCAAAATGCTGACCCATCAATAGCAAATAACTACGGTGCTATTAAGTCCTTGCTTTTACGAAGGTTTCACCTGGACGAGGAACACTGTAGGTTGAAATTTAAGGGAATTTTACCTGAATCTCCAAAAGATTTTGCAGGATTCATTGCGAACATACGCAATACATTTAATAGATGGGTTGAACTGGCAGAAGTCAACAAATCATACGACAAATTAGTTGATTTACTACTACGGGATAAGGTATTATCTTCGGTTAGCCAGCCATTTTTTGCATATTTGCAGGAGCGTAAACCAGGTACTATGGACGAGTTAGAAAAAATTTCTTTAAACTACTGTTCGGCACATCCGAATGCAACCATTTCTAACTCCTCATTAAGAGAACCTCTACCTGTGGCGTCTAATATGGCCTACAGTCATAATAACAAACAAAGACATCACAGTGTAGACAGAAGCAGGTTCCAAAGAAATCACAATGTTAACTTTCAGAAGGGACATAATAATAATTTCAACAATAAAAATGAGTTCAACAGAGGTAGATCACGAGATAGAAATTATTCACCTCAAACAAACTACCACAATGGTCAACATAACACTAATTATAATCGATCACATACTCCCAATAATAATAGTAACTGGAATGGTAATAATCATGGCTCGAGACATCGAGATAATAGTTACTATAGAGGACGACGAGGTAATTCTAACAATTATACTCGGAATCGATCTCATTCTCGGGGATCATCTCATTACAACCATAATACAGGGGCGGCAGTTACAAATAATACTACCCCTATATCTCAGGTCCCACTTGACAATAATACAACACAGTCTTCTGCTGCATGTTTTGCTATTAATTATAATGTGGCAAATAGTTGCCAACAATGCAATCTTATTTTTCAGAAGGCGAAAGAAACAGTGCTTAACTGCGGACATATTACACCAGAGGTAGGTCTTGCAGTCGACGATGGAACAGGCCTACTAATTTTTAACAGGGGATTAGTTAATGGATCCGTCGTCTCAGTGCTGAGGGATTCAGGATCCACAACGATTGGTGTACGACAGTCGCTGGTACATCCTAGCTGTGCAACGGGGGAATATGTCCGTTGCATGACTTTTGGGGGAACTATTGAGTTTTACCCCACAGCTATTATTCATGTTAACACCTTTTTTCACAGGGAACGTAAAAGTATGTATGCTAAAAAAGCCTATAGCTGATCTGATGGTTGGTCGTATACACGGCAGTAAAGATTGTACTCCAGATGAGATTATAGAATGGAGAGAAACATAACCTATGCACTGGAAACGCCGTGACGACTAGAGCGCAGACTCAACTCATGGAGAAAGTTGATGATAATAAAATGGATGCAGACAACCAAGAGGAATTTGTAGTCAATTCACCTATTGACAGGGAAACATTTGCAACCAAACAAAAAGAGGATAAATCTTTAAAAAAATTTTTTAACTTGGTTGATAAAGTTGACAATCTATCCTCAGGTAATAATAACAAACATTGTTTTGTTATTAAAAATGACATATTGATTAGATGTTTTAATGACAAATCACAAATGAAACAACAAGTTATGGTCCCGTATACTTTTAGACGGTACATTCTTCAACATGCACATGACTCACATTGTGCTGGACATATGGGATATACTCGAACACGATCTCGAGTACTGTCTTCATTCTTTTGGCCAGGAGTGTCAAGAGATATTTCGCAGTATGTACGTTCCTGTACTACATGCCAAGAAGTGAAAGCACGTGGAGCTTTTCACACGGCGCCTATTCAGGCTTGCGATATCTCAGTAAGACCGTTTGACAAGATGGCAATAGATATTATTGGTCCATTGCTACCATCGGCCAGAGGACATAGATTCGTCCTTACGTGCATTGATTTGTGCACACGATGGCCAGAAGCTATCCCATTAAAGACCACCACTACCACAGATGTAGCTGATGCACTACATCTCATCTTTTCTAGAATAGGGTTTCCGAGAAAACTTTTATCAGACCATGGGTCACAGTTTATATCTGACACCATGAAGGAAGTCATGAAAACTTGGAACATTGATAGGAATTTAAGTAGTATTTATCATCCGATGAGTAATGGTGCGGTTGAAAGACTTAACCGTACACTTAAACAACTACTACATAAGGTTACTGCTAAGCACCCTCATGACTGGGACAGAGCACTCCCAGCTGTCCTATTTGCTTATCGGGAGGTACCGCATGAACAAACTGGCTTCTCTCCCTTTGAATTAGTTTTTGGTGCTCCCCCAAGAGGTCCTATGGAACTAATAAAAGACTTATTAATTGACGCGGAGATGACTCAGGACACTCAGTCATCTTACGAATATGTGATTAATCTTCGGAAGAACATTATTGAGTCTTGCCAGTTGGCAACAGCTTCTTCTGAGGCTGCAAAAGCTAAGGCTCGATCTCTACAAAATAGGTCTCGACGATTACGCCAATTATTCCCAGGCGACGAGGCTTATGTGTTACTTCCTCACAATAACAATAAATTATTGATATCTTGGAATGGTCCTTACAAAGTCATTGATAAAATTTCCGACGTTTATTACGTCTTAGATATCAAGGGACACAAAAAGATATTTCATATTAACATGCTCAAGCAATTTCATACACGTCCTGAACACTTACAGTCAATTTTTCATGAACTAGATGACAACACAGTATCTACTTGTTATTATTCTAACTTATCTGTCATCCAGGAAGAAGAATCTTCTTTTCCTGAGGTACAGTTACCGTTACCGGTACCAGTAGTTCAACCTACTGAATCTTGGTGGGATGTAACCATCTCTTCAACGGTTACACCGCAACAGCGTCTACAGATTGCTAATCTATTACAATCTTATCCAGATGTATTGACCGACGTCCCGGGTCGCACATCGGCTATCAGTCATGACATTACTCTCAATGATGATACACCTATTCGTGTACATCCCTATTCTGTTCCTTTACATTTCCTTGCTAAAACTACTAAGGAACTTGAACAGATGTTGTCTCTGGGAATCATTGAGACTAGTAATTCGCCATTCTCTCTCCATTAGTGATTGTCCGGAAGAAGGACAATAACATCAGACTATGTGTTGATTATAGAAAATTAAATGCTAAGACTATAGTTGACAGCGAACCACATCCACTTATCGACGACTTACTGCCACGTCTATCCAACGCAACTATATTTAGTAAGATAGACTTAACTAAAGGTTATTGGCAGATACCACTGACCGAAAAGGCTAAGTACTACACCGCATTTTCCACTCCACAAGGTCTATACCAGTGGAATGTGATGCCTTTTGGGCTTGTTAATGCGCCAGCTACCTTCATTCGCATGATGCGACAAATTTTATCAGGTAGACCAGACGTTATTACATATATTGACGACATATGCTTGTTTAGTTCGTCGTTTGAGGAACATGTTTTGGGACTTAGATATGTTTTCGACACTCTAAGGAATTATCATCTAACTGCTAAACCTACAAAGGTGCAGATCGCGTGTAATGAGATAACCTTTTTGGGACATATCATTGGATCGGGATATATCCGAACGTTACCTAGTACAGTCTCCAAAATTCTAAACATAGCAGTTCCTCAGACGAAGAAACAGGTCAGGAGTTTGTTAGGACTTGTTCAATATTACAGTAGATTCATACCAAACTTGTCATCCATCACGGCTGTATTGTCTTCATTGTTAAAAAAAGACATGCCGGTGAAGGTGACATGGACTGGTACATGCAATGAAACTTTCAACAAAATTATAAATTTGTTCTCGCATGAACCAATTTTAAGACTTCCCGATGCTTCCAAAAGATTTTTCTTACGAACAGATGCTAGTAACTACGGCATTGGTGCATGCCTGCTCCAGAACCATGATGGCATTCTACATCCTACCTTATACATTTCAAGAAAGCTAAAGCCTGCAGAAACAAAGTATTCAACAGTTGACAAGGAACTGTTATCCGTTATATGGGCAATAACTAAACTTGAAAAGTTCTTACTTGGTGCTCCCTTCACCATACAGACGGACCAACGTGCTGTAGCATCCTTGCGTCGATCTAATCATAAAAGCCAGAAACTCGCCAGATATGCAATCATCCTACAGCCATTTGAATTCTCCATTGAACATATTCCTGGCACTGAAAACATTGTGGCGGATGCGTTGTCACGTAATCCTATTGACGACGAATAATCAACAGTAACATTCCTAAAACATATCAACTATAAAGGAACTAACCTTGCCTTCAATTTAAACTTTATAAACACTATATGCATCACAGAATTGAACTAAAAGACAATCGGGGTATACATGTTGACATTGGAACTTCGTCTAACGTCCATACACGATATATGAATATTCGTTGAACAATCATGGAACAATATCTGACGACAAGTCGAACTTATTATCCTATGTGCACTTAATTCTTGGATGCTGGGATAAATGACATTTCTTTCCAACGTAAACGTTTAAACATTTTTGCCTAAAAGAATTCATCAGGATCAAGACTACGGATGGATCTTCATATCCTATACTAATTAAATAGTTAACTTAACTTCTTAATTGAATTATTATCAATAAAATGAAATGTGAGAAAAAGATGAAATGAAGGAACAAAAAAAAGAGAACGAAATATAAAAAGAAGAAATTATGAAAAGAGAAAATAAATCTCACACAAGTATTAGATTAATATTTTTTTTAATGCACCTATACGTTATTTAGGTAGTTAAATTAGATAGTTATTATTCACTAACACTTAACACACACAAATAAGTTAAACTTATATTCGAATTTCTTTCTATTTTCTTCTCACTTATTTTGTCTTTTCTTCTCTCATAACATCGCGTTACATTAGAACCTTAATAATTTAACTCTTAGTTTAATTAATTAATTTAATTTTAATTAGTCAAATTAATTCGTATATGACATACTAATACGACAGACCTTACTTTAATTTAATTCTATCATTCACTATTAACATTGGACATTTTATTTAGTTGATATAATAATATGTATAATATTGATATATAAAGTGATTAATGTTAGATGACTATGACAAATAGTTAGTTGACATGACCGCGACACGGTTCTACTCAGAACATCGTCGGCCATATGTCACAATTGTGTTAAATTTTTTTGAAAAATTGTTAAGTCGGATAGATCTTGAAAAAAAAATCTATCGATTTTTTTTCCCTGGTGTACAGGGAATTGTTACGGTATATGATATTAACGCCGTCTGCTAAAGGTTATCAGACGTGCAATTGTAAAGGTTAAGGCATTTAATATATTGCGATAGATGTTTCAATTATTGAACGCTCCATACACGATCGATTATGACGTGTATAGCGTTGTTTGGGTCACAGTCGGTAACTAAGAAACGCTACCCTTTGTTACTTGACCGCCAAGCTGAATAGCTGCGTTTTTTCTAACCTTCCAATTCAATGGCATGATATAGCCATATATATGCATTTTTTGATGGACCAGGGTCAGTCCTAGAACTCTATATGAGAGGAAAATTTATGGAGGTTAGTAATTAACTAGAATCCTCAGAAGGATGAGAATAATCGTCAAATTCATATGAAATATTCAGACTCGCAGTCTCACTGTCGGCAGGTAGCCATGTCTATCTGCTCGTGCATATAGCTGTGATGTTCTGACGACAATACTGCATTGTATCCTTAAACGGACATTGACACGTAAACCAGCAGTCTACGTTATTGATTAATTTATGCATGACTTATATGGACTTATGCTCTACTCCTATTTGAAATGATCATCCTGTGTGTACAACTGTGAATTAAATGTATGGACTCAATGAAATGACTTATCAAATCAATCGTATTCCAAGGTTCAAGTATTGTTCGGAATCTTCCACCCCCGCATTCGCTTAATCTTCCATCGAAGGCACGATGCACTATCACTGAATGAAAAAACTAACATATCAAAGAAAAAACAATGGCCAGAAATTTATAATTGTTTTATTCATATCACATGGAACATTGTTCAGAGCAAACCACCTTGTAACAGTGTTGTAGTTGCAATGTATAGTACTGTATGCTCAGTTTTAATCAATTAGACTACCACTTTATTAAGAAATAGATTTGCATTCTAACTATTACACTGTCCAATTTTTTTGAGCACATTAGAAGATCCACCGATGAAATTTGCACTTTATGTTCAACAATGCTCTTGTATTACAGCAGGATAAACAATCACTGGTTTAGAACACTGACTGTATTGTGCCAAATGTCAACAAGTGCTGTCCCAGATATTGCTACACTTGTCAGAACAGGTCAAGCTGACATTGATTGTATAGCTGTCCTACTGGTGTTGATGTGGTCAAACAAATGTTCTTGTAACTGTAAAATGTGATTCTCAACACAAGACTGCGTAGGCTGGACCCAGGGATCTGGCTCACCACTGTAAACTTTCTTTCCCACTGTAAAGTTGCTTTCACACACACTGTAAAATGTCAGTCTGTAAAGAAGTATCAGTTGTATACTGTACACCTTCTGTAAAGTGTGGTGTGTTCTCTTTCTTCTGTAAAGCTCCACTATCAATCACTGTAACATGTTGTTGGTGGTACCACTACTGTATATGTCCATTGTAGTGTACAGAGTTGTTGAGATCAGGCATGCTCCAGTCTACCCAGCTGTAAATGGGTAACTCACCCTAGTCCTAAGTTAGGGAAGGCAAAGGCAGCTGTAAACAGTAGTTTCCCTCTAAGGCTCCAGGGGAAGCAGGCCCTAAACTTGGTCACTTCAACCGACGCAGGATGGTGTATATATGGGTAGAAGTGTAGAGTGTATTTAACGCAAATGGGGTACTGTTCGTGTTCTGACCAAACTAAACACTCATTGACTTGTGTCTACCAGGCACCAATGCAGACTGCTGGAATCTTTGTTTACACAGTTTATTTGGACGCTCACACTGGGACATAACGAGTAAATCATGGGTATGTTGACATATCAATTTGCAGGCATACATAGTAGATCCTATTTCATGGCACATTCATAAATAATAGGTAGTACATCAATGGCCGCATCCCCTATCTGACTAAGCGCGTCAGTGAAGGCGGATCGGTAAGTAACTAAAGTTGCTTTATATTCACAGTTTATCATATTGTGAAACCACGATAAGGGGTTTCTATCCAAATTGAGATCTCCTTGCCACTGTCCGAATAATAAGATACATGCCCCGTTCTTTAGACAGTGATCCAAAAAATGCGAAGACAGGAATGTAACATGGCCGCCTCCCTGAGTTGTCGCTCACTCGCTCACAGGAGGATATATATATAAGCCAAAGTTAATTTGCAATACATAAGCATAATTTCATAAAGTTCCTCCATACAGATCTACCGTAATCCAGTTACCTCACGTAGACATAATTACAGTATGGAGCCTGTCATCTCCGTCGATACAAATTTGACCCTAGCGTTGCGAAGCACAAAATTCCCGCTAGGCCTAACCGACCTGAGATCATCAAAACAGGGACTGGAATTACCTGGAGTCCGAATCATACATAGTACCGTATATTAGGAAAGTCTCTAACACAACTCTAGTAGAGACACAATCTCCTATAGAAGAAAAACTACTTCGTAAATCATTTTTACTGAAGAATATACCAGCCCTGGAAAAATGCGTACCCGCCATTGTCACGGTACATCGGAACTCATCACGACTAGACAAGACAACTCCTACTTCCGCTAGAGCGGTGTAACAAGAATATAGTCCTGCCTACCCATCCAAAATATACAATATAGGACTGATTCTACTTGTACTAATAATATGTAATACATATGAATTCAGGCCATAAACATAATAAGCAAATTAATCTATTTTCTGGCCCTAAGAAATAGGTACGGACAAGGGTGTCATATCCATGCGCCGAATTAATATCAAGAACGATTACTCCTATAATTAAAAGGGTAAAACAATTATGGATTATCTAGCCTTCCCCATAGACAGCATTTTCATACACAAATGAATGAATGTCTATATCTTTTCCATATTAAATAGCCATATCGATTTTTGTAATATGTGCGTCAAAATATGCACGCAACAGAGGGTCATGACACTAAATTTTGTATAAGGAAACCTTCTGGATGTGCTGCGATGAAGTTGGGGAACAAGTAAGAAAAGATGAAACCTACTGGACAGCAGGAACCTTATCATCCACCAGTATGTGAGGACGTGGTATGTAATGGAGTCAAAATTAGGTGCCTATACGATACCGGTTTGGATCTCGATTCCGTTGTGAGTGCGCACTTGGTGAACCCGAATCAATATACCACAGAAACAGTGGAGATTCAAGGGGCGACCAAGGACCTACCACTCATGAAACTTCCCATTGCAAGGATAACAGTGAAAACTCGCTATGTGGAAGGGATAATCTGAGCAGCAGTGATAGACGCACCCATTTACCCTATGATATTGGGATGTCGTTATGTCTTCTTGGGGAATCCCAAGAGACCTGTGGTACTGGCAGCTGCCCAGACCCGTTCACAATCCAGAAAGGAAGAAGATGAGCCGATGAATACTCATCCAGAGGAGATGAGGAAGGCACAGGCTGAAGATAGTACACTCAAGCCTTGCTTTAAGAAATTACCTAAATGCCACACACCTCTAAGCACAGGGGATTATTATATGAAGAACAAATTGTTATATAGGAAGGCCGGAACGGGTTCAAATTGTCACGGTCAACTGGTACTTCCTAAAATGTTTAGGGCAGACGTAATACGGAGTTTACATGTTGGAAAAGATGGGGACCACGAGAAAGTAGGTACCATCTGCCAAAAAGTTGCTCAAAAATATTATTGGCCAGATGTAATGGTCATCGTTGAAGATTTTGTCGAAGCCTGGGGCATATTTCATGAGGGAACACCCACAAGTGGGGACAATAATAATCAGGACCTAGAAACGCCACGGGGCAAACTTAGGCCTGAAAATGGAAAGAAAAATAAAATTAATAATGTAGACAAAGTGGAATAGGAACCCCCTTTTCACATGCAGTCTTCACTTGAATGTGTTAGAATGGCAACTCTGCGTCGAGTACAAAGAGTGATTTTACCCCAGAATAAGCAGACAGTCCCTCGGTCGGAATTATGTGAACTGGGTGAAGGTAAAAGAGAGAGAAGATCTCTCACAAGGAATTTAAAGTGGGGAGAAAACCCCAGGAAACGAATAGGTAGTGGTAGATTTTTGTGTGATGACAAAAGGAAGAAACGTCCTCAACACAAGGCTTCTAGTGTTATGCAAAATATGTCAGAAAAATTAAAAGTCCATATGTAAATTGTTAAGGACGTGGACAGATGAGAAGGCAGAAGAGACTGTTACCTCATCATACCAATATGTGAACGAACTGACCACTCGTTTAACAACTAGTTGGAAACTGGCAAATGAAAATTTGAGACAAGCCAGGAAAAAGCATGCTGCTTATTATAATAAAAAAGCGAAGGATAGGGAGCTTGCTGTAGGGGAGAAGGTGCTTCTTCTTTTACCAGGCAGCAAAAATAAACTTCAGATCGGATGGCAAGGTCCATATACAGTTTTGGAAAAGGTATCCAGAACAAATTACAAGATAGACAAAAAGGGAAAGGAAAAAGTCTATCATGTGAACTGTCGCAAAATTGGTTTCAAGTCATTGCAAATGGGTTCAGTTAGATTTATAAACCCATCTACGATCGAGTGACCGCTTTCAAAATGGCGGCGTATCAGCGAAATGTGTATCGGACAGAGGAAATCGCCAACGATAAATAAAAACAGAAGGGAATCCGTATGAAAAGGATTTTACATTTCAGTACAGGGAAGGATGGTGTATAACTGCATATAAGATGGAACGGTAGGAAGTTCTCATTTACGGAGATATATGCGTATTTCGGCTGCCCACAGTTATGCTAAAAGCATGTAAACCCACTTCTGTTCTAAATATTAAAATCAACAAATAACAGTTTGGGAAATTACATGGATAGGAAGATAGAGTTTTATCCGCTGTATAAAACTAGATAAGATGGAACTATATGGATATTATATATGCCGAGAATGATAAAGGCTAAATTTCAGTCGACGCACAGATCGGCCGAAATCACTGTTCGTGAAGGATTTTTTAGGTCTAGGTCTAAGCTGTGACGTCGGTACTCTCCAATACGTCCGCGCTATCGTATATAAAGCGTACCGGTAAACTGAGACACAGACAACGAAGAGGGTTCAGACAGACTGGAGGCAGAGTTTCGCCACTATCCATGAATTGTGAGCGGATCGCCAGAAACATTTTTAAGTCCAGTATCTGAAGTCTGAGGGTAAGCGAAATTATGATAACTACCGTGTATATTTGTTATTTCAGGTTCATATAGAATTCACAAAATATGCCTGTATAATAGTCATTGATATAATGTATTGTATTTTTATATGATCTAAACATGTGCATTGTGGAGGATTGTTGCTTGTACAAAAATTAATCACAAATAGCCCCACAGCCTAATGAAGAGATATTTATCATATTGCTTTATCGCTTACGAAGATAAAGGCAGTCCCATGGCAGAGATTGTCATAGGGAAATGAAGTGTTAGAAACTTCATTATGTAAGATCCCAGTTTACGAGGCTAAGGTGACTAGTTCCCTTCCTCGCTGCCTTTGCCTTCCCTAGTTCGAGCGCACAACTTTGTACCCATTTACAGCTGGTAAACTGGAGTGTTCTACAGCCAGTTTCAGTAGAAAGCAACCTGATCACGTGGTCACTCACTTTATTTATTTTATGTATTATTTTGGGTAGTAGTTGCTAAAATAGCATCAGTATTTGAATTTGTACTTGATATGATTTAGAAGGATCAAGTTATAGATCAGAAAAGGATGTATAGGAGCAGGGGAAACCAGATGATGTTTATTACTGATATGTTAATATTAATTCTGTATCATTGAAATGATGTTACTTGCTATGACTGTATAACTTTGACACCTGATGACTGACTTGTCTGACTTATGTGCTAGTCAGTTACACTTAATTGACATGTTAATATTAATGCTATATCACTGAAATGATGTCCTTGCTTACTATGATTGTATAACGGTGACATCTGATGACTGACTGGTCTGACATCTGTGCTAGTCAGCTACAAGTCTAGCCAGATACTAGCCAAGGCTGATATGTTGCAGATTCCATGAAATAACTCAAACCAGACTGTCCAGAATCAGAAGCCGGTGTCACTCATCAGAGGCAATCCCACAAAAGTGCAGGACCCCAAAGAGTGAACTTCAACTGGTCATTGGCATCCCTACTGTTGGGCCTACCAAGTCTGATATCAGCACAGGACAGTTCCGTGTCAGCAGTATCAAGTTGAACAGATAAGTGTCACTTAGGACACTGACTACCACAATATATGAAACACAATAAATAGTCAAGTGATGACATTTATCAGAGGACTAAAAACCGTGATATATTTAAAATGAATGAAGTCTAAACAGACAATAATAGTAATTGTGTGAATACTGTTATTTATATATATGTGTAAACTCTTTTTCCAACTAGTAGAAATAGAATAATAGTGCAATTATTAAACTATTTTAACTGTACCTGAGGATTTATTCACTTCTTCCATTTTGTGGGTTCAGTGAATGTACATTTTACTTATCCCCTAGAATAAAAGTAATCATAAGATAGTCACAGGGAGGAGACACCTTAAATCCTGGTACTACTTCTTACCAACTGGGCCAGGGTTTTCACAGTCTGACTATTTTTATGATAACAATACACCAGTGCTTATTTCTAAGACTGGGGTATTACTTGTAAGACCAGAACTCTTTTACTGGCATACTTTTACATAATAAATAATTTTAAATAACCTCCCGCTACAGTGGGGGCTCGTCTGCGGGATATATCTTTGATATTCCTGAGCCATCTTTCTATTTCTGCTGTGTAGGAAATTTTCTTTTTTGTAAATTTTTTTTTGGAAAGAGTAAACATAATAGGAAATAATTATATTTTTTGTAGGAGTACCATTGAGTACAGATAAGAAAGCTGTTTCATATATGGTGAAGTCAGTTTAATTAACTTTAATTTTAAATAAGTTAATTATATTGTAGTAAATTAGTTTGAGTAAGATCGCTTGCCCTACTAGACTACAGATACATCATGGCTGACTTGGTCAAATTTAGGTCTGCTACACTGCAGGTGGGAAAAGAGCTTGGCATGGATGGTGACGCTCTGATCCGGTATGTCACGACGGAATGTGAAAAGTACACCGAGAGAGAAGCAAAGCAATTGGAAGCAGAAAGAGAAGCCAAGAAATTGGAAGCAGAAAGAAAAGCCAAGAAATTGGAAGCAGAAAGAGAAGCCAAGAAATTGGATGCAGAAAGAGAAGCCAAGAAATTAGAAGCTGAGAGAGAAGAAAGGAGGCTACAAGCAGAGGCTGAGAGAGAAGAAAGGAGGTTACAAGCAGAGAGAGACCATGAGCTGAAAATGAGACAGCTTGATCTTGAACTTCAGGCTGGGACTATCACCCATGGTAATAGCTCACCTCATTCTGCGAGTAGCTCTTTTCAGAACACAGCAAACGGGGCCATGAACTTCCACCTTGATCCATTTGTTGAAAAGGAGGACGCAATTGAGTCGGACCTGGATAAGTATGAAAGGCTAGCCTCTACATATGGACTGGAAAAGGAGAAATGGAGTTTAAAGTTATCTCAGGGATTGAGAGGTATTGCATATGATGTGTTTCTGAAACTCCCCAAAAAAGATCAGGAAAATTATGAAATACTAAAGCAAGCCTTACTGATCCGGTATGAAAAGAACTCTGAGGCATATAGGAAGAAATTTAGAACCTCTAAACCTCTACCTGGAGAAACATATAACCAGTTCTCAGCTAGGCTAGAAACGTATTTGTTGAAATGGAGTAGTTTAGGTAAGTATCAGAAAACCTACGAGGATCTGAAAGAAATGGTTATGTTAGAACAAGTGAAAGATTCCATGTCTCAAGAAATGAGGAAATTCCTTATGGAACAAGGAGCAGAGAGGCTGGAAGACATTTTGAAATGTGCAGAGAGATACCAAGCAGCTCAAGCTGAATTGGTAGGAACAAAAAGGAAGCAGGTAGAAGGATATAAGCCACCACCGCAGAATACCCAGTTTGACCAGAAGGATCATCCATACAGAAATAAACCAAGATTTGATAATAAGGACAAGAACCCTCAGACTCAGGAAAAGAAACCCTACAAACAGGGAGATAAGTGGTGCAAATTTTGTAAGATGAGCAACCACAACACTGATGAATGTGGGAGGAAAAAACCCCTTCATCATGCTGCATGTCTACAGGTGAGGACTTCTGTTAGGAAGGAACTGACTGTGAGTTAGAATAGCCTCCATCACCCACCAACCCAGGAGATAGTGACTGTGAATGGCAAACAAGTCACAGGAATGTATGACACAGGTTTGTCCTATGACGCAGTCGTGTGTGCATCTCTGGTGGGCCCTGAACAAATCACCACAGAAACAGTAGAGATTCAAGGGCCACTAAAAGGAACATCACCCCTTACTTTACCCATAGCAAAGATTCATGTCAGTTGTCGCTATGTGGAAGGGGAGATAAATGCAGCTGTGATAGATGATCCCTTTTACCCCCTAATGTTGGGGCGTAAATATGTTTTCTTGGGAGACCCTGTAAAACCTATGGTTATGGCAGAAACCCAGACCAGGTCTGACTCCAGGAACATAGAGAGGGACACCAACTTAAAATTTCATTCGACTGAAATGAAACGGGCTCAAGAAGCAGACAGCACAGCCTTGTTTTTGAAGACCATAACACACCAAGGAAAGGACACTTCTATTTGGTACAGGAAAAATTGTCAAAGTACCATCCACTATAGGAATAATATACATACCAACTTTGAGTGAACACCTGGGTAATGGTGCCACTAAACAAAGAATAGCCACCCAGTTCTACTGGCCAGGTATTACGGAAGACATAAATCAGTATGTACATTCCTGTCCAGAGTGCACCTATGTAGATTCAGAAAGTCGACGGAAGAGTCTTCATCAAAAATCTACAAGCAAACCAGCAATCAGGGGTACTCCCGAGATTTGCACGGGAGGGGAAAGGAAACATCCCACACAGGTTCAATTGCAGTCTGAACCCCATGCGCTGGAAAAAAGGAACAAATCACGTAGCGAAAATCAAAAACCTACGGATTTGCGAGGGAAAACCACATCCAACTATCATCGAAAAGAGGGCGGTAAACTTCATGGGAAACCTACCGACCCCGTTTCACCAGCAGTAAGAGCCTGGATGAAAAGCCGAACCGGAAGGAGAGAGATAGTAAAGGATGAATATATTATTGGAAAACAGAATGTGGGCGCAGATTTTCTTAGTCGCCATCCCACAGAGCTTGAGGAGGATAGAAGGAAGGAAAACTAACCTCGGAATGGTCGATTTGCAATTGTCTTGTACCCAATAGTTAAGCTAGATATCATCCAGCTTAAAATATGGGGGAGCTATGTCGCAAAATTGGTTTCAAGTCATTGCAAATGGGTTCAGTTAGATTTATAAACCCATCTACGATCGAGTGACCGCTTTCAAAATGGCGGCGTATCAGCGAAATGTGTATCGGACAGAGGAAATCGCCAACGATAAATAAAAACAGAAGGGAATCCGTATGAAAAGGATTTTACATTTCAGTACAGGGAAGGATGGTGTATAACTGCATATAAGATGGAACGGTAGGAAGTTCTCATTTACGGAGATATATGCGTATTTCGGCTGCCCACAGTTATGCTAAAAGCATGTAAACCCACTTCTGTTCTAAATATTAAAATCAACAAATAACAGTTTGGGAAATTACATGGATAGGAAGATAGAGTTTTATCCGCTGTATAAAACTAGATAAGATGGAACTATATGGATATTATATATGCCGAGAATGATAAAGGCAAAATTTCAGTCGACGCACAGATCGGCCGAAATCACTGTTCGTGAAGGATTTTTTAGGTCTAGGTCTAAGCTGTGACGTCGGTACTCTCCGATACGTCCGCGCTATCGTATATAAAGCGTACCGGTAAACTGAGACACAGACAACGAAGAGGGTTCAGACAGACTGGAGGCAGAGTTTCGCCACTATCCATGAATTGTGCGCGGATCGCCAGAAACATTTTTAAGTCCAGTATCTGAAGTCTGAGGGTAAGCGAAATTATGATAACTACCGTGTATATTTGTTATTTCAGGTTCATATAGAATTCACAAAATATGCCTGTATAATAGTCATTGATATAATGTATTGTATTTTTATATGATCTAAACATGTGCATTGTGGAGGATTGTTGCTTGTACAAAAATTAATCACAAATAGCCCCACAGCCTAATGAAGAGATATTTATCATATTGCTTTATCGCTTACGAAGATAAAGGCAGTCCCATGGCAGAGATTGTCATAGGGAAATGAAGTGTTAGAAACTTCATTATGTAAGATCCCAGTTTACGAGGCTAAGGTGACTAGTTCCCTTCCTCGCTGCCTTTGCCTTCCCTAGTTCGAGCGCACAACTTTGTACCCATTTACAGCTGGTAAACTGGAGTGTTCTACAGCCAGTTTCAGTAGAAAGCAACCTGATCACGTGGTCACTCACTTTATTTATTTTATGTATTAATTTTGGGTAGTTGCTAAAATAGCATCAGTATTTGAATTTGTACTTGATATGATTTAGAAGGATCAAGTTATAGATCAGAAAAGGATGTATAGGAGCAGGGGAAACCAGATGATGTTTATTACTGATATGTTAATATTAATTCTGTATCATTGAAATGATGTTACTTGCTATGACTGTATAACTTTGACACCTGATGACTGACTTGTCTGACTTATGTGCTAGTCAGTTACACTTAATTGACATGTTAATATTAATGCTATATCACTGAAATGATGTCCTTGCTTACTATGATTGTATAACGGTGACATCTGATGACTGACTGGTCTGACATCTGTGCTAGTCAGCTACAAGTCTAGCCAGATACTAGCCAAGGCTGATATGTTGCAGGTTCCATGAAATAACTCAAACCAGACTGTCCAGAATCAGAAGCCGGTGTCACTCATCAGAGGCAATCCCACAAAAGTGCAGGACCCCAAAGAGTGAACTTCAACTGGTCATTGGCATCCCTACTGTTGGGCCTACCAAGTCTGATATCAGCACAGGACAGTTCCGTGTCAGCAGTATCAAGTTGAACAGATAAGTGTCACTTAGGACACTGACTACCACAATATATGAAACACAATAAATAGTCAAGTGATGACATTTATCAGAGGACTAAAAACCGTGATATATTTAAAATGAATGAAGTCTAAACAGACAATAATAGTAATTGTGTGAATACTGTTATTTATATATATGTGTAAACTCTTTTTCCAACTAGTAGAAATAGAATAATAGTGCAATTATTAAACTATTTTAACTGTACCTGAGGATTTATTCACTTCTTCCATTTTGTGGGTTCAGTGAATGTACATTTTACTTATCCCCTAGAATAAAAGTAATCATAAGATAGTCACAGGGAGGAGACACCTTAAATCCTGGTACTACTTCTTACCAACTGGGCCAGGGTTTTCACAGTCTGACTATTTTTATGATAACAATACACCAGTGCTTATTTCTAAGACTGGGGTATTACTTGTAAGACCAGAACTCTTTTACTGGCATACTTTTACATAATAAATAATTTTAAATAACCTCCCGCTACATGAACCTTTTGAAGAAATATCTGGACAGACAAATCCAGGAAGGAACACACTTAATGGCCTTGTCAATTGCAACCGAAATGAAAAATGAACCTCTCACCTCAGTTGAATATCCACTGAAGCCCAGTGAAACGTTTGAACAGGTGAAGATCAGTACTCACCTGACAAAAGGACAAAGGGAGAGGATTCCAAAGGTCCTGGAGAAACATACAGACGTGTCAACGGATTAGTCGGGGCACACAAATTTGTTGGAATATGATATGAAACTACTAGACCCAACACCCATCTGTATGAGGCCTTATTCTATTCCGTTCGCTAAGGAAAAAGCTTTGAAAGAGGAGATAGATTATTTGTTACAAGAAGGGATTATTTCTCACAGTGAGTCTCCTTGTAGTTCCTTGTGTGGTTTTGTTGCGGAAACCATCGGGAGAACATAGACTGTGCATCGATTACAGGAAACTGAATGCTGTCACAAAAGATCAGGTGGATCCATTACCTGATACTACGCAACTGTTTGCCAAGGCTGAACAAGGCAAAAAAATTTTCAAAGGTGGATCTGAGCAAAGGCTATTATCAAATTCCAGTAAAGCCTGAGGTTTGACCTTACTTAGCATTTAGCACCTCGGAAGGTCATTATGAGTTCAACATGCTACCGTTTGGGTTAAAAAATGCCCCGAGTGTGTTTTCTAGGATGATGCGAAAATTTTTGGATGCTCTGAAAAATCCATGTATCTCGAATTTCATGGATGATATCCTCATTGCTACTGAAACTTTTGAGGAACATGTTAACTCTTTGACTATGCTGTTTGATAGACTCAGAAAGGCTAACTTGACCACTAGACCAACAAAATGTTGTATTGGGTGTAAAGAGTTGGAATTCTTGTGACATACCGTACATCAGGGTAGCATGACCCCTGACCCCAAGAATCTGGAGAAACTGAAAAGAGCACCTAGGCCACAAACAAAGAAAGATGTGCGATCTTTTGTGTCGTTGTGTGGTTTCTACCAAAAGTACATTAAACATTTTAACTCTATATGTGCTCCTCTGACGGATTTAACTCAAAAGGGACAAACTGATACAATAAATTGGTCCGCACAGTGTGAATTGGCTTACCAGGAGTTAAAAGAAAAACTCACAAGCAGGCCAGTATTGCAATTGCCTGACTTGAATCAAGAATTTGTCGTGAGAAGTGACGCAAGCAATGTGGGCCTGGGCGCTACATTGTTGCAAAGGTCCTCCTCACAAGATGGGGAATTGAACCCAGTCGCTTATGCAAGCCGCAAGTTGAACAAGGCGGAAAAAAATTATTCAACAAGTGAGAAAGAATGTTTGGCGTTAATATTGGCTTTAAAAAAAAATTCAGATTTATCTATATGGCAGGACATTTGTGGTCCAAACGGATCATTCACCTCTCGTATTCCTGTCACAAGCCAAGCATGAAAATTCCAGATTATTAAGATTATTACAGCCATACTCATTTCTGATTGAATATATTCCCGGCCCTCAGAACGTCGGTGCAGATTTTTTTAGTAGACATCCTTGTGATAAAAAACAGAAGAAAATGTAGGACTTTATTTGCGCTAAGTTATCTTACAGATTGTAACCTGCAATGGATGCATGTTTTAGGACGGGAGGTGTGTAGTAAAATCTGTGAGATAATCGCTTATTTCAGTAAGATTTTAGTCCTATGATGAATAAATACCCTAGCCCTCAGGTGTCTGACGGGTTTCATCTTCATCGCCACTAGGGCGATGCCTTTTGTGCAGTGGGAATGCTAAGAAATGACCCGCCATAAAAATCTAACACGCTTTAGTTTCGGTTTCGAAAACGTAGAAAAAAAACCTTTTAACATCTCGCCGATCTGATGCACGAAACGGGGGGGGGGAGAGGGGGGGGGGGAACCGCTTGTAATTAACAACTTGCTAACTGTGAGACCAGACTGGCATTTCAATTAACGTAATATGTTAACTTTAACACTAATATTTGTATAATTCGGACATTTCACAGTGGTAAGAACGAGGCGATTGTAAATATTAACGCAAAACACTACCAAAGTTTTGAAAAACCCCTCTTCGTTCTGCACGAGGTCTCTTTAATATATACACTCTGTAGGCAAAACCAGCAGAGGCAAACACGCAGACAATTTGTTATTTCCTCCTAGCGGTAGTATTCTGACGTCACTCAAACTAGTTGGTTTATTTGAATAGTGAGGAAAATGTTAGAGACAGGGAGGGAAGATGGCCGACTTGTGTAAAATTTATATTTGACTATTGACAGTGACAAAATTGAAAATCTAAACCATATTGAAACTGACCATTAGAGTCCTCTGAGCAAAAATATGTTTTAAAAAAATATGGTAGTCCAAGTATTTGCCAAGTTATTGAGAAAATACTAAATGTCTACGGACGCTTGACCGGACAGACTGTTGTTCTTGCTCGTTATACATAACGTTAGTGGGGACGCTAGTTTAAAAAAAAGAGGCATTGTAGTAATTCAAATTTTATTAGTTTGTATAAGAGTATAGGAGTTAAAGGGGAGAGATAAGAAAAATGTAACTAAAACGAAACATCTTTTTCTATTGGGCATAACTAACGCAGACTGACCAATGGACTAAGAGGCACATAGTTTGTTTGGAATTGTTTTGTTTTTTTTTTCAAACTAAATTTTAAAAAGTTGTAGTAGTGCCTTCTTTCATTGGTCGGCTCTAATAGATATTGGCAAAAGGCATAGTGGTCTCTTGGCCATTTGACTAGAAAACTTTATTCAAACACTTACGTTGAGATCAGATGTGATACCTTGTAAAATTAAATACTAATTCACTATCTGGACGGGGCAGAGCTAAACTGAGGCCATATTCTTTGCCAGTAAACGTTATTTGTGACATATTTCTTTGAACTAGTGGTAAGAGTGCTTTATGTATTTACATGCTTGATTAAAACTGAAAAAGTCAGATACTGCTGTGGAAAAGTGAAGGGCATGCCGGAAGCAAACATTATTGAGTCCTCACATTGAACTGTATTTGACTGTTGCATATTATTATGATTTTGTATTAATATTTTGTATTGGAATGTTAGGAAGCCTCTGTGTTCTATGAACACTTTTCAACATGCCTAGAGCGTTTATAAGTTAGAAAGGAAAAGAAAGAAAAAAAAATCATATAAAAGGAGATGTGGTAATTCCACATTATTGCATTGAAGCAAACTATGTAAAAGTACAGTGGCGTATCTGCCATAGGGACCTGTGGTGTGGTCACAGAAGGGCGTGAGTCATAAATTAGGGGCTGATGCACATGAATGCACAAGAGGCTGACCCCATATTGTTATGTATAGATAGGGATAAGAAGTTGTGATCAGGTTGAAAAGGCCAGGGTGTCTTTTTATTGCAGAGTTTTTATTTCCTGTTACCATCCGGTGACAGGAAACCTGATGAGTGGGTTTAAAGTCTCCATTAAAAGGTTTAAGCTGTCAGCTGATAGCCTGAAGGAGCTTACGTGTGGGTGCTGATCGACATTGTCTCTACATTGATATACTGACTTATATTCGACCAACCAAGAATCCCAGGTGACAAGTTATCAGCTGGGACCTCTGACATTTCATCCTAAGAAAATAGTTCCTATCAAAATAACATTGAATTATATGGGGCTTGATGTAAACAACAGCTCCTCATAACATATGACAATCACTAACAACTAGTAAAGTTTGATTCTGTGAATACACCTATAGGAACTCTATATTAACATATATTCATAGGACAAAGAGTCCATATTTTAGTTACCACATTATATGTAAATATATTTCCTCATTTTCAAAGACCTGTCCAAAAGAAGTTGGCGGGACAGGAAGATTAAATTGTAAAAAGAAAAACATTCAAATTTTAAAAGAAAACTTTAACCACTGTCTTATTCATTTTATTATAGTGAGTTAAAGTGTATTGTGTTGATGTACCATCATCTTCATTTCACCCCTAGACACTAGAGACATCATACACCAGCCACTAGAATCAAAATACGGACTGTGTGAGATCTAGGGAGGTAGCGTTAGGTTCCCTGATCAATAAATATCATCATCATCATCATTCCTTTTACAGTCAGGGACCTACATGTGCTTGACCTCACACAGTTAACAAAGACACAACTATCTTTCTTGTTAGGTATAACATGTTAACCTCCCCAGCAAAAATTACATTTGCTACAGGAGCATCGTCTGGAGCCACACACTTTATCCTTCTATTTCTCATGTCAAGACTGGACAACAACCTCGTTTAGCCTCTTCTGTCTCAGTTTCTATTTCTAATGTCAAGAAGGGTGACTGGACAACAACCTCGTTTAGACTCTTCTGTCTCAGTTCTATTTCTCATGTCAAAAAGGGTGACTGGACAACAACCTCGTTTAGCCTCTTCTGTCTCAGTCAAGCAATTTACAGTTATAGCCCAAAATATCCTTCAGGAATAACGATATAGAAATACACATATTTGTTTAGTAGATTATTTCTTCGTTCGCCGATGCTATCATCTACACTTCCGTATCCGCCACATCGTGCAAACGCTTCTCGTAAACATGAAGCTCTAATAGTAATAAAGTTCAATAAACGTTCGTTAATAAAGCGGAAAATGACGTTAGCCAATGTTCAGTGCTTTTCATGCAGTAACACGTGTAAGGAAATTACACAGGATCACATTTAATATTGTGCTCTGATAAGTTATCATTATTGTTTTTCCCGGTAATGTATGAGCGTTACTTGCTGAATAAAAAAAGAATTAATTTAGCAAATTCCACTACCAAATATTACAATGTTTTATGAATGAAAATAATACGCTGTGGGCAATTGTTTTACTTGTGTAGTCTCTAAGTGTCTCTTAAGAAACAATTGTTTTACTTGTGTAGTCTCTGAGTGTCTCTTAAGAAACAATTGTTTTACTTGTGTAGTCTCTGAGTGTCTCTTAAGAAACAATTGTTTTACTTGTGTAGTCTCAGGGTGTCTCTTAAGAAACAATTGTTTTACTTGTGTAGTCTCAGAGTGTCTCTTAAGAAACAATTGTTTTACTTGAGTAGTCACAGAGTGTCTCTTAAGAAACAATTGTTTTACTTGTGTGGTCTCTGAGTGTCTCTCAAGAAACAATTGTTTTACTTGTGTAGTCACTGAGTGTCCCTTAAGGAACAACTGATTTACTTGTGTAGTCTCCGAGGTCCTTTCTTAAGAAACAATTGTTTTACTTGTGTGGTCTCTGAGGTCCTCTCTTAAGAAACAATTGTTTTACTTGTGTGGTCTCTGAGGTCCTCTCTTAAGAAACAATTGTTTTACTTGTGTGGTCTCTGAGGTCCTCTCTTAAGAAACAATTGTTTAGTCGTGTAGTCTCCGAGGGACTCTTAAAAAATAAAAAATAAAAAAAAGTAGTACAACTGTATTCTCAGGCAGAGGTCGTACAAGGCGATTAATACCAGTTTGTGCATGTGACAGGCAACCTTGTCATGTAAAATAAAAATGACTTAGAAAAACCGCTACAAGAGCAAGAAATTAATTGGTGCAGGCTTCCTAAAAGGGGACTAACTATAGTGGAGACTCCAAGCTCCGTAAGGAGCGCAAAGGAAAATTATGATGATTATTTTGACTTCTACGGCTTTTCAAGTCAACTGGATATTTGTTTGATGGTATTTCCTTATGATAAATCTGCTGATATCCTTACAAGGCAGTCCATGTTCTGGAATCACCAGGGGCAAGAGAGGTAGAGGGTGAACAAAGAAAACGTGGAGAAGAGAACGGCACATAGAAATTAATTGCATGAGGAAAACAGGGAAAGTCCTGAAGCTGCTATCACGTGACACGAAGAATTGGCATGAGTTGGTTGAAGGCTCATACTCCGTGGGCAGCTGAAACGCTATGATGTTGATGATTGTCGTGAAATGGTCTGTTTCACAACACGTCCTTCTGAGTAATTCTAACCAAACCGCGCCATACTTTGTAAGAACTGCTTGATACACGAACCAATCAGAAGGTACCTTTATGCCTTGTTCACTGAAGCATTGTACAGTCAAAATGGCCAGGACTAATCTGTGCAAACGAGTGGAGGATGACAATTAATTACAGACTTAGGAAAGAAGTACCACCTGGAAGAGGTCACCAATACAATATTGGAGATGTTGCTCTACACGTCTGTGCAGAGACTTTTACGACCAGTAGTATATTAAGAGAGACATCTCTGGCTGAATACATCAAAGCCTCAGGTTAGTCCATAATTTTGCTGTTTAGAGTACGCATAGAATAAAGTGCACTTAGGAAAGTAAGAGACTATTAGCTAGGAAGAAGTAGAATAATACAGGGCGTGGTTTAAGCTTTAGATGAAGAAAATCGCCCCAGGAATAACGTAGATAACTAAAATCTTAGTTTTCCGGATTTGTACACATAGGCAGATCTTACATACATTTTCGGAACGCAAAATACTAGTTGAGCAGGAAACCCCCTCGGGCGTCCGACCTTGGTCTATATATAGAGTGTGTTCTAAACGGAAATAGGCCAGTCATATTTTGAAAATTACAGCGAGCGCAAAAAGTGTTAGTGAATAGTGCCTTTGCCTTTTGTAACTGAGAGCAGACATTACAACCATTAACAGCTCGACTGTATGTGCCTGAGGGTAAGAAAGAATATATATATATATATATATATATATATATATATATATATATATATATATATATATATATATATATATATATATATATATATATATATATATATATATATATATATATATATATATATATATATATATATATGTATTTCTATTGATTAATTCACTTGTGCGTTAGGAAGTGTGCAGATGTGTTAGAACAATTGTGAAATTTCTGGAGGCAAAACACTGCCAAGGTATACATTCAAATAATTGAGAATGGTGGTAAAAGTGTGTCTGTAGGTTTAGAAAAGCATTTAAAGAATTATTTCTTGATGGAATGGACACACACACCAGGAACGTAAGAAAGAATGATAGCGATTGTTTTACTGGATTGTTTAAGCTATTACTTAGTAGTTAAATACAAGACTTAATCATTGTATGGAGGCGGATCATGGACAAAGGACTCTAACTAAGTATTTAGAGGGAAATTGTAGTTACTGTGAACTGGATTTGGTTGTTGCTTCTATACTATGTCATGTGCATCTGCTAGCACACTGTCTGAAACTGTCTATCATCCCCAACCTTTGTGATACTGGGATAGTGATGGAAAATATGGGGGTTACCTCTAATTCGTTTCAGGTTATATCCTGTAAACCCAACTACACATAATAAAATCATCCACTACTGAGGGAACTCCTGATGCAAGTGCCTTTTGAGTTCAGAGGGCCAATCAGCTAGTACCCACTGCCTGGAGGAAGATCATTAAATTTTCTCCCAGGACCAAAGTGGAACCAGCTTCATTCTACAGATGAGTGAAAAACAAGGCCACTATAGAGTATGCCATTCATTCCAAGATTGTAGACAGTAATCAAATGAAGACCCATGTTGGGGCATAGTTATAGCCAGTGATAACTTAAAATAAAAGAACAGTGAAAGAACAGCAATATAAAGATATAGCCTAGATATTCTACAAGAGTGATGTTAATCCAGCGATAACCTCCTACGAATTCAGAGACGTTTGAAAAATTTTGTTGAACAATTTTCAAGCGCATATTTATTTAATTTTGTAGTTGAAGTTTGTTTTTCAGCAGAGTTAGCAACAATAAGAATAATATATATGTGTCTCATGATGTGACGTATTCTTTCCAGAACGTTGTCTCCATTACAGCTGCTCTGAACGCATCACGATTCTTGGCAAGTCGACCTGCATCAGTCAAAGACAAGTTCAGACTCTCTGTGATGTCCTGGGTCCACCGTCGTCTAGGTCGACCCCTTCCCCTTTTTCCAGGGACCATGCCTTCCATCACTGTTTTTTCCAGACTATTATGTCTTTTTATATGACCAAAAAATTTCAGCTTCCTTATTGCGATGGTATTTAGGAGCCAATGTTCCTGTACGTTTAGTGAGTGCAGTACTTCTCTGTTGGTCTTTTTTTCTGTCCAGGGTATTCTCAACATCCTTCTGTAGCATTTCATTTCGAATGATGTAATTTTTTTTGCAACTGTTTTATTGAGTGTCCAAGTCTCGCAGCCGTATGTTGCTACTGGGAATATACATGCTCTGATCAGCTGTAACTTTGTTTCTTTGCTTGTGCCTTGCCATAGGTTTTTCATCTGTATTAGTTTATGTGAAGCAATTGCAAGTCTTCTTTTAATTTCTACTGCACAGTCGCCAGAGCTGTTGATGATTGATCCTAAGTATTCGAATTCATTAACACTTTCTAGTTCTTCGTTATCAATTTCAATTTCTGGTTTGATCTTTACTTTGTCTGTTGTCAATACTTTAGTCTTCTTGGTGTTTAGGTATAGATTCTGGGCCTCGCTGTGTTTTTTGGTGGACAGAATTAATTGTTCAAGCCCTTCTGGGTTGGTCGATAGGAGGACTGTGTCGTCAGCATATCTGATTTCCGGGATCTGGTACCCGCCGATGTTAAATGAGTCAAAGTCTGTGTGTTCTTGGTCATATATATGTGTCTACATAATTCTATTGTCTTTCTCCCCAAGCAAATGATGCCGCTTTTTACTACTTCATTTCTCCGTGTCACTTAAAGTAATAAGTCATACCTTTTTTTCCTTTTTTTCGCATGAGGCATTTCTTCAGCAACCCCTGCCATCCCTCACCCCCCCCCCCCCCCCCGTCCACTTTTCACAAATTATTGATTAGTTTCTTCAGTGGCGGTTCTATAGCAATCGTTATTACAAGATAGGTTTGCCAGCCCTCACGATCAGAGGTGGATATACTATGAAGCAAATGAAGCTTGAGCGTCAGGTCCCTGTCGCGAGAGGTTGTAATTTATGAAGAACATAGACAACAAGGTGTATCAGATGATACTAGGATAGTTGCCAGAGAAGAGTCTGGTCTTATAAGAGATACCCCATTCTCAGAAAGGAGCAATGGTTTATAGAGTTCATAGGCTGTAAAGAATTACTGGCCGAGATAGTAATATTCAGTACCAGTATTCTATGGTGCCTCTCTCGGAATTCTACCTATGGGCTGTTATGGTATCTAGGGGAATTAATTAAATTCAAAGTAAAATGAATTCAAAGCTGACATAAAGTAATCAAAACAGTGCACTACAATTTCTTAATTTTATTTATGTACATTCATCTGTTTTGTTTTGTTTGTGTAATCACAAAAAGTAAAAATGAGAAAAAAAAAAACCACACTGATGATGTTGCATGTATGTACACTAAATAAAAGGCAATTACTAAAAATACAGTCTTTTCCTTGTTGCTAAGGCTCCCTTGTTATGAAAATAGTCTTAGTTCAACTAATCACTATGGAACCAATGTTAATGATAGTACTTGAATTTATCTTCAGTATTTGGGAGGTAGATATTGAAAACTGTCACACTGACCTCAATGTTATGTCGTAGATTTATGATAGGGGAATTAAGACATAGCTTGGTCACCTTCTGAATAGTGTAGAACATGTGATAGCTCAGTGAGAGGTAATGTAAAGAAAATAGATTTTCACGAGTGAGATGGTGGAAACTAATTAGAGTCTGTCCTTGAAATCGAGAAAAACTTCTCTCCTTCAGCCTATCTCTACAACAGAACTTAGTTTGTCAGACAGTCTACTAGAATATATATTAATATATGTAGCACCACTCACATACACACACACGTAAGTGACGACAGTTAGACGCAAAGACGTGAAAAGCTACAATAATGGAATATGGATCTTTTGGGACAAGCTGACCGACACCCGTAATTAAAGTTTATGTAAGTTTTATTTATCATAAAGAAACTTTACAACAGCAATAATATGACTATCAAATCAAATACAAGTAAACATAGGTTAATGAATAAATCAAAGAGTTAGACTCATATGTGTAATCCTCCCTCCCTCTGTTGAGACAAGATCCCGTTAGCAGAGAAGTTATTAACCACAGAAGAGTCAAAAGGTGTTTACGCTATGGTCTAGACTTTCCCTCTACAGTAAAGAACAGAGTTATACGTTAATCTATTCTAAGAGGAAACAGTATTAGCAAAACTTGCAACAACAAAAAATACACAGTGTGGGTGTATGAATTTATACGATCAAAGAACCACTCATTCCTGCTTTCCTTCTATCCATACAACAGTGGCCACTGAAATTCGTTCTTACCTACAAACTTGATTTTCACCTTCTGGCGCAAACTGTAGGGCACACCCAGACAGCACAAATCCAGTATTCTTTTGGCAAAGATTAACCCCAGCTCTGAGAGACCGGGTAATTCCAATTCTCCGGCGAGCGTTAACTTCACGGTTTATATTATAGGATTACTGTTTATGTCACTGGAAATCCATTCAGGTAAGAGATGCCACAGGGCTCAAAGTGTCATACTCTAGAGGTTTCCAGTACTTAGGAAATGTCAGGTTGGAAACTTCTCTCAGTATAAAATTCTTGATCACACCACAAATGATAAACGTCGGAAATGTTAATGTTTGTAATTTTCCTGCCACATGGGCTGCATGTAAATGAGATTTTATTGAAAGAAAATATAATCTGGCTCGATAGGCCCAGTTACCGCATTTAGTCTTAATGTCCGTTAGGTTGGTACTCGGTCTCTTTCTGGATGCAAACACAAATGCCAGACAGGTTTACCTTGAAGACCCACGTATTTAAGTACAAAATGTTCTTTCTTTGGTTATTCTCAGATATACATTGAAGCCGCTGGTACGTTTTAGGATATGACCCAAATACTCCAAACAGAATTATTAAGACTATTCTTCAACAAAAACTAAGAAACTCTACTCAATACGAGTGATTCTAGGATTGCCGCTAGAAGTCTTCTAAAGCTGTGGCAGTACTGGATAAATCTGAGTTAGAAAGATGTAGTATATATATATATATATATATATATATATATATATATATATATATATATATATATATATATATATATATATATATATATATATATATATATATATATATATATATATATTAGAGTTGAAAGGGAATAGATTACATTATTACCTAAAACCATACTCTACCAGATGTTCTCACCTACGGGAAAAATATCTGCTCAACTACTAGACATGAAAGAAATCTACATATTGTTACCTCTGCAGACCCGAGCACCGAGCGAGCAGTCTCTTTTAGATCCTGCGTAACAATGATTGACCAGACCGTGCGAAATTTCTTCTATCGAAAAATCACACTATTTGCCATCTGCAGATGTGGTCATAAACGAAACATAGCGAGCCCTTCTTTGAACTGGCAATACGCCGTGTATTAATTAACTTTCTAACGTACAGTTTCAGGGAAAGGTAATAACGATTTCTCACTTAGGTCGCTGTCTGATCCCATTACAACGAGTTTCGATCGCTGGTGTTAGGAATAAATTACAGATCAACGTAGCTAATAGTCTCTGGTAAATTCCCCTCAAAGAAAAATAGCGAGCAGCAATAAAATATCGGCTAAATTAGGAAAAGGGACAGATCTCAGAGGGTATAGAATGGTTTGATTATAACCAACAGGTGTAGGTGAAAGAAAAATGTAGATGAAGAAATAGATATATGAAATCTATAACATAATCTCCCACAGATCACTTGAAATTATCTTCAAAATAATTCTATGGTATGTAGCTTTTGAAAACTGTCACTCTGACTAAAGTCTATATTGTTACCAGACTAATTTAAGCATCACTGTTTTCATCACTACAAATTTGAATAGGGTGTGGTACGCCAATGCTCTGCGAGTCAGTCTTGTCTAATGGGACTAACTTCTTCGCCTCCGCCTTTTAACTTGAAGCAGGAATATTAGATGGACAAGCCCAACACTGAGGGTCCCCACTCTTCAAACTGATGTAGGTACGGGGTGATTGTTCAATTCATACATCGCTAGGTACAACACAAAGATTCGTCTCTGCTAACAAGGTGAGTGACAGGATACCTCTGACCTGAAATATAATAGGTCCTTCATAGCATCTGGCTCTAAAATCCTCATATCCAGATCGTAGATTAGTGAGGCAGTTCAGAATAAGTGATGGTAACTTAGGAAAGGTAGACCCAGTCAGTGACAATTAGGTTTATGCAATAAAATAACACAACGTTTAAAAAAAACCACTTTCCTAATAAGTCCATTATTGACATCACTAAAACTGCATAGGCCTTATGGTGAGTGTTGAGTGTACACCCAAACAATACATTAAATTACTTTCTTTCCTCTTTTACTTATTCCTGATAGTATTGTCCAGTCCAGCAATCAGAAAAGGCTTTAAAAGCTTCTGAAAACTAACAACCCTCATTCCGTCCGGCCTTTGCTTTAATGTCGAACATAATTTATACAGCACAAGGCGGCTTTCCTTCTAGGAATCACACAATGAGATTTTAAACACAAAATCACGTCCATTAACCACTAGTAATTAATATTATACATATTATGACTTAATTCTCTTACCCACAATATCAGATTCAACAGGCTTTTAATAAACCAATGCAGTCTGCATCACTTGCAAATGTTAATGGAGCTCTGTGGCAGAATCTGACATCTGTCCTCTGACAATTTGTTTATGGCGGCTCAAGAGAAATATTCCAGATTAGCTTCCCTTTTTTATTTACAGGTAGCGGGCGACTAGAAGACAAGCGATTCCATGGCCGGGTCAGCTTTAGTTTACTAAAATTTCTGCAAAGCTGAGGCGTGCTACCGGATCTGTAAATCTTTCAAAACTTCGATAATTTATTCCGGTGTTTTCCAACGGATTCCTTTCATCCAGGTCTTGTTTAAACCTGCCGATTGGGCGCTACCATTCTAATAAGCTATCCTTTTTCTGCCTTCTTTGTAGCGTTTGCAATCGCAGTCGAAACCGGGAAAAACAGCCTCCGCTCTTAGTTATTACTGCATGTAAACACTCATAACTCCTATGTCCATGCTTCTGCAACTTAAATCCATGTATCTAATGAAAGCTTATGATTCCTATGATCTTAGTGTTCTCACTGTTCCGGGGGACATATCTTATCCTTTGACCTGAAGTCACAAATTCACATTCACGTTTGCGCGAATTTCATCTAGCTATCCTGCAGCCTAAGGGGTTCCTGTTACGGGTTTTCAGCTCGTGCAGCGATTGGTCGAAAAATTTGTTGCACATTCCGATATAGGTAGGTGTCGTAAAACGTGTGTATAAACCCACTTCTTGGTTAATCCACTATGTCGAGATACAAATATGCCCCAGCCAATCAACGTTCAGCAGACTCTGAGACAGGACAGAATAAAATCAGGCATACGCCCTGTTTTTCGGGACGCGGTCACGGCCATCTTGTTCCCCCAATATGGCGGCAGACAGAATAATTGGAAAAATAAAAGAGGAAAAACTTAAGCCTGTATTTCGGGACTCGGTCACGGATTGTACGAAACCGCAGATAACCAATGAAAAGGTTTCCTTACACACTGGCAGTTACCTGAGTTTACCTATATAAACGGGCGCATTTTATTCAAAATCACACACACCAACACGAAGCCAGCTAGACGACGTACTGTAGAAGAGAAGCTGTCAAGACTGATTTATTGCTCACCTGCATTGACCGGGCAGATTTGCTTCACTAGTCGAGTCAAAATCTAGCTTGTATAAATCTTAGAGGGTTTTATTCGTGTCATCCAACCTGAGGTAGTATGTTCGAGTCAATCCAGCTGCCTGGAACTTCGCAGGAGCACAATGATTGTACCGGAGCTACATCCTTAGTCCCCCTCAGTCTTGGGTGGGCTAAAGGAACGATCCTCAGCAGGTGTTGTGTGAATCAAACTAAGAAGGACAGAATTTTTGAGAGATGAGTACACAATAGTACCATTTCCGTCGGCAATTGTGAGCATTTCACGGTCAAGGAAGAAAAACTGATTTAGCGTAGTAAGAGACAAGATTAACAGGAGAGCTGATAAATTATATATATATATATATATATATATATATATATATATATATATATATATATATATATATATATATATATATATATATATATATATATATATATATATATACTTAATTAACAGCACAGCTGATATAAATTTGTTTCCTATAATTTGAAGACTTGTAATATATATAAATACATATTTGTAAATCATATGTAAACTTACAAATCCATTGCATTCCATTTTTCAACATCCACCCTTCAGTACAAGAGTAGATAGTGTATATACTAAATAAATAATAAGGAAATTGTATTTGAACGACTTGTCAATTTTATCATTGTTAAGTAAAATCTGTTTCCATGTTTTAATATCACAGTTAGTTACACAGCGGAGGTGGCAATTTATGACTGTCTCCACTCACTAATTTTTTTAGATCAGCTCATTCACAGCCGTAACTAATTTGTGATACCAGTAGTTCTCTCAGACACTGGGACTTCACCATTTTCTGCAGAAATTCTATTTCTGTAATTGTCAGTATTATACTGATCCTAGAGCCAATAAAAACCTCACGCTACAGTAAGCAAGGTAGGCTCTCGTTAATTGCCATTAGATATTGGTTCAGAACTACGCTACAGGCCCCAAGACCAGTTTTCTCTATAATACGTTTCTCTCCCATCACCAGAACTTGTTTTTTTAATAAAAGCTACCCCTCCAAGAGTTTAAGCTTCAGGGCCCCTAAAATGTAAATCCGCCACTGCTCACGATAGCCGACTGTCACGCCATGGACCTAGCAGGGGTCCTATTATTCTCCGTCACAATTAGGATCCTCTGGAATCACACGGGCTTCGTGACGCTGGCAAGCAATTAGTTCTTGTTTGAGATTTAACTTTGATTAGCATTCCAATATCCGCCCATGTCGTCTTTTTCTGAATCTTGGGGTCCGTCTTTCTCGCTATGATCGTATGTTTTTGATGCTCTTTTCTTAGTATGTGGCATATAAATATTACATTTATTCTGTTTATTTTTGTTGTCAATGACTATTGAACTAAAATAACTAAAAGGGCACATACTTATTACATCGAACCAACATTAAATGTATAGAAGTCAGATCTGGATAGTAAGCAACAACAACAACAAATGTGCAAGCAACAGAGATGTGGTTTCTAGGAAGAATATTAAGAATCTCATGGACAGCTGAGATAAATGAAATACGATAATGGACAAAGAAGTATCTTTAACAAATATCAGGAAAAGAGATTTAAACTTCTTTGTCCCTGTAATAAGACACGGAGCACTAGAAACCATCGTTATCACAGTACAACAGAGGGTAGGAGATGTAGAGGAGGACAGAGTGAAACATAATAGATGCCTAACACTATAGCATATGAGGAGATCATCAACAGAAACGTCTGCACAGCGTCAAAAATCTAAAATTTCAAAAGAACTTGATCCACACTTCACCAGCTCTAACTTGTCCACAAATCTTAAACATCAGTGATTCTTATTAATACAAAACACGCGATAAACCTGCGTGTTGTTAAACAAACGATCTGTCTATATCGTATTACACCTGGGCCCATTGAATTGCGAACAATCGCTCAGATCAAACAGCGACCCTTCATTTGCTGTATTAACAAATGTGAGACAACAAGGCTCCGTCCACTTGGAAATTTCAATTAAAACAGTGAGTGGCTCTGACAAGAATAGTTCGGGAACAACAAATAAGACATCAGAAATTAGGGCATTTGGCACCTGCATATTTAACTACATTTTTCGTACCTGCTTTTACCACGTCCTGAAAGATTATACTGAACAGACAGACAGACAGACGGACAGACAGACAGGCAGGCAGACAGGCAGGCAGACAGACAGACATACAGATAGATAAATAGATAGATAGATAGATAGATAGATAGATAGATAGATAGATAGATAGATAGATAGATAGATAGATAGATAGATAGATAGATAGATAGATAGATAGATAGATAGATAGATAGATAGATAGATAGATAGATAGATAGATAGATAGATAGATAGATAGATGATTCAGACTTGTTGAGCACCATGAAACCATACCATATGTGTGAATCTGTTAGAATGCTACTGAAACTATATGCCCTGGTCATTGTCACATGTTTTTGTCCATTTGACCTCCCCCCACCCATTTCCGTTGTTTGTCTGCCTCTATATAGTTGTATGTGTATGTATTAACGCGCGAAAAACCTTAACCTTGGCCATAACAATACGTACAATATTTGTTTTTGTATATCCAAAACATTGGGTTTCTAGACAACCGTGAAACTCAGAGCAAAGTAAATCGAACATCAGTTAATCGATGGGTCGTTATATAGAAACTGGATTAAAATAAACTGATGGTCGTGCAGGGATAACAAGATAATTGTTTCATTATCACGTCCAGCATACTCAAATGTTTGAGTCTATCCTCAAATCATCAGGCTAGAAATGATTAAGTTCCTGGCTTCGTGAATGGATTGGGGCAGAAGATGGAAAGATAAATAATAAAAGACAGAAGGCGTAGACAACCGTGCACGTTATACTTGAAGTTAGACGGCTGGAAAGAGCTGACCAATCAGATAAATAAATAGACAAAAAGATGATAGTGAGACAGATATAAATAGATACATAGATACTTGGGCTTGTTTGTTCTTGCTTAAATGTGCGAATTCTCGTAGAATTCTTGCTCACGATTATGACAAAAACTCTGCACGTTCAGTAACAACAGGCAGCAGACGATTTCTTTCTTTGCTTTTAATGCTAGTCAGAAACAACACATTCTAGTTCGTAGAGAGAAAGTGTTGAAAACTGGAATAAGATGTTCATTGCTTTAGCTGAGATTACATGATTTTTTTCCCTGTTGAAGTTCAAATGATAACTCAAAACACGTCATTGACTTTTTTTTAAAATCGTTTATCAAGCTTTAGTTCAGGCAATAGTTGTTGTAACAGACTGAGTAAACTGTGTGCACTTCATCATTACACTTTACCAGACAATTGTTGATATTGCACAATGAGTAAATGTTGTGCACTACATCATTTCACTTTAGCTTCTCAAGAAGCATAGTTACTTCAACAAACTTATGCCAAATCTTCTGTCTTGTGCCATCATCTCCAGGTATTTCCATATTTTCGTCATCCATTCATGTCGGTCTCCAGTTCTCTTCCCCGCGTATTCTTTGGTACCGCTGTGCTCCTCTTACCCTGGGGAGTCCAGAGCAAGAACTGCCTGATAATGCCATCAACAAGTTTTGTTCAATCTGTGCCCTACCCATCTCCTGCGTCTCCTTCTTGTCTCGTAAAAGTTTGAATGTGTTTATTTTTGGCACTGCGTACAGTTGACAGATATTAGCGAAGTAGACAATTGCCAGTATCCATTTTGTATCTTCCAGAATGCCAGAAAAGGGTTTGAAGAAAAACAGTAACTCGCATTGCGAATAACCTTTGTATAAACAGTAAGTTCCAAACAAGTGCTCCCTCTTCAAAGCCATTGTGGCAGTAAGGGAAGGAAGAGTGAAAATTCTAACCTGAGTTGGTATAGAGGGGGTACAAAAAAGGGATGCGCAAAAAGAGGGTTGCGCATAAGAAGGGTCAAAACAGAACAGAGGTTAGACACGTTTTTCTCAGCATGAGTCAGAAGCGTGATCCAGGCCGAGCAGGACAGGTACTCAAGTAGGAGAGGCAGCCATGTTGAAGTCTATACTGAAGTAGACAAGGTGCTGTGTAATTTCTAAAATGTACTGAGACAAGATTGGGTAGCTATAACCCAACATATTGATATTATAAATTCTTGACAAGACTGAAGAACGAAGGAGCGAGGTAGGCTCCACTCAGAAAAGGGTACGTAGAGTGAATTAGTTACGTCCATACCGTAGTCCTGTTACTCGGCTAAGATAGTGGCCATTTAGAACCAGAGAAAGGAACAACCCCGGAGGAGTCCGGTTATCACTTCAATAACCTGAACCTAAATCGATAGTATGAATGAACAAGGATTTGCTTAGACGGAGGAAATGATGTAGATACTAGTAACATCTGAACAATAGTAGATAAAAGACATTACAGTATTTAATATAATTCTCAGTGGTGAACGAGTGTTAAAGAGGAAGTGGGACGGACCAAGATTGTTGGAGGTCCGGTTAACAGCAGTGGTCCACATTGTAAATAAACAGTATTCCAGTTGACTGTGGCGTTCCCTGTTTGTATACAAGATCTGCTTAGCGTTATGTCGTTGCTCACTGTGTGTGTTGTAACCATTCATTAATCATAAAGTTGATAGCTACCTTCTGAGGCAAAGAAATCCTGGGTAAGCAACGGCCACACAATACGAAAGGGTGCAGTGACTGCACTGTAACACAATACGAAATGGTGCCGAGACTGACCTCAGGGAGCATCGACTTCATCAAACTACATAGACCAAGACAAAGTACAACACACAAACTGATCCATGACAGACAAGCAGAACGGAAACAGTGAAAGTGTAAACAGAAGAAGTGAACAGGTTAGGAACCAGTCAACCATGGTGCACGGGAAGAGTCGCCATAATAAAGCAAGGTAACGCCAGCTCGGGAACTGAAGCGGAATTGTTTTTCTTAAAACATTACAGCACGGGAGTGAGTCAGCACAATAAACGCAGTGTTTACAGTCATCGTTCAATAAAATAGTGGTACGAAAGTTCATACAGTGCACTAGAGTAACATAGTCGCTGAAAGAAGCTCGTGTGTAGTAAATGATAATGTGTGTAGTTCTGATTGTGCGATAGATACGAAAAGATAAAAATATAACAGTAGCTTTAAAAAGTCAGTCGTGTCCGCAACAGCAGGACAACTGAGTACTCCAACGCAGACGTCTTAATTAATTAGTTTAATTAGACATTATAATAATATTAGTATTATTAGTATTAGCATTGTTGCTATTATTGCTATTCTTATTATTATTGTAGTGTCAGTAATATTGAATTGTAACAGTGTCTGCGTCAAGTTTTGTTTGTTTAACCATAACATTGTCTTTCAGGAAACACAAAACTAATAGAAAATGTCTTTTGATTTTCAGGTACAAGTTAGTTTGTTAAGTTAGCATTTGAAATAAGTGACTATTTTCAGATTCAAGTGAGGATATGCGGGAAAGCCAAACACTAACCCTTATAAAAGGCAGTAACTGACATATTGGCCAAAGTGGATAATAACACCAAGTACAGTAACATAAAAGGTAACATTGAACAATTTTCAGGTGATCCTCACAAATATCAGGTTAAGCAGATACACCATGGGACTCTATACACTAGACAGTGGATTAGAGACAACAGCAACAAAACGTGTCACGTGGCCACTGTGGACAGACACTGGAACAGTCTGAATAAAAGACAATGTCGCATTGCAGTGAGAAATTTTATCAATGCAATAAAACAAGGAAAGTTATGGGAAATAAATAATGTTACAACGAGTGACCAACAAAGATGTATGATAACAACAGAAGATGAACTAAGAGCACTTATAAAGCCAGTAAAACAATGGAGAAAAACATTTAACATACATCAACCGGTCAGTTTTGTAAAAACAAATAGGACGCTATGGAACCCTATGAATAATAAACAACCTAGGACAGTAACACAAGAACCAGAAGCGAATACAAAACAAAGATGATTAGTGCCGGAACACAGACGGAAGAAAATAATCAACCGACAAGGAGAAAGGGTGGGAAAATGGTCAATCAGGTAGAGCATTTGAGTGGACGGAGAAGGACTCCAAAGGAGTGTCAGAAACTGTTTAAACGATGATGTCCCCAGGTGTCAGGATACTATATAAGATATATGCTGATAGGGGGGTGGCGTGTGTAGATGATGATCAACAGCACTAGGGGTATGCAGTAACACAAACGCCACTGGTTACAGTTCCATAACATTTATTTAACATTCACATACGTGTCCTGAATATCACTTATACTGGCAAGCATACTGACTCACCTCCAGGCTGACATTGCCTGTAGGAAATAACACTCACGACAATAACTAGGGACTGGCTTCCCTGACGTGCACAGACAGTACACTAAATACCTATATGTGCGGTATACCCTCCTCGCACATGTAAATCACCATCCAAGTGTATATCACTTATTAGTGATTGGCGGTATGCACATCGCCATATAGATTCACAGAATCTCCTACCAGGCGGGACAAAACACTTCGCCTGTATTTATTCCAAAAACCAGCTCCAAGGCGGGAAACGCGTCGCCTTTCTTCACGGTAGCTCCCAGTGCAGACACGGCAACGCCCTATCCTGTTCTCTACAACAGGAATATAAATATAGTTCCTCTTGGAACACTCTTAGGCGGAGAAACCGTCGCCTGTATGATAATGCACCTATCACATCATTAATACAATAATCCCATATATGAATAATACAGTCACAAATACGAGCTTACAGCTCGGCTTCCAAATACAGAATAATTCAGTCACACCAGACTTGTATTCACTACATGCTTTCTCCCAACGCATGCACAAGTCACACCATGTTGACATACAGTCAGACATTAACTCAGTAGCTGAGTTACACTTAAACAAGTGTTTACAACATCAGTTCAGTGACCCTTAACACCAATCACTATCATCATTCATACTCATGAAAATGTTATGTGACATCCAACCCCCTCTCCAGATCGAAAACGAAGTTTTGCACCGAAGACTTGAGTACAAGCCACAGAACCCCTCATGTACCAACACATAATTGGATGGAAACATACGGTCTTACTGAAACAGTTGTCATATTACTGTGACTGGAACATTTACACAATAAACGATGGGTGAGTCACACTCTAACCCATACCACAGTTCTCCATACTACCTCTCTCATGGAGCAAATGCTACAACATACTGTCATACCATTCCACTAATGGAGACAAACTATATAGTTTAGTGCAATATCGTAACACCCGTGAAAAAAGATTCTTGCAATAGTTAACAGCTATTGACTCCAATGGACAATACATTCCAGAAGGAAAATTATTAGCAAATTCTTATGAAACATGTTATCCAAATAAATGCAACATCTTGTGAAACATGTAGTCTTATACACATCAGCACGTCAGTCACGTACAATACACAAATATATTTAACAACAAACCATGTTGCTTTACTACTATGTGTCTTTATCCAATCAAATAATCTACTTAATATAAAAAACTTCCAATTCTTTCTAAAACATTATGTGAAGATCTAGTATCCTTCACTTCACTCTGATCAGTTTGATCCACAAAGATAAATTCCTCTCATATTCCTTCAGTTCTTCTAACCAAAACTTTGCTCAATCACAACTGTATCTGTGAAGTTCTGGCAGACACTGGTAGCTGTTGCTCCACTGCTTCATAAATTTCTAAGACTATGCTCATGTCGAGCATGAGTTTTCCACCAACTAGACTCTCCAAGGAAAATACGATTGGATATTTCCATTCCTCTATCTCACTGCAATCCTTACTGCAGAGGACTATCACAACCGTATAACACATTCCATTTACAATAACTGCAATACAAATTGCTATCATCCAAGGCATTAATTTAATCAAAAATATCATGCATTCAGCCATGACTTCATAAATATTTGTATCTCCAACTAATGAGGCAGTTTCTCATTCACATACCTAAAGATGCACAAGACTTAATCATAACAATGTGAAATGTATGAAGTCAATTCATATAAAATCCATCTGTACCATGATAAGATTACATAAACCAAATCTTTACATTCAATGCAATATAACATAACCAAACAACTAAGAACATCTGCAACAAAGTAATGCGCCCCAGCATCTGGTATTCTGTAACAATTATAATAGCATGAAATCACTTTTTAAAACAGAGACTGTAGACCATCTCAGCAACCTGACGACCGATGACCATGTCAGGACACTCTCAGCGATGGCATAAAGTGCTTCAAGTAGTGGCAATCCAAGGTTTACCTACACCACTGGGTACCTAAATTCTGGAAATAAAATAATTATCCAGATTAGGAAAGCATATTTGGCGATTTACCAAAATGCATCCTTTCCTTTCATGCCTTTGCTGTTTAGCTCTGTAAAACTCTATTATCCTTTGCTTTTTCCCCTCATAGGTTTCTTCCTCTAGAATCACTTTTTCTATATCTAATTGGTCTGTATCAGACGATAAAGCACTCTCTTGAGTAGCGACTTCTTGGGATGTGTAACTTGTCTCTGCATGAATAGACACTGGAACACAATCTGGTTCCTTAGATGCTTTTATGGTTAGCTCTGTAGTCTTTGTACCACTCCTTTGGTTTTCTACCTGTGGTCTTACCATTTCCTTACTCTTGACTGAATCATTATCTATTGTACCTTTATCCAGTATCTTGACTTCAGTCACTGTCGATGACATCTCATTTGGAAATGCAGTGCTTTCCCAAGTTTCATCTGTCTGGACAGCCACATCATGCATCTCGGTTTGTACTGACACACTCCTTGTTTCAGTTTTAACCTTAGTCACCGCTGGATCAGATTTCTTCTTCAAATCAAATTTAGGCCTCTCCTTGTATTGACTGCATTTTGGTTGTACCTTAGTCTCAATAGTACTCTTCATTTTTAACTGATAGACTTTCACACTATCTTTCTTTTTAACTTTTATACGAGAGCCATACACCTCGTATGTATCACCATTCCTTATTGCCAATGCCAACTCTCTAAGAGCTATCCTCCTTCTTCTGTTCTCACATGTTCTACTACACTTTCGCATAGGCTCCTCACATAATGCTGAAAATGAATCATCCATGGAACCCGCAGAATTGCCCATGTCTACATTTATTTGAGCAATAACTATAGCCAATGAAATTGAAAGTGGGTAAGACTATTTAATGAAACTAGTACCACTTAAGACTCTTGCTACAACAGCAAAGCAAGAAATACTAATGAAGTAATGAATACTTAAATAATTAATAATGCTCACCTATAACACTCACTCTTAATACTCACACATATCAAGTCATGCATAAAATATATAAATGATTTCCAAGAGGACAAATTTATCTGATGATGATGAAATACATTACAAGTACAAGAAAGACAAACAATAACCCGCAGGCGGGGGGATGACAGATGAAAGTAAAAGAAAAATAGGTATAGGTGTATAATTCCACGCCTGCAAATAAAACAACAACAATGGAACTGTAAAATGAACTTATTTACAGTGATTGTAAGAACTTACGCAAGAAAACCATATGTAAACACCTATATAAATTAAAAAATAATATGGTATGAAATCAGTTTTACAATTAAGCGGTACACATGAGACAAGGGACGTTTCGGGTTTTACCCTTCGTCAGCCACAGTTACGAACAGGTGACAAAGACAAGAACTACATATAGGTACTACAAAGGTCTATGATGATGAGGAAAACGTCAAATGAGCGATACAAGCAGATGAAACCACGGTGATGAGCGAAACGATAACAGTAATAATGCAAGAAAATCGCGAAACCAGAAAGACATGTCGAAACCGGAAAGTAAATATTAAAATGCGTAAAAAATCACTTAGCTGGATCGAAGAAAGGAACATTCAAAATGGCTGAGAAAATAAGGCGTCATGCGGAAGTGACGTAGGAGCTAGTGACGGCTAAGAACAGATAATTGAGGAAACGAAACGAACCAAAGCAAAAACAAGGATAGATAGGAAAATAACGACAGAAGCCACCAGAATTATGCAAAATGATACTGGACATTCATCCCAGCAGGAGCTAAAATACCCATTTGAAAAATGAGATGATTCTCCAACGAAAAGCGAGTTCGGTCGTCGCCGATACATGAACGGAGGACAGTGACATGAATTTCAGAGTTACCTGAATGGTCAGGGCTGTTGAAGTGAAGGGCCACCGGTAAATGTTTGCCATGATGGATGTCATTCAAGTGCTCCCGAAACCTGTCTGCCAAACGTCTGCCAGTTGCACCAATATAGGTCATGCCACACCTCTTGCAGATGATAGCATAAATCAGGTTTCTGGATTCGCACGTGAAAGACTCCCCAATGGCAAATGTACCGTTCGGAAAGGAGACTGACTGCGTTTGGAGTACAAAAGGACAGGTCTTACATATGCGGCGTTGGCACGGTTTAGTACCAAAGTGAGAAGGACTAGTTTGTCTCAAGCGACTATGCACAAGAATATCCCTAAAATTCTTATCCTTACAATATGCCAACAAAGGGGTATCACGAAACAACTCTCTGGTATCAGGATCGGAGTGGAGAATAGGCAGATGACGGAGCAGAATTTTTTTCACCGCCAAACAGTGAGGGTGGAAAGTTAAGACACGTTTGAGTCTGTCAGATGTAGTAGTAGGTTTAGCAGTAAGTGCAACCTGACGAGTGACGGGACTAATGCGATTAAGGGCATCAGATAAGACTCTTTCAGGATAGTGACGTCAGCGAAAAAACTCGAGCATTTCTTGAGCTCGTTCACGGAAATCATCTTCATCGTGACATATCCGACGCAAGCGTAGAAGTTGAGAGTAGGGAATGGAATTTTTACAGCTGGGAAGGTGAGAAGAGGTGTAAAGAAGGAAACCATGAGCATCAGTAGTTTTATAAAAGACAGAGGTAGTAAGGCCAGTAGGAGTAATATTGACAGTGAGGTCAAGGAAGTTAACTGAAGTGGTAGAAATCTGAGAAGGGAATTTGATTGCAGGATGGAAATTGCCAACATAGTCAATGAATCTACGGAGGTTGACTTCAGACATGTCTGTGACACCAATACCATCGTCGATATAGCGCGGTAAAACTCAGGTAATGGTCCATCGTAACTTTGAAGCACCAAATATTCAAAGTGACCCATGAAGAGGCAGGCATAACTCGGGCCCATTTTGGTGCCCATAGCAACGCCACTAATTTGATTACAGAACTGGCCATTGAATTCAAAAGAGTTGAGAGTGAGGACCAATTCCGCAAGGCGAAGAAGAGAGCCGGTGCTAAAAGTAAACACCACATGAGAAATACTATTATTTACACGACAATGGATATACAAACAAGACTTAAACAGCTAACGCACATACATGGTCAATTAATACCAACTGGCTACACCTCCGCGTCTACACAAGACCGGCAGCCAAAATGGAATTAATTTCACAAGACCTATAGATAGATCAATACACGTTCCTTCCGGGAAAGAAAGGTGTATTAATCTCACACAAAAATATAGCCAAAAATAAACGCAACGAATACAAACACTGCACAATGGATGACCACCAGACAAAGCTTAAGTGGTATGTTAAAAAGAGAAGAGTATATGTTGCATGAAATATATCGACTTATCTCTGAAGTAGTGTCTTGAATGGCAGGTCCAATCAAGGTGTTGAATTCCACGGTAACAGTATAAGAAGTACTGAGATATAGCACCCCAGCTCACTGACACAGATTCTGAATAAAAATAAACAGAACTATTAACATCCAAACAACTCTATAATATAAGCATTAAAGTATACACTACCATAATACTAATGTAAAATATGTCTACAGTATTAAATCAGAAGTAAATATAATGCTTATAATCTAGGTCTACCCTAGTTAAATGTAGACAAGTAGGCTAACTATCTATATTACTTCAAACCAGAAAAAAATATCTATCCAAATGTACTACAACATAATTACATAAACCTGAAAAAGTAAAGGCAAGTATCCTTACAAACGTAGAAATAACGCAGCAAAGAATGCAAAAACTCACGAAAACAACAGATTCACAACAAAGCAAACAAACTGAGCGAAACAGATGAAAACACACTTCACAAAGAAATTTACTCAAACGATAACCAAAGAAAACGAATACACAAACAATCAATACTAATTTATAAAAAATAATACGTATCTTAAGCATAGGTAAACTTGACAATCCACTAGGCTGAAGAACGATGATCCTAGCAGTTGTTCACACTCGTCTTTCCTGGTGACTACATGAAAGAATGTGGACAGCACACACAACACATCACGTGACGCAGAAACTCAAAACGACACACTCCGACAGGCCAGTGCAAATCTGTAGGACAGGTCAGCTTGTAGTTCTAACGGCCAGCACACATCGTCAACCAAAGCAAGATTGAAAGGGCAGTAAGTTCTTTCGGGCTAATTCTCCTGCGCAGATTTCGCCAACATACCGAAACTTTTTCAAGCAGGACACAGCTTGATAACACTGCTGTATCAACTGGTCAGTATGTCACGACTTGCTCTCCGTTGATTGGCTGGGAGTATATTTGAACTTCAGGACCGTAGCTCGCCAGCACAGTGTAACAATAACAGTATGTTTACCTTCGTAGATGCAGGGGTGAAGTGGTTGATATCTTCTAGCTCCCCTAGGTTCACCAGACTCCTTCTATGAGCTCCCAGTATGTCAGTGTAGCAAAGTTAGATTTTGCTGGGGAGGTTATGATGGTATCCTAAAAGAATGAAATCCGTGTATGTATTAACCGTGTGAGGTCAAGCCCCTGACTCTATAAATGATGATGATGAATTATGTGCAGGGAACCTAACGCTACCTCCCTAGATCTCACACGGTCACTATTTTGACTCTAGTGTCTGGTGTATGATGTGCCTAGTGTCTAGGGGAGAAATGAAATGATGGTACACAACACAAAAACACTTTAAGTTTCTATGAGGAAGTGAATAAAAACCAGTGGTTACGTTTTTCTTTAAATTGAATATTTTTTTTTTACAATTTATTTTGCCTGTCCAATCATATCTTTTGGACAGGTCTTTGAAAATGAGGACAAGATAGTTTACAGAAAAAGATTAACTAAAAATGTGTGGACAATCTGCCCAATAACTATAAAGTTAATATATGTCTTTCCTGTTGGAATGTTCACAGCTTACACTTTATTCATCTAAGAGGGAGAGTCACTGTGTATGAGGGGCTGTATTATCATCATACCCCATAAACTTCCTGAGTATGATTTGAAATATCAGTGTTTATTAAAACGAAACTGTCAGATATACCCAGGTCCTTAACATATCACCTGGGGTTTCTTGTTGAATGATAAGATAGTGTGTAGTTGCACAAATATCGATATCACATCACACGCCCAAGCTCCTGCTGTTATCTCTTGACAGCATACATGAATTGTCGGAGACTTCTTGGCGTTATCGTCACTCCTCAGGTTTCCTGTTACCAGCTGGCAACAGGAAATAAAACCTCTGCAACAAAAGGACACCCTGGCCTTTTATATCTGATCACTTTTGATATTATTTATTTCCCTACGGTGATATGGGGTCAGCCTCGCGTGCATTACAGGTGCACTCGCCCCTAATTTTACATGACTCCCACCTTGCTGTGACCACACCTCAGGTCCCTATGGCAGATATGCCACTGTACGTTTCCATAGTTTTCCTCAATAAAATAATGTGGGGTAACCACATTTCCTTTTATGTGATTTTCTCTTCTTTTTTTTTTTAAATATAAATGCTTCAGGCATATTGAACAGTGTTCATGGAACACGGAGGCTTACTAATATATTCTAATACAATAATATTTAAACATAATCATGACAACATACATCAGTTGGATACATTTCAATGTGAGGACTCAACAATGTCTGCTCCCGGCACATCCTTCACTTTTTCCCAATAGCAGTATCTAATTTTGGCAATGGGATTAAACATATTAAATTCATAAAGCATTCTTACCACAAAATTCAAGAAATATAAACAAATGACGCTGACTTTGCAAAGAAGTGGCCTCAGTTTCCTCTGCACTGCCCAGACTGTGAATATTTCTTATTTAATTTTTACGATTAACACAGCTGTTCTCAGCGTATTTGAATGAAAAGTTTTGTTCAACTGGCACTGAGCAGCGAAAGCTTTTTGCTAATATTTATTAGCACTGGCCAATCAAAAGCTTGCGACTACCAGAATTCAAATGTAGTTTTTGAAAAACAAAAATAATTCCAAACAAACTCTGCGTCTGGTAGTCGATTGGCCAGTCTGCTTTAGTTATACCTATACAAAAAGATGTTTCGTTTTAGATTACATTTTCCTACCTCTCCCCTTTTCCCTCTTATACTCTTGTTACCCAAGCGAATTTGAATTTACCTCAATGCCTCCCTTCTAAGCCGGTGTCCCCACTAACGTTATGAAAAACAAGCAGGAACAACAGTCTGTCTGGTCGTGCGTCCGTAGACATTTTGTATTTTCTCAATAACTTGGCTAATACTGGGACTATCATATTATTTAAAACACATTCTTGCTCAGTGGACTATAAGCTATACTACCATATGATTTTTATGGTCAAATTCATTATGGTTTAGATTTTCAATTTTCGTCATAGTCAATCGTCAAATAAAATTTTTACACAAGACGGCCATCTTCCCCTCTCGCTAGCATGTATTTTTCAAAAAACTACTTGTTTTAGTGACGTCAGAAATACTGTCTGCGTGTTTGTCTCTGTTGGCTTTGCCACAGCTTATACATGCATGGCAGAAACTGTCAAGCGAAGCGGGGTTTTGCGTGGCGGGGTAAGAATAGGCGTTAAATATTGGGAGTGTCTCGTGTTACACTACCAAATTTGTAAGGATTATTACTTATTACCAGCGTTAAAGTTAATTATTACGTTAATTCAGACAGTTATTTTGCGGCACACTTCCGCAAAATCGTTAATTATAAGTCTAGGCTGCAGTGTGTATGCAGCAGATGTGGCAAAATGTTAAATATTGGTAGTACGTTTTCGAAACCGAAACTAAAACTCGTGTTAGATTTTTACCGTGGGATCGTTCTATAGGCTTTAGCACTGCACAAAAGGCAGTGTTGCTGGCGTGTGAGAGGATCACCGTCAGACACAATAGGGCGGGTTTATTTATTATCATTTTATGACTAAAATCTTACTGAAATGAGCGATTATTCTCGCAGATTTTACTACAGTCAGAAACAGATGACACAACAGATGTTGTGTTTGATAGACCAGGTTTGGACAGTCGTTGTTATTTTTCACGACTACCAAGTACCTGGAGTGGATTAGTTCATGCTCATATTGTGTTTAGTACACAGGGTGAGAAGGCATGAACAACAATAGTGTTGGACGACTTTGGCATTCTCTAGGTAGATGAGGAGGTACCGTCTCTGCATTTTGTTTGTCCATACTCCGAAGGGGGTTGGGCGTGACTCCTCCGGTGGAAGAAAACTTCGTTTTCTTTCTTAAGGATGGACGGGGGGGGGGGGGGGGGGGTGGATGTCACAGTATATATGTTCGACAAAATATTAGGTTAGTCACGCTGTGAGTAACAACATTGATAGAATAAACAACCCGTTTTGTCAGGTGACCGGAAGGGAAGTGGACGCAAATTCTGGCGCAAAACGTTAGTTGACTTTCTGGCCATCGACCGGGATAGGTCGTCTTTTGCTCCCTGTCAGCGTTTTGCTGGAGAGAGTTCGCCATTGTTGTTCAGGTTTAGTGCTTGCCTTTTCTTCATGCGATCTTTGGACTGTAATGCATAATACTAGAGTGTTATTGTATTTTTTCTAGTGGAATTTCCTTAGACCGGTAATGTTGAGTCATTTATGATTTAGTTTTGTCTGATCTTAGTACATAAGTTCGCCGGTGAGCGAAAGTCATTGTGGTGTCCATTCAGGATGGCCATACCAGTGGGTATGATACTTATATATTGAGTAGTTAGTAGTGCAAGCTATATAGGCGTTTATGGTCAGTGTTTTTCACATGTATTATGAGCCGTGTGGGGCTTCATTGGCAGTGTATCATTAAAAGGGAACTTACCTGTTAAAGGTGTTATAGTTAATTATTGTCAGCTACTGTATGCTGTGGTCGTCCTCTAGTGGTACGAGCCAAGTATGAAAGCAGTTGTGTATTGAAATCCACAGTATAGGTAGTTTTTCTGAACACAGACGGAAGAAAATAATCAACCGACAAGGAGAAAGGGTGGGAGAATGGTTAATCAGGTAGAGCATATGAGTGGACGAAGAAGGACTCCAAAGGAGATATCGGTGTCGACTGACTCAGACATTGTAATGTCTGAGGATAGTGACGATGGTCACAGACACAGGAAATGGAGGTCCTATAAGAGAGGAAATACTAGTACAAGTGGCAGAAAGGAAGACGGAGAGATAGCCACACTGTACAGATGTATTGATATAAAATTTCAAGAGTTCAAAAAGGACAATAGAAGCGGAAGTAAAGATAAAAAAGAATACCGATCTCAGAGTCGAGGCAAGGAGAGAAATAGGAGTAGTAACAAAGATAAAGAAGGAAATAGTGATACGCCGAAAATAGAAGAAGTAACGGCACTTTGCACAGATTTGGAAAAATAATTTGAAGACTTGGAGAAGAGGAAGACGGGACAGGAAGGTTTATATACAGTACACGAAAAGTACCAGCTTGACATACAATCAGAATCCGATGTGTCAAGTGGGGAAGATAGAGTTATGGATTCCGACGAATATGCCGAAGGTTTCAAGTCCGATGAGCTGGATTATACAGAGGACGAGGAAGGGAATAGAAGTTATTTGCTGCGAAATGAGAACAGTGATCTTGGATGCAAAAATCAGATAAAGACGAAGAAAATGATCAAAATGGCCGAACCAAGCGTAAATGAGTTAAATAAAGCAATAAAAGGCACCCTAAGAGGAGCTGACCTCAACACCTTGTCAACAAAGAAGGTGCGGAAATTGCTGGAAGTAAAGTTTGATACAGACTTATCAAAAAAAAGGAAAAAGAAGTTCACAAGCTTGTGATCGAAATGATGGATGAAGAGGAGGATGTGCAGGATACAGGGAAGAAATATTAGAAAGAAGAGGAAGAGGATAGATCGACTAGGAGGAAAGGTCGACAGACGGTTAATAAAGCAGAGCATAGCAGTAGATGGAGATGGTCTTCAGAATCGGTGTCGAGTGACTCAGACAATGTGGTGTCTAAGGAGAGTGACGGTAATCACAGATACAAAAGGAACTACAGAGGACGAGAGAATAGTAGAAGAGTCAAGGAGGAATGGAGAAAATATAGAAGTAAGAGTAGAGAACTACACAACATAGAGCATGGATGAAATACTTGCGAATAGGGCAGAAAAGTGGAGACGATATGCGGAGACAATCAGGCAGACTCGATGGAGGGAATTGTCTGAGGCGGATAAACGGTGGAAGGATAGGAATAAAAATGGTGGCGTTAGCTAAGTCATGAGGAGACTTTTAGTGGAGTCATTCTCCATTGACCACATAGAAAATCATAGGTCTGAGCATACCTGAACGATAGGATGCTGCAGAAGAGGAAGAGAGGAGGAAAAAAGAGTACATAGAGAGAGGCCATATGGAAAGTGGCAAAGAGGTTGAAAAAATTTAGAAGGCCATAGGAAAGGGAAAAGAAGACAGTTTATTAAGAATGTTCCAGTGAGGGAACGAAGAATATATAAAACGTTGAGTGCGGCGTTTGCCAGACTACAAATGAGAGTCTATTGGGGGTAACCCTCACCGAACATATACAGAAGAAATTCAGACACGAGGAGACAGAGTGTTGTGGAGAAGGAAAGAAAAGGTGGTAGCACAAAGAGATGTTCCAGAGAGGGAACGGACATTGAGAAGCCATAAGAAAGGGACAAAGAAGAAAAGAGAAGTAAGAAGGCACATGAACATGATACAAACATGGAGTACTGAAGAATGACAGTGAGAAAAGAAGAAATATGGAGAAACCATGAAACAAAGTGATGAGGGGAGGACGTAAACATAGAGTAAAGAGAGATAGACATAAGTGGAAAAGGAAGTCAAGTGACAGGTCAGCAGCAGAAAAACGCGCAAGTAGGTAAAAGCGACAAAATGGTTTAAGATAGGTAGACCCAAGAAGTTTCAAATATGTCCGCGTAGGAGACCAAGGACAGAAGTCTATTTAAGAAGGGATAGAGCGGGGGACCGCATTAGAATGAGACTATGATGACTGAAACGCTAACGTAGAGATGTAAAGTGTACATAGTACGACAGGACACAAATCAGGTCCTACATATAACCAAAAAAAAGGAGAAGAACCACACCAGTTGTGTGATACATTACAATGGATAAAAAATGGTGTACCTGTGAGAAAGCAGAAGTGAAAGAATGACTGTCAGGATATAAACTTTGTTCGATTGTGAATGAAAGGGATGGAGAAATGAAAATATTGTTCTTCATTAAGAGTATGAAAAGGAAGAAGATTAGGAAGAATGCAGTTGTTATTAAAGGGAAAGGACAAGAATGTTCCCAGTAAAAGAATAATTATGTTGTGTAGAAAGAAATTGTCCTTTGGAGAGATGGACATTAGTTATATGGTGAAGAAGGGTTGAAACAACATATTGCTAAAGATTTTTGTGTATAGGGAAAAGTGCAATAGGGCTGATGCAACTTTGCAAGTTTTTTTTGTCACCCTTGAATAAACATTTTTTTAAGGGGTCAGGAGATAGATGTGGCAGTAAGGGAAGGAAGAGTGAAAATTCTAACCTGAGTTGGTATAGAGGAGGTAGAAAAAGGAGATGCGCAAAAAGAGGTTTGCGCATAAGAAGGGTCAAAACAGAACAGAGGTTAGGCACGTTTTTCTCAGCATGAGGCAGAAGCGTGATCCAGGTCGAGCAGGACAGGTACTCAAGTAGGAGAGGCAGCCATGTTGAAGTCTATAGTGAAGTAGACAAGGTGCTGTGTAATTTCTTAAATTCACGGAGACAAGATTGGGTAGCAATAATCCAACATATTGATATTATAGGGTGTTGGGAAGTCAGGTATTGGTAGTACCTCTGGTGAAGGAGCTGTCATGCCCTTTTCAGGGCAGCTCAGCCACCTTTGGTCCAAACCTGGCATCCAGCTCTCACCTGTGGCTCCTCGTAGCTGTCAGCATGCGACAGCGGCCACCCCCGGACAACGGCTTTGACAGGCCGGCTAAACTAGGTGAGGGTAGCCGAATGGTTATAAACCTTCGGTGAGTTAGGGTCTGCCTACCCATGCATGCGAAGACTGGATTCGATAGACTGCGCGGAAGAAACCACCTGTTGGTTCAACGGGCATGACGGCGATTACCAGCAACGCGCTGTGGAGCGTAAGGAGCACGGCGAGGCACGTAGAAAGCCCTGGTCATCCACTGCACCTGACTTCATCTCCAGTCGTCTTGACTTGTCTTGCCACTGGATTGAGATGGACCCAGGCGAGAGAGTGAGGTCGACGAATTGCGCAACTCTTCCTCACTTTAATCCAAATCACCGCGCAAGTCACTCTTTCATCCATTCATCCATTCATCCATCCACTCACAACAAGTCCTGTGGCGATGGGCGAGCGGCGAAGCGGCAGGCGTGGGTACGCTGGCAGTCGTAGTCGCAGACCTACACACAGGCGGCTCAGGCCATATGGTCGTCTTCCACTGATCGGAGCAGCAGTGGGATTCGGCAGCCCCCTGAGTGTCTGAGCAGCCCTCTTTAGGAAAGCACTGCTCACCTCCATGGCATGAGGAAGGGGCTAGAAAAGGTGCCCTAAACATTGCCTGCTTCACCATTACCTAACCAGCTTACCGCGGTTGGTGGGTACCCTACTTCGGCGGTCGACATATAAGAAAAAGAAAGGACAGATTTTTCCCCCTCATTCTAGGCGCATGGAATGTGCGCACTTTACTTGACAAAGACTTTAACGCAAACAGACCTGAGAGACGAACTGCCCTGATTGGGAGAGAACTGGCCAGGTACAACATTGACATAGCAGCACTGAGTGAAACTCGACTTGCAGGCGAGGGCCAACTTTGCGAAAAGGGTGCAGGTTATACATTCTTTTGGAGCGGAAGAGGAACTGAAGAAAGACGAGAAGCAGGGGTTGGATTTGCAATCAAAACAGCAATTGTCAGCAAGTTAGCGGGGCCCCCAAAGGGAATAAATGACCGACTCATGACGGTCAAGATCCCTCTGTTCTATGGAAGAAAACATGCCACCATCATTAGCGCGTATGCACCAACTATGACAAACCAGGATGATGTCAAGGATAAGTTTTACGAAGAACTACATGCAGTCATTGCATCAGTTCCTAAAGCAGATAAGCTCATCATTCTTGGTGACTTTAATGCAAGAGTAGGCTCAGATAACATCTCCTGGAATGGCACTATTGGTAGGTACGGCGTGGGTCGCTGTAACAGTAATGGACTTCGTCTCCTCCAGACTTGCGCAGAACATGACCTCCTTGTCACCAACACCATTTTTCGACTTCCTACCCGCAACAGGACCTCCTGGATGCACCCTCGCTCAAAGCATTGGCACCTAATTGACTATGTAATTGTTAGGAAGAAGGACAGGCAAGATGTCCGGGTGACCAAGTCCATGTGTGGTGCCGAATGCTGGACTGATCATCGCCTCATTGTATCTAAACTTAAAATTCGTATCCAACCAGCCAGGCGCCCTCAGGGGAAGAAAACTCAAAAGAGGCTGGATGTCACCAAACTAAAGAAGACAAAAATCAAACAGTCATTTACTGACACCTTAGAAGACCGTCTCAAATCTATCTCGCTAGACGGCCAAAGTGTGGAAACAAATTGGGCAGCCCTAAGTGAGCAGATCTACAACACTGCTACAGAGGTCCTGGGTCCTTCCATCAAGAAACAAAATGACTGGTTTGATGAGAACTCAGATGATATAAAGCAGATGTTGGCTGAGAAACACCATCTCCATAAAGCATATTTAAATGATCCAAAATCTACATCCAAGAAAGACGCTTTCAACAACATGCGTAGAATCGTCCAACATAAACTACGCCAGATGCGGGATTCATGGCTGAGTAATAAAGCAGATGAGCTCCAAGGCTTTGCTGACAGCCATGACTTGAAAAACTTTTACCTTGCACTCAAAGCGGTCTATGGTCCAACATCATCAGGATCATTTCCCCTCCTTAATGCAGATGGAAAAACACTAATTACAGACAAGGAAAAAATGCTCCAACGCTGGGCTGAACATTTTAATAATATCTTGAACCAGCCATCATCTATTAACGACGAAGCCATCATCCGCCTGCCCCAAATTCCTATAAATGAAGCATTAGATGATGTACCAACTCTGGAGGAAACTAAAAAAGCGATTCGTCAACTGTCTAGTGGAAAGGCCCCTGGCTCCGATTCAATTCCTGTTGAGGTTTATAAAGATGGCGGTGCAGTTCTGATAGAGAAACTTCATATGATCTTCCAGCAAATGTGGCAGAGTGAAACCATCCCACACGATCTCAAAGATGCCTCAATTATACATCTATATAAACGTAAAGGTAATCGCCAAGACTGCAACAATCATCGAGGCATCTCTCTTTTATCAATCGCTGGGAAGATATTCGCCAGAATCCTTTTGAATCGCCTTACGGCTCATCTTGACAAAGGTCTTTTACCTGAAAGTCAGTGTGGATTCCGGAAAGAACGTGGAACCACAGATATGGTGTTCGCTGCAAGACAGCTACAAGAAAAATGCCAAGAACAGCACTGTGACCTGTACACAGCTTTCATCGACTTGACAAAGGCGTTCGACACGGTCAGTAGAGAGGGTCTATGGAAGATCATGGCAAAATACGGCTGCCCAAAGAAATTTATCACAATAGTGCAGCAACTGCATGATGGAATGCAGGCTAGAGTTCAGGAAAACGGTGAGCTATCAGAGCCTTTCCCCGTCTCAAATGGAGTTAAACAAGGGTGCGTACTTGCACCGACTCTGTTCAGTATCATGTTTTCTGCTATGCTGACTGATGCTTTTAGAGACGGGGACACAGGAATCGACATTAGTTATCGTATTGATGGAAAATTGTTTAACCTTAGGAGGCTTCAAGCAAAAACCAAGGTCAAATCACACACCATCAGAGATCTTCTGTTTGCTGATGATTGTGCCCTCAATGCTGGCTCAGAGGCTGATCTGCAGCATAGTGTGGATAGATTCTCCGAAGCCTGCGCCAACTTTGGGCTTACCATCAACACGAAGAAAACAGAAATCATGTACCAACCAGCTCCTGGCACAGTTTATACTGAGCCAGTCATCAAGGTTAATGGTGAGAAACTGAATGTTGTGAACAGATTCACATACCTTGGTAGCACACTATCCCAGAACATTGTCATTGATGATGAGGTGAACACCAGGATCTCCAAAGCCAGCAGCACATTTGGCAGACTATACACCAACGTTTGGCATCGAAGTGGCATTAGTCTACAGACAAAGCTGAAGGTGTACAGAGCTGCGGTGCTTCCAGTGCTGCTATATGCATGTGAAACATGGACTGTATACAGGCGCCACGTAAAGAAGCTAAACCACTTCCATACAGTCTGTCTCAGGAAGATAATGAACATCAAATGGCAAGACAAGATCCCGGATACTGCCGTTCTTGACAGAGCTGGTATCCCTAGTATTGATACTATTCTGATGCAGTCACAAATTCGCTGGGCAGGTCATGTAGTCCGCATGCCAGACCATCGACTGCCAAAGATACTCTTTTATGGTGAGATGCAGAAGGGTAAACGCTCCCATGGTGGCCAAAAGAAGCGCTTCAAAGACACGTTAAAGACGTCATTGAAAACCTTTGACATAAACCCAGACACATGGGAAGCTGCTGCGCAAGACCGAACTGCTTGGCGCACATCTCTTCGTAAAGGTGCAGCAGCATGCGAATCATCCAGAAGAGCAGCAGCGGAACAGCGGAGACAAGCTAGAAAGGACCGTGAAATAAAACCTTCACATGAAGCAAACATTCCCTGCCCACACTGTCCAAGATCTTTCCAGGCCCGCATCGGGCTCTTCAGTCACCTTCGTACCCATAGACTAACCTAACATATTCTTAAATAATTGGATGAACAGAGTGGTCTTCATCACCCGTGATGGACGAACAACCAGTAGATAAAAGACATTACAATATTGAATATAGTTCTCAGTGGTGAACGAGTGTTAAAGAGGAAGGGTGACGGACCAAGATTGTTGGAGGTCCGGGTAACAGCAGTGGTCCACATTGTAAATAAACAGTATTCCAGTTGACTGTGGCGTTCCCTGTTTGTATACAAGATCTGCTTAGCGTTATGTCGTCGCTCACTGTGTGTGTTGTAACCATTCATTAATCATAAAGTTGATCGCTACCTTCTGAGGCAAAAAAAACCTGGGTAAGCAACGGCCACACAATACGAAAGGGTGCAGTGACTGCACTGTAACACCATCTAACGTTCTTATATTGAAGGAAAGTCACGCGATCTTTGTAGATATTTTCGCACAGCTTTACAAACTTGCGTGACTTATGAGGGCACTGCTTTAATCAGCTGACCGCGTTCACAGCTGCTTGTGGGCCATGTTTTTAAATCCTCATTAGTCTGTGCAGCAAACACTTCTCGGTGGAATAACTGTCTGTCATCACGATATCAGGGTTTTCCCCATGACAAGAGTAACAAATCCTTTCACTGAGCCGATCACCGAGGGACTCCATTAGTACAAATTCCATCACATCAGCGCCATGAAAAAAATCACATGATTCCACTTAAGAAGACAAGATGCTGAAAATGTCTCGGCATTCGATTATTTCTGGCAAGTCTTCACAACAACAAATGAGATTAGAATCTTCACAAGAACAGAAATTGACCAATATTTCACCTTCTTTTTCAAATTGTACGAATACCAGCAACTGAGCTGATTTTGTTAAGATTATTAACTCGTTAACTTGGAGAGAAAAATGGTTAGTTCTTAGTGTTTCAGACAAGATATTGTAGTTGGCAGGTGACAATGTCATTCCTAAACGTATTTATAGTAATGTTGGTTACAAGAATTTTGTTGACTTCAAAATGTAGCTGTTTTATCTATCACGTTATCGTTATTACTGTACATGTACCATTTCATCGGTTGTTTGATATTTCGTTTCAAGTAGCTGAACTATGAAATAACTGGCCTCTTGAGGATTCTCACATTATTTACTTCTCAAACACTACGTTGATTGTGTTTTAATTACAATATAAAAGTTGGTGAAAGTAATTAATCTTTTTTTTTTTTTTTTTTTGCCAAGTTGCCGTGAGCAGTAGTGAAGTGAAGAGTTAACTTGGCTGGGACTATTGCAGCGTGTATTAATTTATTCAGTACAGTGCGGCAGATTTCATCTACGGTCCATGTAAAACTCGTATCCAAGTAAATGTCATTATTTAGTCAAATTACTTTACATACAATTCACTTCTCTGTTTTATCCGTAATTTACTCTGATAATTTTGATGTCTGATGAGTTTAATGTATTTTAACTGGCCCCTCTTTCACCACTACGTCTTCTTTTGACATTTTAAAAACTCACACATGCACAACACACACACACACACACATATATAAATATATATAAATATATATAAATATATAGTAACACCAGACTGCGGGGCAGGCAAAGACATCAACATCAGAATGAATAAAGCAAGAACAGCCTTCTTTAGCCTAAATAACATCTGGAAGTCCTCCCAATACGTTGGTGTCTCATTATTATTTTTCGTTTGTATAAACATTTTTTCATATGTATGATCATTTTTTTGACTGAAGTGTGTATTATGTTTTCTATGGTCAAAGGGACATAATCCGAGTTATCGAAACTACAATTTTTAGGAGTTGCCTTCTCTTGTATAGAGACACGTTCGGTCTATAATTTCTTGAACGAAGCGTGACCACATCTCCTTATTTGGTAGTATCAGTCAACTATGGTAGATGTCTGAAACCTTTCTTAACGCTTCTTTTCATGACCATAAAAGGCGCGACTGTGTAAGACTTTTATCTCGAATGTTCTTCGAATCGTCTTATTGTGAACGGCAACTCAGAGATTGTCGTTCTGCGCATGTCAAACCGGGAGTTCGTTCTGTGTGTTCCGCCCAGTTGGGGCAGTTTTAGAAATGGTTTAAGAAGCGAGCAGACGCAACTGCGTCTTGTGATTCTCTGAGGGAAATACAGTGTCTTAGTGAGTTAGTTAGCTAACTAGACTATTTCCCAGTATTATGCAGCCTGCCTGGAGGCATATGTTCATGGTTGATTTTCCGAAATAAGGTAATTCCTCTTGTATCGAACTTTATGCTATCGTCTAGAGGTTCGTCATTTTGTCGCCTATTTGCTCGCCTGTGTGATGCAAAATGGAGAGGTACTTTGACTAGGATTAAGTCACCGGTATCTGTATACCTGAACTAGTTAAATATATATGGGTCGCTCTAGACCAACAAGACTGTTGTCTGTGTTCCAGGATTCGTTATATCAGAGATCACGTCCAAGTCAGATGGTTAGACTTAGGAACATTATAAAGGTCGAGCTGACCTGTAGCCCATGTATGCTATTCACGTGCAGACAGTGAACGGACTTATTGTATACAACTGATCTGCTAGCATCAGAATGGGAGCATTTATTATTGTTTATGAACATTGAAGATCTGTAGCTGACACTGTTGCAGAAGTTATAGAAATTATTATTATTTATACAGCTTCACGAACTAGCACTCGATGATTGATGAATTTCTGAATCTATTGAACTGTGATGTCTTATGACGCATATATACAACAGCTATCATTGCTGACTACAGAAATTGTTTTCAATGTGCCATATCATCTTGCTGAACTCGTTAACCATGTTGATGTCATAAGTATCATGACTGTTTTGTGGCGTGCAATAAATGAAAGAAACTTATACAACGAAGTTACCCTTTCTATGACTCTACACGTCATGTTGCCTGTGTGATAACCCATTGAACTGTTCCACTACCACATACACAGCAACATCCTAAATCAGAGAAGACACCTACATCTTACACTTTAACACCAGGTGTCGATAAGGGTGGCAAGTTACACTTCAGCACAAATCCACCCTTATCATTTTTGGTGGCCAGAGCTGGTTCTATCATCTGATATTTTGGCGCACCATATCATTTTTGGTGGCCATAGGTTGGTTCACTCTGATTCCAGCTATCAAGGGGGTCAGCAAACCCAGACATCATCATCATACTAGATACAACTACAGCATCAACTACCACCTTACAAGAAATTTTATTGAAAGTATCCGGATTTTCTGACAGTTGCTGATTTTGAAACTACCCGGCGCTGCTCGGCAATATTGAAGTTTATGTAAAATTAGAAGGACAAGTACCGAGCGAATGGATTTCCTGATCTGGTGAAAAGAAGGACAAGTGCCGTAACAACTGTTCCGGTCTCAGGGGTACTGTTGCGGGTTCAGAAGGTCAAGTGCCGGTTAAATCAATTTAGAAGATTCAGAAGGTCAAGTGCCGTAACAACTGTTGCAGTATTAGAAGCTCATTTCCTTCGTCATGGCTGTTTATGGGAGCAGAAGTTAATCAACGTTGGATCATTATCCTCAGAATGCTGATTACATCCTGTTCTGCACCGTGCTGACGCTGGATTTATAGAACACATCATTGAAACAACTCCTGTCCTAGTATTCCAAGCTCATTTCTTCTATTGAATCATGTGGCAACACTGTTTATGTTACTTTAGATAACATAATATAATATTGTAATTTCATATATTGGTATGAGTATAATTTGATTGTCATTATGTTGTTGCCATCATTGTGGCGTGTGTTGGTGGCACCTTCCTGGAATATATCAGCGTATACTTAGATAAATTTTTTCTCTAAGGATCTGAGATATGATCTCAGTGTCGCTCCATGCGTTGAGCTAATTTGTTAGGTATATCCACGCATCATACGTGCGTTAGGAGCCTAGATTTTTTCCGGCTCCAGGATTTAAAAAAAAAAAAATGTCCCATTTTTTTTTTTCCAGGGAGGGTGCGGTAATGTTACGCACGGATCATTATTATTTTTCGTTTGTATAAACATTTTTTCATATGTATGATCATTTTTTTGACTGAAGTGTGTATTATGTTTTCTATGGTCAAAGGGACATAATCCGAGTTATCGAGACTACAATTTGTTAGGAGTTGCCTTCTCTTGTATAGAGACACGTTCGGTCTATAATTTCTTGAACGAAGCGTGACCACATCTCCTTATTTGGTAGTATCAGTCAACTATGGTAGATGTCTGAAACCTTTCTTAACGCTTCTTTTCATGACCATAAAAGGCGCGACTGTGTAAGACTTTTATCTCGAATGTTCTTCGAATCGTCTTATTGTGAACGGCAACTCAGAGATTGTCGTTCTGCGCATGTCAAACCGGGAGTTCGTTCTGTGTGTTCCGCCCAGTTGGGGCAGTTTTAGAAATGGTTTAAGAAGCGAGCAGACGCAACTGCGTCTTGTGATTCTCTGAGGGAAATACAGTGTCTTAGTGAGTTAGTTAGCTAACTAGACTATTTCCCAGTATTATGCAGCCTGCCTGGAGGCATATGTTCATGGTTGATTTTCCGAAATAAGGTAATTCCTCTTGTATCGAACTTTATGCTATCGTCTAGAGGTTCGTCATTTTGTCGCCTATTTGCTCGCCTGTGTGATGCAAAATGGAGAGGTACTTTGACTAGGATTAAGTCACCGGTATCTGTATACCTGAACTAGTTAAATATATATGGGTCGCTCTAGACCAACAAGACTGTTGTCTGTGTTCCAGGATTCGTTATATCAGAGATCACGTCCAAGTCAGATGGTTAGACTTAGGAACATTATAAAGGTCGAGCTGACCTGTAGCCCATGTATGCTATTCACGTGCAGACAGTGAACGGACTTATTGTATACAACTGATCTGCTAGCATCAGAATGGGAGCATTTATTATTGTTTATGAACATTGAAGATCTGTAGCTGACACTGTTGCAGAAGTTATAGAAATTATTATTATTTATACAGCTTCACGAACTAGCACTCGATGATTGATGAATTTCTGAATCTATTGAACTGTGATGTCTTATGACGCATATATACAACAGCTATCATTGCTGACTACAGAAATTGTTTTCAATGTGCCATATCATCTTGCTGAACTCGTTAACCATGTTGATGTCATAAGTATCATGACTGTTTTGTGGCGTGCAATAAATGAAAGAAACTTATACAACGAAGTTACCCTTTCTATGACTCTACACGTCATGTTGCCTGTGTGATAACCCTGTGAACTGTTCCACTACCACATACACAGCAACATCCTAAATCAGAGAAGACACCTACATCTTACACTTTAACACCAGGTGTCGATAAGGGTGGCAAGTTACCACTTCAGCACAAATCCACCCTCGAAGAAGAGAAGAAGAAGGATGGCCACCGATATATATCTTCTTCTTCTTCTTTGATCCTTAGCCGATGACCGTCAAAGCAGTCAGTGGCCATCACGCCTAGTGGCGTCTTGTAGGGCAACAACAAATTGATTCCACTTTGCTCGGTCGGTGGCCATCCTTCGTACAGTGCCCCAACTCTGGTTCATTCTTTGCATCTCAGCCTCCACAGTCCTCCGCCAGGTTGTTTTTGGTCGGCCTCTTTTTCGTTTTCCTTCAGGGGTCCAAAGCAAAGCTGTTCTTGTGATGGCATCGGGGTCTCTTCTGAGGACATGACCAACCCAGTTCTAGCGTCTGCCAGCTATGATGGTATGCATGTCTTCTTGCTTGCTACGAGTAAGCAGATCTTGGTTAGTGATGGTATTCGGCCAAAAGATTCGGTGAATTTTTCTTAGGCATGTTGTGTGAAAAGAGGACAATTTCGACATTTCCTTCTCTGTAACTCTCCAGCATTCCGCACCATAGAGAAGCACAGAAAACACACAGCTCTGATATAATCTTAATTTTGTGCTTGTGCTGTATTGGGAGGACTTCCAGATGTTGTTTAGGCTAAAAAAGGATGTTCTTGCCTTATTCATTCTGATGTTGATGTCTTTGCCTGCCCCGCCGTCTGGTGTTACTATGCTTCCTAAGTATGTGAAGGTATCTGTCTGTACCAATTGCTTATTCCTTACTGATATGGGCTCAGGGTTGCTCACATTGAGCGTCATGACCTCAGACTTCTTTAAATTGATGTTCAGCCCACCTGCTGGCTAAACTTATTAAGTCTATCCGTTTTTTCCTGGATGTGTTGATGTGAATGTGCTAGTAGTGCAATGTCATCTGCATATTCCAGATCTTCCAATGTAGAAAATGTTGTCCATCTTATTCCTCTTGGACTGCCCTCTGTTGTCTGGCGCATCACCCAGTCTATGACTGTTAAAAATAGAGTGGTTGATAAGGGGCATCCCTGTCGTACTCCTGTCTTCACCTCAAAGGTTAGGTTGCTCTGCCCAACACTGCACGTAAAGTTTGCAAAGAGGCTTTTTATGATTGACACTATGCAGCTTGGAATTCCTTAAGCCCTCAGTATTTTCCATAAACTGTCCCTATGTATGCTGTCAAAAGCCTTTTCAAAATCAACGAAATTAATGTAAAGCTGTCTTTGCCATTCTGAGCACTGCTCTATAATGTTCCTGAGAGTGAATATATGATCTACACATCTCCGATTCTTTCTAAATCCTGCTTGTTCTTTCCTCAGTTTGTGATCTACTGCCTTTGAAATTCTCTGTATAATTATCCTGCCTAGTATTTTGCTGGGAACTGAGAGAAGAGTGATTCCTCTCCAATTATTGCAGTCTGCAAGATCTCCCTTCTTGGGCAATTTGACAATTATTCCTTTGTTCCACTCTGATGGTGTTGTCCCCGTTTTCCATACTTGTGCAAATAGTGGTTCTAATAGTTCTGCTGCTAGCTCAGGGTCTGTCTTAAATAGCTCTGCATTTAAGTTATCATGGCCCGGAGCTTTGCCGTTCTTTAACCCTTTGATTGCTGTGATGATTTCTTCTTTTCGTGGAATGTCTGTATTCACATCTAGAACGTTTTCAGCCTCAGGAACATTCAATTGTGGCTCTGGTGGTTCCTTGTTCAGAGTTTCTCTGAAGTTCTCTGCCCATCTTGTTTCTTGTCCCTCTGCTGTCGTGATGAGAATACCTTGCTTATCTCTTACTAATGTAATATTGTTTGCACCTCGTTTTCCGCTGATGAATTTAGTTATTTTGTATACTGTGCTTTGTTCATTTCTCAGTGCTGCCTCCTCTGCCTGTCTTGCAAGATCGTCTAGGAAATTCCTTTTGTTGGCTCGGGTTTGGCGTTTAACTTCCTTGTCCAGCTGACTGTACTGTTCGCTATATAGTTGCTTTAACCTGGGGGACTTCGCTTCTGTTTTCTTTCTTTTCATTTCCTTTCTCATCGTTATGGTGTTTAAAGTTTCTGGTGTTATCCAGTCTTGCTTCTTCCTTTCCTGGAATCCCAAGCATGATTTGCTGCTTTCTTTGTATATTGTTGAAATGGTGTTGAAATTCTGGTCTATATCATCAGTCAATATATATATATATATATATATATATATATATATATATATATATACATATATATATATATATATATATATATATATATATATATATATATATATATATATATATATATATATATATATATATATATATATATATATATATATATATATACACTCACAGAAGGACCAACCCGTCTAAGCAATAATGAGAGAAAACGTACTTAAAAGCTCTTTAATTACAATTTTTTTAGGGGTAAAGAGCAGCTGTCTTCAAATCTCTTTTTTCCCCTAGAAGTCTATGTCCTGAATATATACTTTAAGATTTTCTGGGTTCATTCCTCGATTGAGCGCTACATTAATATGTCAGTTAACAAACACTGCTTCTCGTTAGTATACACGTGAATGATTTCTCATGTTCTTTGTTGATAGAAAACTGATGATGTCTCAAATGAGAAGAAGGCTGTTATCGGTTGGCTCTAAATTGATGCGTGGAATAGAAAACTCGGCCGCTTTAATTACTGCCTGTGATGATGTTTTGTTAAATTGTTTTTGAAAAATTCAGTCCTATGTCTTTAGTTTTTAACAGAGTGATAACGCTTTAAAGATGACAAGGTACTGGGCGTTTCTATTTTTATGAAGCGTAATTATTAAAATTCCCCCTAATTTCGTGATGGCTTATTTACAAGGATATAGTTTAAATGCTAATAAAATAAATTATTGTCTTTTATATGGGATAATTTTAATGGGTGTTTAAGATAGCTTTCACTTAAGGCACAGTGAAACGTGTCCTGTTTCTTTATTTTCTGGAACAGCTTTGCGATTATATCTTACATTCAAATAGATCAACTTAGAAAATTGATTGAGACGATATCGTAATGTGGATAGGATTTTACGTAAGATCACGAAAATATAAGTTTTTGTAAAAGCAATAGTTACAAAAATATGCATTCTACAAATCTTCAAAAAGCAAACAAAACAAATTAAAAAAAAGCAACCGAGCGTAAGGAGCATTAAAGACAACTGCTGACGTCACTGCTGAAAATAAATCACTCCTAGTATGACTATAATTGAGATCGACTGACCTACTCAAAACTGACTCGTTGTTTAATCGTCTTCTTTTAAATAGACGCATCTTGCATTCTCATATTTTAAAACGAAATAAAGAAAAGACTGGCGAAGAGAACTTTGACCAACAGTCATTAATTGACAGTGACTGTCCAAACCTGACAAGTAAAAGTAGTAACCAATTCTATAAAGAATTTTGGCTACAGCTACGTTAAACACGTCCGGTACAGGAGTAAACTTTATGTCCTCAGCTTTGCCAATACTTTTAATAAAAGCTAAATCAAACCAAACAAAGAGGCTTTTGGGAACGTACGAAGTTTGATCTATTATTGATAACTAAACAATAATTATCTCATTATATCAAATTATGTAGAGGCATTTGTTGCATGGTCTATTATCAAAAATGTGTTGGACTGATTCATGTAGACGATGTACAGATTTTGGAATAAGATTTTTCTCGACAGTACACTTTGGGGATGGGGGGGGGGGGGCAGTGGGGGGGGGGGGGGGGGGGGGGGGGGGGGGGGGGGGGGGGGGGGGGGGGGGGGGGGGAGGGGGGGATATGTGAGCATTAGTTAAATCCTCTTATTAAGTTGTTTTCTTATATTTAAGGCCATGTTACATTAATCAGTGTCGCGAAATTCTACGCCAACTTCTTCTTTCTATCTCTCTCTCTCTTTCATGATTTCTAAGGCCAGGTATGACAGTGACCCAAGATATCGGGGGTTTTCCAGTACTTGACGCTTTGGTATTTACCCGAGAGGCCAATGATCTCCAAATGACCGGGTGGGACCACCCAATGACCCAGAATATCAAGGATTTCCCATGTACAGCGGCTGGTAGGACATTCACCCATGACCCAGTAGGCCAGGGGTTTCCCTAGCCTAGAAGAGGTCAGTGGCCGCTGTTAACTGTATAAATGTAAGAATATATCGGTTGTGTCTTTACTCACATTTGTGAGCCCCAAATAAACAAGCCAGTTGCGGAGACTTCTAGCGTTTAATTTGTCAGACCCGACGGCAAAAGAATTGCTTTTAAATGCCGTCTTTGAGAAGCCAAACTGCAATATTAGAACGAACCGGGTGAGTTGGACATTAATGAATGCATTATCTTTTTATATGCAATTATTTGTATTGAATGTTTGAACTGCTTTCAATTATTATCTCCTTACATGCAATTAACTTTACTGAATTTTTGCAGAGATTTTCAGTCAATGCAGTTCTTCCTTTTATGCACATACTTTTGTATATTTTATGGAATTCATATATTTACTGTTATATGATTTTTGTATGCCTTTGATGTCCTTCAGGTTGTTCCACAGAATGCATATGCACTACCCTGCCCTCATCTTTTATTTAATGGTTGTATATTTTATTGAATTCATATATTTACTGTTGTATGATCTTCGTATGCCTTTACAACAGTTGAGGATATATGTATGCCTTACCCTATTAATATTATATGTTTGCAGCTCGAAGAATGGCGCTCAACATTGGCCCTTGTCATTTATGTAGTAATATTACTGATATCTGAGCCTGGTTTATGCACCACACTCAGGACAAATTAATGCCTCTAACCAGAGAGCTAAATAGATTGTTCCTTTGTGTGTATCTCCTAGCTCCCTGGTGGTGACGAACGCAGGTGAACTCTCAGTTGTGCAGTGAAACCTTGCAGTATGCAGCTACGAACTATTCCAGCAACTTGGCCAGGGGGAGAAAACGTGTAGTGATATTGTGAAGTCATACAGCAGCAACAACATTCATGATAAGTGCTTTTTAAGAAATGACCAAACTTTAACAGATATTGTGTCAAACCAGTCAGTGATTAGAATTAGGACATACACCTCAGCCATCGTGAAGGGTACCCTAATAATTAACATAACTTTTGTGTACACTATTTTTATCTCCTTTTACCCAGTACTGTATACATATGACCATATATATATAAATATTTGTATTCTCTTTCTTTCGTTTATCTGTAACCAGTTTAGCTCGGTCTAATATAAATATTCATAGAAATGAATTTCACTGTTGTTTCTTTCTTTTCACTAAATGTTCTGTATTGCTTGGTAGTTAACTGTTTTTGTTAATCATTGTCTTAATTACCAGCTGGGGGTCTCATGAGCCATATCAGTACCTCAGGAGAAGTGTGGCTGAAGACCTAACCTACTCTCAGGATCCTTGATGGGATTTGCTTCTTGACTTAACTGAGAAGAGTTTAAATTTCAGTCTCCTAAAAAATTTCTTCCTACAAGTGTCGGACTATAACCTACAGCGAGCCAAAAGACACTGTGGAAGAGATTGGTACTCTCTTTTATTTCTTCTATCTATCCTCTCTTCTACCCTGTCGCCACAATCAGTGCTCATTACCTGATAGTGTTCACCCTCTGGAGGACTCGAAGAGAATTTGATCAGGGTAACCAGAGTTACAGAAAACTAGGTATTTATGGATTTAAAAAAATGAAAAACGTTGCTCTCTCGTTGAAGATAGCGAGGTAGGAGTAGTTAAAAGAATGAAATATAGTTCTTACAGGTGAAGGCGTAAGAAGATGGATTGAGGAGGTACTGGTGGTTAACCGTGTTGTAGTCGTCTTGGGAGGTAGAAAAGAATGGTCTGTGAGAATTATGCTAATGTCTAAGATGATGTTCCGACATGAATTTACTGCTGGGCGTTGGTTACTGGCATATCCGAGGGGGTTGTGAAGTGAAATGTTTGGCATACTTATTTACCTTAACGTGTTAATGTCATGGGTTGCCTCTCCTTTGCTCTGCAGTGATAGCCTATCAATGGCTAAAACCTAGAGTATCTAATGTGGGTCTTCAACGGTATCTACCTTTGCACAAGATTACTCATGGCAGAGATCCAAATAGAAGGATGATGATGGTTCTACCTTGAGATAGTATGCACAAGATATTTCAGAAGTCAAGAACAATGCTGAACGTGTCTTAGCACTGTTTACTTATTATCTGCCCGACAACTTTTGTGAAGAGATATGTTGTATGATTTAGCTCGTTCAAGCACCAAACGGATTTAATTCAGTGAAATCTTAATTTAGTATGTCTGTTTTAAGGGTATTTAAGGTGACTGAGACATACGGGTGCAGTACACTAAAAAGGATTAAATCAGCTATAAATTTGTAAATATACAAATAACACATTTAATAATCAATTATATTTAACCGTGTAAAATGAAAAATTCTTTTAAAAAAAGGTAATCATCACAGGGTGATGTTATGAATATTGAATGAATTGTCTGATAGTCCACTTGGCAGCTTTTATAAGTTTGTACTTAGCTGCTAGTAAGTTTGTTGGTTTCTGCTCCAGCCGATGTTTGGTTCTTTGCAGGTTATGGACTGATTCACTCTAGTCACTGGTCAAGTATGGAGGTTGTGATACACTCCAAGAAATATCAGGGAGTAATCACGGAGCTAATCCAGCGTCTTCAAGACCCGTCTGATGATGGTGTATAGCGATGACAGCAGGCAACGTATATCACACACTTTGTTCCAGAGATAGCACCCTCAACAGGTACCAACAACTAGTATTATGAAAGAAGAGAAACAAATACACTCCTGAGTATTGGGTTTCCTGACACACAATCATGTGTCCCCCTTTTCATTCCACCATCCCCTCTACCTCAGAACGTTGCCCTCTATGTGTATTAATATTAATCCCAGTGAGCGGAAAACATTAATTATATTTATATTGAATGTCTCTACATTTGCACTGGTTGAAAAGGTGAATAATATATTATGTATGTACATCAGTTCTATCATAATCCACTCCCTGCTCCATATGGATATTGAGACTACCTCTGCTTTTGGTTCTCTATGAGAAACCCGCGTAAAGCAGTCTCCAGCTCTTGCAGTGGTGGTTTATGAAACTTTCATTCTAAATGATGAGGTTGTCGGTCTAACATGACTTGGGCATCCACTAGCAATTTTCACATATCAATAAATGCAAAATATAGAATTTTAAAATGTACATCTCACCCCAAAGTCTCTTGGGAATACTGACTCCTGGCTCAGAGAAATAGTTAAGGCTAACTTGTTTAAGATTTCTAGGATTCCGGCTTTCCATGTTAATGTAGGTCCGGTCCGATAAATGGAAATCTGATCCTATTTCTTACTCAGGCTAGCTGGCTGTCTCCTTGACGCGGTGAATTTCACACTGTTTTAAATAGGCAAAAGTGTCAGATTATATTGGAACTTTCGTACCACGCACGTGGTTGTTACTATCTGACCAGGTTTCAATCAGAAGTGTTGTTTATAACATCTAGAATTGCTCAGTCAATTGTATTCTATCATACGTGTTATGATAGGGTTTATCCCAAAAAATTTCTCATAGGAAAATTCTGCGTGATTTTTAAAAGTCCCTTTCCATATAATGAAATGTTATTTTCGTCGATTATCGTTTAAACTCACGACCTCCTACATCATCACAAATAATGTCTTCCCGGAAACGATTACAACATTCTGTCTTTCAGGTGTGTCATAAATTTTATTTGAGATAGGTCTTAGAAATAGTGGTCCCGTTAGAGTGAAGAATGACGGTGAAGGCTCTATGATAGAAAGGTGTAAGAAGTAGATAGTTGATTCACAAGGGTGCTGGAAAGAGTAAGGACAGTCTCTGAAATCGGGTAATCTTCTCCGATTTGCCTATCTTACGACAATTTTATTTATCTGTAGACTCCTAAATCTCTCCTGGCTAAACAATTGTTGCCAGTTTCCAAACACTCATGTACACACACCAATTTGGTGATACAAACACACAGACGTGAATACAAACTACATATAACAGATATAGGTAATGGGTCGGCCAACACAGTAATAAAAGGTTATGGTGTTTATTATCATCTAAACAAAAATCACAACATTTAGCATGGTACTGTCAATGATCATAGTTAATATGCCCTTCCCGCTTGTATAGACAAAAAAAAACCAGCCCAAAGGCAAGTGTTATCAGAAAGAGATAATTTAACCCAAAAATAGATTAATTATTCTGGTAGGGGGTTTAAAATATTTGGTATGGGGTGTAGGAAACAAGTCCTAGTATTCTCCAAGTTATCCCTTTACTAAGCAAAGTAAGGGAGGGGAAGTACGCAAAGGTAAGCAATCCCACTTACAGAGAACAATACAAGGAATACAGTATAAGGATATTTTCCAAGTAACGAGAATTAAAAATTTAGTTAATATATCTCATTCATTCATGCACGCTCGTGATGGCCATCACCCATACACACTTACCGATCGTTGAATCTGGCACTCCATAGAAATAACACAAACAGCAATTTAATACTCAACAGAACGTATGAGTCTTTTCCTTCGTTTTCCAGCCCCAGATTAGCGGGTTTGGCGTTTAACAAATTTTCCCGTAATCGCTGGAAGGTGAAGCCTTAGTGTTTCTTTGGATTTTCTCTAAAGTTTCTATGGGATGGCACTGTCACAGGTATTAGGTATGAGAAGGTAGTGGTCTCCTGGGTTTCACCGCTGGTGGTGGAAACTTCTATAGCGTGATGACAAAGACTGAACAGTGAGGTATGTATTTTTTCTTCGGGGTTTTTAATCCAGTGAAAAATGCGTGACTGTCAGTGTACATAAATGATATATTCTTTTCCATAGTAGAACAGTAAAAATTATATATCGCTTCTAGCAATTGTTCTTCTCCAGTTAATCTTTGCAGACTTTATTGATTTATGATTTAAATGTTCTTGGGTTGCTTTCTCCCATGTAATTTTAGAGAGCGAGACCGCACGGGCCGCCACAAGATTATATTTAAATGTTCATAAAATGTCTCGATGTTAGAAGAACCGAGTCTGGAGGACTCTATAGAATTGCTGGGACGCAAAGGTGTATGATAATTCACTGGCCCAAAACAGAATGAATTTAAGACTCCAATATAGAAGATATGCACAGGAAATCGTGTTCTATACAGCTAGTACTTTGTTCAAACTCTCTGGCGCAAATGATAAACGCATTCTTCCGTGGTCTCAGTATATAATTAAAGAATTGAAGGATCAGGGGACACGCTACAGTTCACAACTTATTTGATATTAGGGAACTATTGCGATTCTGCGCCGCCAGTCCCCGCTCTATTACCCAACTCTTCTTACCGCTCGTCTTTCCCGTTCGTCTCGTTCTGCGAGCGATTCTCTGGTTCACACTGAGGTGTTAAACGACGGCGTGACTCTGCTTCGTCCGTTCTGGGGACCAACACTGCCTTTGATCGTTAACCGCTTTCCTCGTTGGACTCTGGCAACGCCCTACTAGGCAGGAGGACTGGCAAAATAGGGAAATAACTGCTTATAGTCGCTCTAGAGATTGGCAGTAGGCTTCGTTTAACCTCCCCCAAGACAAAGCGATGTCCCGGAGGCACGCATGAAACTATCTACATATTAATTATCCAACGTGTTGAAAATCCACGTGGAAATGATGCATACTAATTTGCCCAGGTGGTAGAAAACCCCGTTGCTATTGTGGATGCTATTGAGCCCGCGTGGAATCCAAATTGACTCTTGTGTTGCACACAAATCCAGGGGCTGCGATGTTATACGAGGCTACTATCCTTTATCATCCATCAATTCAGGGACTTCAATTTTCATACTATACGTACGTCACAAGGTGCTTCTCTGAAATAGATCACCACCTGGATAATTTACTGTCCTGTACGTGTGCAAACAAACATTCATCGTGTGACCATCTGGATTGTATTCTCTCCACCAGAGAAATTATGAAGTTACAATAGCCATATCAGCGTTGATCATGCTCGCGGGGCGATCTGCGGGATAATCCAGCCCGCCAATGTCTGGTACTCGAGAATTTTACCAACATGACTGACGGTCAATATTACATCACATGTTTACTCTCTCAGCAGGGATGATGAGGTAAACAGACATGACGAATTATTACAGGAAGAAGTGTAAAAAAAGTAACTGGGCACCTATGTCTGTGATCAGAAAATGAAAAATAAGTAGGTAATAGGAAAAATGGCGTTGTCCTCAGGACATGAGGAGGAAAGAACGCACCACAGTGAAGGGGTTGCTCTAATGCTGTCTAGGGAAGCACAGAAGGCACTTATAGAATGGGAAGCAATGGGACCCCGTATTATAACAGCAAGGTTTAAATCAGCCAAAAAGAAAGTAAATATACACATCATTCAGTGTTATGCACCAACTAATGATAAAGAAGTATCTGAGAAAGAAGACTTTTACACCAGACTACAAAATGTCGTGGACAAAAAGAAAAGAAAAAGGACACCACAATTTTGATTGGGGACTGTTACGGGTGCGGTTTACGGGTTCTTTCTTTTTATATTCTTGTCTAGGGTAATATTTCATTTGACTGTTGAGGATTCATCACGGCATTCCATCTTGCCGGTGACACTTTTGAATGCAGCCTGTAAAATACCTGTCTTACTCTTTAACAATAAAGATGTCCTCAAAGGCCAGTTTGGACATGACGAGGAATATTCATTTAATAAGTACACAAGCTCCACTTGGTATATATTTAGTATTCATATAGACAATGGCATGACCTAGCCAGTCTTGAAAACGTCGCTATTTCGTCGACTAGGGACAAGATGTCTGCGACATGTTGCTTTAATCTTTATTAAATATTTCCACTCTCTCTTTCCTTCATGTACATCATTCGCTTGTCCTAACATATCACACCAGCATAGACTCCATAAAGTAGATGGACGACCTAGCTGTAGTAAATCTTTGTAACTCTGTAGTAAGAGCACACATATCGGAGATGGACAAATATACGTCCGAACACTTCCAATGACACAGGAGAAAGGCCACGAAGTACCGCTCACTTCTGCAAAGTGAAGCCGGCAAAGCCGTCTGCTATAATTGTCCAAAAGACAATGACGTACTTCCGGGAGTAACCCAGGAAACGCAATATCAACAAGCTGGTCCATAAACAAACCTTGTCGAATACAATAGATGTGTTATGAATTTAATCATAACAGGGACCTAAACGCGAAAATAGGAACAGCCAACACCGGCTTTGAAGAAATCATGGGAAAGCATGGATTAGGTATGATGAACGAGAATGGGGAACTTTTAGCTAACTTCTGTGCTTCAAATCAACTAGCTATAGGAGGAAGCATATTTCCACATAAAAGAATACATAAAGCAACATGTATATCACCAGACCACAGAAATGAGAATCAGATTGATCACATATGCATAAGTAAGAAGTTTAGGTCATCATTGCATGATGTAAAAGTATGTAGAGGAGCAGATGTTGTATCAGACCACCATCTTCTGTTGGCTAAAACAAGATTAAAACTCAAGAAATTTCCAACAGTATATAGCTATAGACAACAGTGCAATGTGGGATATGTAAGAAATCAGGAAATAAGAGAAAAGTATTCAATCACAGTATACAACAAATACCAAGTACTCCAACAGCTGGAAGATGAAACAGATACGGAAGACCACTGGCAACAAGTAAAAAATATATGGAACGAGACATGTGAAGAACTACTGAGAAAAAGAGAACATCAGCACAAAGCATGGATAACAATAAAAACCATTAGCAAGATAGAAGACAGGATAACAAGAAAGCAGTTTTATACACAAGCAAAAACAGAAGCTCCAAAGCCAAGGCTCATTGTGTGAGGATGGATTGGGGCGACCTCTTCTCGATCTCGTATCCACTACAGCAGTACTCATTTTCAATTGTTGTACTGACTAGGTTACGTGCTTTTCCATGGTCGGCACCTTTTTCTTTCTCTGCTATGTAGCAGATAGTTTGTTTTTTTCAAACATTCTTACACTCCTCTCACTGATAAGTCGTCATGTCTGTTTGGTTACCCGTTTCCCCCTGATTTGCAAGGAACGGCTGAGATAATTATTAATCGACAACCATGTTGGTTAATCTCGGGTGTGGCCGACATCAGACTACAGATTAACACTAAAATCGCCCAGCGCATTTGTTTAATCGCTGATAGGGCCAGGGTGCGTTCTTTTTAAGATGGTAAAGAGACGGATTTTGTGTGCTCAAGCGACAGATAACGAGATTACTTGTCTGTGCGACACATTTTTGACAGACATGCATGACATCATCGTTTCCAGCACACCTTGTTACAAAGACATTACATCATATTAAAGTAATAATAAGTTATTTGTAAACATTGCCGATAGAGAATCGGATCTTTTCATTCCAGATATGGGAGACGTGACCTTTTGCATCACGCATTTTGTTTCAGGTGGAAATAAATTTGAAATTACCCTACTAAACACGCATGTTTGAAACGATTGGAGCTTTCTTAGCATCGTAATAAAACAAATGCGGTGGAAAAATGGCCATGTAACCTGACCTTTTCGCAGTTTTAAGACACTGTGGGAATTGCATGCGAAAACGAAAGAATTCGCCAGAAGTTAGGATTCAGAATTCCCTTTATCAGACCAAACGTTGTGGAACATCTTGAAAAACTTAGAGAGTCCAGAAAATCCTTTTAATAACGAACCGGAATCTGAGGAAACTGTAACACATAGAGGGAATCCAGTGTTAAAATAGACACCACAGACACTTGAAAAAAAGGCATGTAGCCAGTGCCTTAAAGCTACTTCTCTGAGCAAACAGTCTGTGAGCCAAGATTGGTGTAAGTTGTGCATTTTACATTCTATACTTTTCATTACTAACATGTGAACTTATGTATATATAAATATAAATATATAAATAAATGTATAAATAAATAAATAAATAAATAAATAAATAAATAAATAAATAAACATATATATATATATATATATATATATATATATATATATATATATATATATATATATATATATATATATATATATATATATATATATATATATATATATATATATATATATATATATATATATATATATATATATATATATATATATATATATATTGCTATGTGAAAATTCGTAGTGGATGTCCAAGTCATTTGAGGCTGGCAACCTCAGCATATAGAATGATGATTTCATGAACGACCACTGCATGGGCTGGTGACACCTTTATTGCTAGTTTCTTAAATGAACTAAAAGCATAGGTAGCCCCATGTTCCATATGGAGCAGGGAGGGAAAGATGAAAGAAATGATACACATTCTAATTATATTATTTACAGTTTCAACCAGTGTTAATGTCTATGTAAACATATTCACGTTAAAATTTAATGAAAGTTTCAAGCTTTTCAACCAGTGTAGAGTTAAATGAAAACATATTCAATCTATGTTGTGAACACTTTTCCTTCTGTGTAGAGGTAAATGTAAACACACTCTATCTATACTTTTAAACTTTTCACTTGAATGTAAAGTAAATATAAAGCTATTCAATTTAAATGTAAAGAAAGTTTTCTCTCGAGGGATTAAGCTTTACTCTCATCGAGGGTAAATTCTGAGGTAGATGGGATGGTGGAATAGGGAGAAGGGGACCCATAACTATGGGTTGGAAAACGCAATACTCAGGAAAGCGTTTTGTTTCTATTCTTTTACCATAGTTGTTGGTGGTACCAGTGCGAGTACTAATCTCTGGAACAAAGGGAAGATAGAAGTGGACTGACGTAGAACTAGACAACCATCATCAGAGGGTCTTAGAGACACGAGACGAGCTTATCAGTTACTCCCTGATCTTACTTGAAACGTGCTGCGCCTTTAATCGTGACCAAAGACATGAGAACTCCAGTGACCTATCTGCACAGAATCCAAAAAGCCAGCGGTAGCAGAACATACCATTTGCAGCTGTCAAACTTTAAAGCTGCCAAGTGACCTCCTTTTCAAACCTCCAGTACATCACAACAGCAATAATAACTTTCCGTTAAAGATTTTCTAATTTTTTAAACTGTTAAAACTTAAGTGATTATTAAATTTTGTTATTTGTAAATATCCAAATTTTATGTCGTTATAATTATTTTGAATGTACTGCATGTTTGTCTCAATCAATTACTAAATAGACTCTTAACAGAGCTTTACCTGTATATGAAGAATTCCACTGAGTAAATCAGGGCGAGGGCTTGAACGAGCTGAAATTAATAGTTGCTTAATTCTTCATAAAAGGCGGCGGACAGATATACGAGCGTAAGTTAACGATTGTTCCGCCCAACGCAGCATTGTTCTTAACTTCTGAAATATGTTATGGAACTCCCTTGAGGTAGAAGCGTCATTATCCTTCTATATACAACTCTGCCAAAAGTAATCGTGTGCGAAGGTAGACACCTTTGAAGGCCCATATTAGATACTCGTGGGTTTTGGCCACTGTTGGACTACTACTACAAAGCAGGGGAAGCAATTATGTGTCACTCATGAAGTGTACATAGAAGCAAACAAAGAAGTAAGAAGAAACATCAAAAGAGACAAGAGGAAGTATGTTGAAGAGGTGGCAAGAGAAGCAGAGGAAGATGCAGCCAAAGGAAATATGAGGGACCTGTACAACAACACAAAGAAGCTAACAGGGAAATATGAGCAAACAACTGGCCTCATGAAAGATAAAAATTGAAAATTGCTTAGTAATGTACAAGAACAAATGAAGAGATGTGTTACGGTATATGATATTAACGCCGTCTGCTAAAGGTTAGCGGACGTGCAAATGTAAAGGTTAAGACATTTAATATATTGCGATAGATGTTTCAATTATTGAACGCTCCATACACGATCGATTATGACGTGTCTAGCGTTGTTTGGGTCACAGTCGGTAACTAGGAGACGCTACCCATTGTTACTTGACCGCCAAGCTGAATAGCTGCGTTTTGTTAACCTTCCAATTCAATGGCATGATATAGCCATTTATATGTGCATTATGATGGACCAGGGTCAGTCCTAGAACTCTACATGAGAGGAAACTTATGGAGGTTAGTGATTAACCCCTTAAGGCCCAGCGGCCCACATATGACCCATCATACATAACTTTGTAATAGTTTTATAACAAAACAAGTATTAATTCCCACTTGGTCAAATATGGGTTATTTCATAAGCAAATGAACGGCCTTCAAATTTTTATAGAAAGTTACATTCTAAAATGCGTATTAAGTCTTAGAAATATTAGTTAAGTATAAAATTTAGCTTTCAATTATAGAAGTTCTTGGGCCTTAAGGGGCTAAGGCCACTCATGTCTGTTGTTTTTCTGTTGTCTGGTGTTCTACTTCTTTATTTCCTGCGAGTGCCTGATAACATACCTTTATATTTGTTTCATATTAATTTCATATTAATACGCTATTGATTGATTGATGCATGTACCTCATGTGTGAATTGAACTGTTTATGTATGTGTGTAATCCATATTAAATTGTGAAGGACTCGAACCGGAGGCATTATTCGTTGAATCACGTTACACCATTCAACCGTCTGAATTATGTATTTTATATCAAGTTGCTGAGTTAATAAGATGAACAGTTGTTTACATCTTGATGCCAAGTTCAGGCATTACGACAAACCAAAGGTGAGGTTCACCCCATTCGCGTACGAATATTAGCACGATCAGAATTCAAGCAACACAACCAGTAACCACACACGAAAGTCCTTCAACAAAAGTGGCGGCCGAATGCGGGGAACGACAGAAAAAAAAGAAACAAACTTCTGTTCCTTACGCACATGTTAACCACAAATATTTACGATCAATTTTCGATCACATGATCGAGTCGAAGATGACGCAGTACTCATTATAATGCCTAACAACGTGACGTCACCGAAAGTCGTGTAGGTGAACTGTCGGAGAAAACCAAAGCCGTTTCTAAGTCTAACCAGGGGAAACATGAGATATTGAAGCAAACACACGATATGGACTACAGGAGCAGACAGTCAAAGGCACAGGCCTAGCCGTCGACGACAACGAGCATCAAGTGAAGCAGCAAATAAAGATAAGTTTAGCTCAATAACTATTGTCGTTAACGTGACAGTGCTAACTGAGTCCATGCCCTCTGCCTACATCGGCATGTTTTTTACCTATGTTTAATGTACTTTTTGTTGTCTTAATGTGTTGTTAATTAGTGGGTGGTAGGGAGGATGAACCGAAATTAGATTCTGTGGCTCTCACGATGCCTGAATTGATTTCGGTCGTTTCTTAGGGCAGTTAAACGATTGCACTTTTGGAAGCCCCATTGAGGTTTGCCATTGGACTGTCTGTCCAAATCTGCTGTCGTTTGACGATTTGTGTTAGCTGTACCGTTCCGTAGATAACTGGTGTATTTTATTCGTACTCAGTTCACAATTTTATTCAGTTTTGTATCATGTTCGTTAACTATTTCGTCCAGTCTGCTCTTACTATCAATTTATTTTATGATTGTTAAATGTTCGTCCGTTATGAGTCCTGTGATGTCATCATTTTTTGCAGTCATTTTTTTTTTGTGTACTTTGCATATTAAGTTGACCTCGGGTTAATCTTTGACCCTTCGTTTTCCGTGTGACACTTCCGCTTGTTTTATTTAGTTCATAAATTCATTTTTAATTGTGAAAATGTCTTGTTTGCGTCTTGACATTGTTTGTACCCTTTAGTTGCATCATTGTTTTGTTTGTCCTCATGATATATATTAAATGCTACATTAATAATATAACATTATATTCAATAATACACTTGTAATTTAATTTAATTAATTTTTTTCTGACATTTAAGGTTAATATGGGACATTGCATAATTATGCAGTGATAGTCCAAGAAATTAGCACTGCAATTTATAAGAGATGCCTAGGGCATAATAATATAATATATATATTGACCAAATAAAATAATCTTATAGTCTACCTTTGAGGTAATAGACCCATTCTATATTATTTAATATACTTTTCTGGTACTAAGAGAGTGACTTAGTACATTGAACAATATAATTACTAGGAATCATACCCAACATCATTGGATATTGAGATTAATTGTGTGATGTAATTACATTATAGTTAACAGATATCATAACTATTTATGATATAGTTAGTACTTAGATACAATATTGTTACAAAATATTGTCTATTAGTTGAACTTAGACATTAGAGTTCAGTACTATTGTGATTATTTATATTGAATATTCCTAAGTTGAGTAAGTATAATAATTACTCTGAAGCTACTATTGACTATTTTAATCAGTAATTACCAATAATTACTTACCAGATAAAAGTCAAAATGCTTACTATAGACCATTTCGTTAAAATTGGTAAGGAATATGGTTATAAATCTCAAGAACTTCGTCAGTTTGCTGAGGCAGAACTGGAAAAACATAAAGCAGAAATGGAGGAACGTGAAAGAAAAGAAGCAGAGAAAAAGGCTGCATTAAAGAAAGAGGAAGAGGAACAAAAGGCTGCATTAAAGAAAGAGGAGGAGGAACGTGAGATGAAGCAAATTGCCAAGGAAAATAGATTAAGAGAGATTGCTCAACGTGAAAGAGAAGAGCAAAGAGCAATTACCAAACAGGAAGAAGAAAATAAATTGAAACGAGAGGAAATTATTTTACAACAAGAAATGGAATTGGCGCGTATTAAATTGGAGACAGCAAGATTACAAGCACAAAGTGCTGATGCAAACCAGAATAATAACGCACAAAATGGATCGTCATCCAGCCAAACTAAACATTTCTACAACTTTAAATTACCCACTCTCAACTTAAACGTGGACGACCTTTCATCGTTCCTGTCACGTTTTGAACAGACTTGCAAAACAAATCATTTGCCTGAAGAGTCATGGGTACTCAAGTTAAATGAATTCTTGGTTGGAGAACCATTGACGGCTTCTCAAAATGCTGACCCATCAATAGCAAATAACTACGGTGCTATTAAGTCCTTGCTTTTACGAAGGTTTCACCTGGACGAGGAACACTGTAGGTTGAAATTTAAGGGAATTTTACCTGAATCTCCAAAAGATTTTGCAGGATTCATTGCGAACATACGCAATACATTTAATAGATGGGTTGAACTGGCAGAAGTCAACAAATCATACGACAAATTAGTTGATTTACTACTACGGGATAAGGTATTATCTTCGGTTAGCCAGCCATTTTTTGCATATTTGCAGGAGCGTAAACCAGGTACTATCGACGAGTTAGAAAAAATTTCTTTAAACTACTGTTCGGCACATCCGAATGCAACCATTTCTAACTCCTCATTAAGAGAACCTCTACCTGTGGCGTCTAATATGGCCTCCAATCATAATAACAAACAAAGACATCACAGTGTAGACAGAAGTAGGTTCCAAAGAAATCACAATGTTAACTTTCAGAAGGGACATAATAATAATTTCAACAATAAAAATGAGTTCAACAGAGGTAGATCACGAGATAGAAATTATTCACCTCAAACAAACTACCACAATGGTCAACATAACACTAATTATAATCGATCACATACTCCCAATAATAATAGTAACTGGAATGGTAATAATCATGGCTCGAGACATCGAGATAATAGTTACTATAGAGGACGACGAGATAATTCTAACAATTATACTCGGAATCGATCTCATTCTCGGGGATCATCTCATTACAACCATAATACAGGGGCGGCAGTTACAAATAATACTACCCCTATAGCTCAGGTCCCACTTGACAATAATACAACACAGTCTTCTGCTGCATGTTTTGCTATTAATTATAATGTGGCAAATAGTTGCCAACAATGCAATCTTATTTTTCAGAAGGCGAAAGAAACAGTGCTTAACTGCGGACATATTACACCAGAGGTAGGTCTTGCAGTCAACGATGGAACAGGCTTACTAATTTTTAACAGGGGATTAGTTAATGGATCCGTCGTCTCAGTGCTGAGGGATTCAGGATCCACGACGATTGGTGTACGTCAGTCGCTGGTACATCCTAGCTGTGCGACAGGCGAATATGTACGCTGCATGACATTTGGTGGAACTATTGAGTTTTACCCCACAGCTATTGTCCATGTTAATACACCTTTCTTTTTAGGACAAGTTAAGGTATGCATGCTTCAGAATCCAATTGCAAATCTGATGTTGGGACGCATCCATGGTAGTAAGGATTGTTCCCCACAGGAAATTGATGAATGGGAATTAAAGAATGTGCAATCTTATTGCAATGCTAACGCTGTCATTGCAACAGCTACATTACGGGCCAACAAAATAAATACATGTGGCACAGTTTTCTCCAATTTCAGTCTCAGTACCATTCTGGAAATCGATAAGGAGAAGGATAAGACTCTCCTACAGGATAAAAAGTATACTAAACTACCAGTCCATCCTAGGAAGATTAGAAAATCATTTCGAGGCAGATATACCTTTTCTCAAGAGAATACTGCCAAGTCAGAAAATAAATGTTGGCGACAAGATCGTATTAACAGTGATCTGAAAGAAATTGTTGAAAATGGGCAAAGAGAAAATATCCCAGACAAAGGTAATGATGGTGAAGTTCTTATGAACTTAACTAATAAAATTAGGACAAATAAATATGTCAATCATTATGAGACATCATCTCATAAGACTACCATATCCAAAAGATTAAATAGAAGAACTATTTATCACGTTAGTGACACTGATCCCACTTACATTGGGAAGGGTGCATATTCTCGCACCGTGTTAGTGCGCAATCTGCCACAAGGTACCAGATGGCAAGCACTTAGCAATTTCTTTAATGACACGGCAGACGTTATGTTTGTACGGTTGTTGTCACCTACCAATGACAGGTATGGTGAAGCTATAGTTACATTTCGTAACAATAGAGATGCTCGAATGGTCATCGAGCATGATAATGGTGCTTACTTTAACCATCATTGTCTACGGTTACAATTAGTACCTAATGCTGCGTCACGCAGATAACATGCTATGGTAATACAACTGTCTCATATCATTAATGACTCATAATAGTTATTCATCATTTCTTTTCTTTACTGGTCCTTACAAAGTCATCGATAAAATTTCCGACGTTGATTACGTCTTAGATATCAAGGGACACAAAAAGATATTTCATATTAACATGCTCAAGCAATTTCATACACGTCCTGAACACTTACAGTCAATTTTTCATGAACTAGATGACAACACAGTATCTACTTGTTATTATTCCAACTTATCTGTCATCCAGGAAGAAGAATCTTCTTTTCCTGAGGTACAGTTACCGTTACCGGTACCAGTAGTTCAACCTACTGAATCTTGGCGGGATGTAACCATCTCTTCAACGGTTACACCGCAACAGCGTCTACAGATTGCTAATCTATTACAATCTTATCCAGATGTGTTGACCGACGTCCCGGGTCGCACATCGGCTATCAGTCATGACATTACTCTCAATGATGATACACCTATTCGTGTACATCCCTATTCGGTTCCTTTACATTTCCTTGCTAAAACTACTAAGGAACTTGAACAGATGTTGTCTCTGGGAATCATTGAGACTAGTAATTCGCCATTCTCTTCTCCATTAGTGATTGTCCGGAAGAAGGACAATAACATCAGACTATGTGTTGATTCGTATGATGCGACAATGTTTAGTCATTCAGGTAGTCCAGTGGTTATTACGATAATAGGCTGGGGATCATCATGCTGTTTTCAGTCAATTCGTCGTTTGAGCACTAACATGTTTCGACGGACATTATAGGATATGAGTTTTCGATGACGCACTCTAAGGAGGGTTATCATCCCTAACTGCTAAAGCCAATCACTACAAAGGTTGCCAGATCGCGTGTAATGAGATAGACCTTTTTTGTCGGGACGGATATTCATTGGAGCGGTGATATATCGAAAACGTTACCTAGTACGGTTCTCCAAAATTCGAACTAGCTGTTCCTCAGGACGAAGGAAAACAGTTCAGGAGTTTTGTTTAGTCGGACTAGATGTTTCAATATTACGTGGAGTAGATTCATAACCCAAACTTCCGGTCTGTATTGTCTTCATTGTTTAAAAAAAGACATGCTGCTGAGGTGACATGGGATCTGTAGTATGCAATGAAACTGTCTTAAATTGTATTATGAACCAATTTTAGAATGCTTCCAAATGACTGTGCAGATGTGATAGCATCGGTGCATTGCTGCTCCAGAACCATGATTTGTGTACAATGGTACATTTTATATGCAAGTAATGTGAGAAAACTTTTCTCACCAGGTGGACAAATTTTGTCAGTATAAATTTGTTATTTCGGGGGGGCAATCTCCGTCAATATCTGAAAAGTTTCATGCTTCCGATGCTGCCATTCACCATTCAACCGACCGCAAGTTAAGTGCATCTTACGAGGTACGATCATATGCACAGTAATCATGAGTGACGTCATACTGGGGTCGTGGCGCGCATCTGCATGCCATTCCAAACCACTTGAAACATATTAGTGTACACTTGTGGCGGTTGTTGTTCTAACGTCTCTAAAACCAGTCCTGACCTTTGAATAATCATTTTGTCGGAAAATTTTATTTTTGACATTCATAAGGTTACTCGAGTGATCCATGGACTAGACGATCCAAATCACACTATAAGAAACTAACTGACTTCGAATTTCTATCATTATAAACCTGACATCTGAAAGACATAATTGTAAATGTAAGACCCCAGGTTTAGCATATTGACTTGTAAAGTCTCTAACGTCCATTACACAATACTGATATTAAACATAGTTCAACGATCATGTTTATCAGTTATCTGAAGTTCGAAAGACCACTTATTATAACTGTGCAATCCACATGCTCGAACCTCGCATGCGCTAAAAACGGCTGAACTAATGAAGGTGTCTGTAAGTTTCGGCCTGCCGCAATGCTTCACTTTAGCGACCATTGACACCCCCATTCATCAAGGGTGCAGTGACTGAGGCCGGGATGCGCGCCCATATTTCGCTAACATTGTGGACTAGTTAACTTCCGTTCTATTGCTTGGACGCTCAATAGGACCGGATGCCTGCAAAAAATGAAAATGCGAAAAAACCCATGTCAGTGATGCGAACAGTCGGCGTAAGCATTATTGATAATGAAAATCAAATTGTATTGAACAATATTTTTTTAATGTATATACGTTGGGGGGCAGATTAGTGAAAAGATTGCTACGTTATTGCCGTAAC